>JAWNMY010000055.1:600000-932767 GCA_035043505.1 Drosophila setosimentum | reverse complement strand
AATGGAGTGATCTCACAAGTATTATTGTTAACATTACTCCATTACAAACTTCCTTCTCAAATTATATTATTGAATTGCCAATTGCGGCAATTGCTTAGAGTAGATTCAGTCATTAATTTTTTTTTTTTGGCCATGAAGATTCCCTTTGCTTTCGTTAATTAACAGATATCTTTAAGCTCGATATTTGGTCTTTTCCCTGGGAGCGTTAACGTTTCCGATAAAGTCACTTTGATTTTTTCTATTTCTACTTCTAATTGATTTGGTTTAGTATGTTTGGATTTATTCTACCATGATTAATGTCAATCAGCAGGCGTATTATTCATGCTCGGAGAATTGAAGATGTTACAATTTAAGGCCGCTTATAGTTTGTCCACGTTGGCAGCGGAACCGTCGTGGAATTGGAGGAACAACAATGCACTGCCTCAATGCTAATGGCACGGCTGGAACGACACAAACACAAGAAGATCTTCATTCTCACACTGATCACAATTGATCAAGTGCATCCTATTGCCCAAAAGACAATAAAAAGTTTGTTTTATAATATTTGAAAAGTAAATCATGCCAATGTGAATGATCAGATCCGATGTGATGCCCACGCGTCCAATTTTGCAGCTAACAAAAGGCTGATGCCGTGCCGTATGTTACAGTCGTTAGCTTATTATTATTGGTCTTCTCTATTAATATTAATCTGTCTATAAATTGTTTGAATGTCGGCAGATACTAAAACTTCGCATATCCTCCATTTTATTAATATGTCAAAAATATGATTTTTTTAACTCTTGGACCAATCAACATAACATAACATCACTTCAACTTTTATTTTTTTTTACTGAAGCATTAAATACCATTCGTAATTTGGCTGTTAAGCTATTAAAGCTTAATGTGGTAAATAATAATTTCCGTCTTTTCCAAACTTTAACACATGTCCCAAAACTATAGTATAATTAATTCTATACTGCAGCTCTAGCTTACCTTTTTTTGCATCACAATTATTTGTATTCTTTAAATGGTATAGTCACCACTTATGTACCTTCAGTTTTGATATTTTTCCGTTTATTTTATTAATTCTATCTCATCATCTTCTACCTCCTAAAGCCGTTGATCTGAATCGCTGTTGCTATAACCGTATTCTTTCTTTCGACATTGTACCTCCTGACACTATCCAGTATTTGACCCAGTAATCCATTCATTTTGACTAATCCATTCTTATCGATATGCACATACAAATCTCCTCTTATCAAGACATCTAAATATTGGGATCAGCTAACAAATATTTATTCCTGGTTGAAATGTCAATTTTGAGTGATTAAATTGGAACAGCCTTCATTAATTTTGCTAAAACAATGGCATCCATTTCGTATGCTTCTTATCCAAGTTTGGAGTTCTTATATATAATTTGCTCAATATTTTGAAGTTGATAATTGCTGTTGCTAGTATTGTCTTTTTGTCACACATGAATTTCCCTTTTCTCTCCTTTCATTATAAATGTAAGGCATCGTGTGACGACTTCTGTTGCATATTGAAGATAGTTCCTTGCTGGTACATCTCTTGTTAATCACATGTTTTAAACTTCTTATGCGTGTCTGTCAATTTTTTACTGTTTCAAGTCTTTCGACAGAAGTCATATTTCCAAATCTAAAATATTGAAGGTAATATCCTCCCAATTCCCTTACAAATTGGACAATATTCTTTAAACTTGTTATTTTGTTTATTCAACGTGGGCTTTGCAACTTCTTGCACTGAACTTAGAAAGCTGAGTGTCTGCTCTAATAATCAAATACATCGGACAACTTTTTAATTTTTTTAGTCTTTTTGACATGGCCTTGAAACAATTATAAGGTTCCTTTATTAATTTTTTTATTTTTTGATCAATTATGTAATCAACTTTTCCCATAATTTTGCTTTTATTTTTATAAAAACTATTGATTCATTAATTTAATCAATATATTTGGCTGAATTGCTATTTAAATATGGTAATTTTATTAAGCAATTCAGATGTTGTGAAAATATTTTTCTAGTATTTTCATACCGATGGGCTAGCAATTCCCAAGCGGAATTATAATTTTCTCCGGAACCTATTAGCAATTAGCAATTAACCAATAAATTAAATAATTCACAAAATTATTCTGAAAACAGGTTCAATTCGATTGGCTCCCCAGCAAATATAGGTACCTGAATTAGATGTAGTACTGATAAGTCATCAGTTTTCTCTTTTACTAATTCTTCTATACCAGATTTATAATTAAACTCTTTTATTTTTTATCTAAGGTGCTGAACATATTTTGTACGTTGAACATAACTTTACTTGCATTACTTTTTCTACTTGTTAAAATAGAACAAATTTATTTAAGAAAAAAATAAGCCTTTCTAATGTCAAGAAATTTGTTTTCGTATATTTACTAATTATATCTAAAATGAAGAAAAACTTTAATAGTAACAGATTTTCGATAGGCCTATTTTTTAATTGCACTTATGCATTTATTTAAGAAGTCAATTCAACAACCAAATAATATTTTGTCAATCTTTCGATTTGGACTGTTTAGCTAAAAATAAGTTTATTCGGTTATTTCTAAATATTACTTAAATCTTAGGTAAGAAATAGTTGGTTAGTTATTATTTATCTTAAACTAACTTTAACGACATTATGACTTGCTCAGTAAAGTATAATTGTATATTTGTAGCACATAATAGAATCATTATAAAATAAAGTAAATAAATAAATGAGTAAATAAATAAACTTTTTCATTATTATTATTTGCAAATCATCATCAATTTTAACTTTTCCTTTGGTTATCATCAGTATTGATTGCTTTTGCTAAGAAAAATATATTCGTGATTTTAAAGGTATATTTGAACAATTTTTTTAACCATATTCCAAAACATTAGTCTGTACACTACAGTATCTGAAGCCGGTAATTTAAGTATACTATAGCATATAATGCGGTTCAAGCACAGTAGCCATACTCAAGCCAAACATAGCTTATTTCCTTGCCAGTATATAATGTGCTTAATTGTTTTAAGGTGTGCCACATTTGTTCCTTGTGCTGCTCTGCCGGTTTCTGTTTTCAGGTTGCCGGTTGCATTTAAGTAAGTGCCTAACAAATGGCAAACTTGAGTCGCGCCCGGGGCCAATGCGTGCCGATGTAGATGGAGATGAAGATTAATTTGTATGCTAAAGCAACTCGACACAAACTCGAGAGCAGCATTTCAGGGAACTCATATGCGAAAAGCACACTGGCCGAAGGTAGCATACCCAACTCTCAATCACTCTCATTCTCTGGCCTGGACCAGAACAATGCCGAAAATATTTATTTCATTTTTTTGATACGAGGCGAGAAGCCGGATAAGAGGGGAGTATCTAAGGGCAAGTCAGCCAGACATTGTGCCAAATGAATGATGAATGCTTATAAATGAGCGAAAGGGCAACATGCGACCTTTTAGTGTTGCCACTCCTGCCACTGCTGACACTACTGCCGCTGGGCCCAGCTACAGGGCATTGCCACAGACGCTGGTTGCGAGTGAGATTTGTGGGCGCTGTGCATATTTATGATTCAATGGGGCAATTCAATATGTTGCTGTTCCATTGACAGTGATGTTAAGCGTTGAGTAGCTCAAGCGGATCAGTCAAATTGCATGTTATTAAAGTGTAACCGCAACAGAGCTGTCCTACGGGTCGTACGAGTAATGAGTCAGCTTATTAGTTAAATCGTCATTTAAACTGTTCAAAGAGAGGTGTGTATATGTGTAGCACATATTTCAATATTTCTATACATATTCACATACATATGTATGTTTTGACCCAAATTGCTTCGTGACATCTTAGCGAAATGGGAGTGCGTGCCTGCGGAAATCTTCATTTGATATTCGCGAGTGCTTCGCGTTGACTAATTAATGTCGCCCGAAATGTGGGTAACTGACACGCCCCCCAGTCACGATTTCATTTTTCGTTTAGGAACACAAAAAAAAATCACAAAATAAAACTAACTAGAAACTTTTAACAATCCTGTAGGCAGCAAATTTCAATTTGTAGTCAAAAACTTTAGCAGGCACTATCATTAGCCGTCAGCAGCGGCTGCTGTTCGCCGTCATTAAAAACAGTTTAAACAAGCAGCAGCTAAAAGCCCTTTTTAGAGTCTGGTGGCAGCGTGGGCCTAGCGTGGGCAGCAAAAATAATTGTTGGCTCAAATGCAGCTTGCCTTCTGATTTATTTCGTTTTTTATACAAGCTGAAAATTTAAGACAGCATTTGTGTTTCATAAAAATTAAATTCATATGTTCTTGTAATATTCCATTTAAAGGCAAATTATTCAGTCAGAAATATTCATTACAGCCTGAGCCCAATGAAAATGGGTAAAATTGGCAGAAGGACGCATCTCCATCCTTATAAGGTATATATATATTTTCGAAAGGGATCAACAGCTGAGTCGATCGGGCCATGTCCGATTGTTCGTCCGAGCGTCCGTCCGCCGTTTTTAGTTCTGTATAAGCACACGGATTTCATACCCGTAATTATCGATACAAATCGATAGCAACAAAAACCGCCGTTTGAAATGTATAGGTAAAGTATATTTTATAATATTTCTTGGCATATTATTTAACACTTGTACCAATTTCCAACAGGATAAATTCTGAGTTTTTGTTTTCCGTAGTTAACACATCACTCTGACTTTCTTTTCTTTTAAATATTTACATGTTAACTATGCTTTTTAGCATGCATGCAAATAATACTAAACGCGTTAAATGCGTTGGGAATATTTCACTGCCACCATCATTGAGAATCAAATTCTACATACAATCCATCCCATCATTGACTGAAAGCAATCGTATGGTTGGAGAGAGATCCCCTACGAGAGCCAAATTTATGGTTAAAGGATGCAAAGGATACTACCGCAAAACTTTTTGGACTTTCAAGAAGAAATGTTTGCTTGTCTTTCTGTTTTGTTTTCCTTTGTCTTGCAGTGTTAAGGTCTACATTTTTATGTAATAAGATGTGCTTATGGCCAGCGGGTGGCAAGAATATGTGCAACTTTGAACATGTTTGTATGTTTGTATGTTTGTACGCTTGTACGTTTGTAGGAATGTATATATGCATTTATGTAAGGCAAATAAAATTCTTGTTCTTTTGTTCTGTGACTTTCGCTTTTCGTTCGTATTCAGTAGTCTGCAGCTGGAAAATGCAGTTTTCTCGAGTGCCCACAAAAGTATGCAATGGATAAGGCAATGGCTATGGGCAATGTAATTTCAAAAGCACGAACACACACTGCATACACACAAATGCGTATGTATGGGTGTGTGCCATAACGAGGTCACTGCCTTGGTACAAAAGTTGTCAACTTGAAAATAACACGTCCTGAAAATCAGTAAAAACACACATACATTTTAATAGTGAGCGTATGTTTGCATGTGTGTGTAGGCCGAGTGTGTGTGCTTTTTGTGTGTATGTTATGTGTGTCTTTGGCTGCAGCTGAGGCAACTATTGCCCTTTATTTGCGCTTATCAGCGTGTAAAATGCGCAGTTCAAATGCAAATGTGCAGCGTAATTAAAATTGTGCAAAGGCTTGCATAGTTTTCCCATTGACTTTTGTTCCCAATCTTCTGATTTATTTAATCTTTTTTAATTTTTGACTGTCACAGTGTTTAGCCAATTTAAGACCAAATCCACGTTGTAGGTATAGGGCGAGTCCTTTGATACAAGAGTATAATGAATTTATCATAGAAAAACACTACTGCACTGCAATTATGAAGTGTTTTCATTTATTTCTTAATAATAATATGTTTTTGCTCTCAGTTATCAGCTTATTGATGGCTTTATGGTATATCTGACAACACGGTATTATTATGATATTCTTATACCCCTAACCCATTAAAAATGTGAGAGAGAGTACTGTAGATGAAGAGCTCTGTACAATGAGAGCGTTGCTAACGCAGCCTGCTGCAACTTTAGCTGCACTTAACATAATGTGGATATGTAAATAGGGCTAACAATAAGCTATTTATTTTAAGCCACGCAAGGCTCCAAATTCAAGCATGTAAACCATTCATAATCAATTAAAATCTCTTCGTTGCGGCTGCCAACAGGGCTATAATGAAGTTGTGTAGAAGTCTGTAGTGGGCAAAAGGAAGCATATATAATTCTACTCCATTATCATATATAAATAAACATCAGCTAGGGGCTTTAAGAAATATTAATTGAAATGTAACCAGTGTTTTAATTGATTTAGAATATAACACTAATACAAATAATATACGTAGCTCTTGGTTAAGCTCACTCGACTGCCGGATTCTTACTTGTTATTTGTCAATAACTGATATTATCAGAGACAAAAACACATTTCATACTGGCTGCAGAAGAAGAGCTATCCGAAGAAGCTGCATCAACGAGCATACTGGATATGCTCAGTCAGTATTAAGTCAAGCATTGTTATTAGCATTTGCCAAGTTTATTCGATTGCTAAAAGCCTTTAACATTAGACTGCCGTGATAGTTTGACTACAAATACATTTTTGGTTATAACTGTTTGATTACATATAAGTAGCCGAATGCCACTCTGACCAATTGCCAAAAATAAAGTCATAGATATATTTTGAAATAAAGCTGCCGTTATCACGAATTGACCTCAGAAGCAATGTGCAGTGCTCGGCTGTGTGGCAATGTGGCGACAGCATTATGGGGCAATAATTTGAGCCAGCTGTGCATGGCCAATGGCTGGTTTTGGACTTTTGTTATGGTCTATGCACTGTTATGGACTACGGACGATGCACGATGGTCCATGGTCCATGGGCAATGGCTTCATGCGGTCACTCAACCAGGCTGAGCATTTTACAGGCTTTTCCTCGCTTCCGTTTCCGCACACACACATACAGCAACACACACAGCAGCACACACACAGAGTTAAGTGGTTTGTGGTTGCTGGCAGCGCGATGATTGCGCTCTGGTACAAAAATCTAATAAAGCGCCAGCATATGAAATGGTCAATAGTTTGGGTTATTTTATTGTTGATATTTTTTTATTTTTTTTTCTTTTTTTTGTGAAGCAAGGGGACAGCGAGCACATGTCGATTTATGCTTTATTAAACCATATTAACAGGCAATCTGACAAAACCGAATGTTGATTTCCGGGCATTGCTTTTCAACTCAAACATATTTTGAGTGCCATTAGATAGAAACTATTCAATTTCGATATATATACAAATTCAAAAAACGCAACCGAATTGCAATCGATTAAAAACGCACGATGAATGGTGGGGGCGATAATCAGCTAACAGTCCACTACAATCACCGTCCGATCAATCGCAGGCTGCAAATAATACTGCAGGACCTGCACATTTGGCAGCAGCCCCCTGTCGAATATTACATTCCAATCGAGACCCTACAGGTCGACCCTATTGACAATGGCCTGATGAATCCTGACGGTGTGTTACCTGTTCGTTCGAATACAGACGTTGATGATTCCGGCTTTGAATCGGGCAGCGAGAGCGATATGTTATAGCCAAGTTGTAGATATGTCAAATGATGCATGTGTCTCTCTTCCAGTCAAGTTGCGTACATAATAAATTGATTGAACATGTGCCACCCACTTACCTTAAATCAATAAATGTCAAAGCTTAACTAAAATTGAGGACTCATTTATTATATGGTGGTTTATTCATGTCAATTTGATTTGTTCTCGAACACAAAATACATTTTACACATACACATATATGTGATACGCAATTTGCATGTGTGTCGTGTTGAGTGTGTGTGTGTGTGAGTGTGTGTGTATATGTGTGTGTGTGTGTGTGTGTGTGAATCCTGTAAATATGCATACATATATTTATGTAAATAGATTACTTAGAGATTTTGCAGATACAATTACTTTACACATACAATATTCGATATATTCGCAAATATTTATTTTGTATACATTGATAATACGGATAACGAGTATACGAATTCAATTATTTCTTGTGACATATTATTTGTGACATTGATTTTATGTATTTTTGCCTGCATTCTTTTTGTTGCTCTACTTTAATCATGCTTTCTGGGGTCTTATTTCGTTTTAATAAATATACAAGTTTCATTTCGGTTTTGTTAAGTGAATTTATAACGATGGTTTTTAAATAAGTTATTTTCTGACTGTTACTTTGCAGCGTTTTCATATATAAAATTGGAGTTCTTATTCCCGATATTTTTTTTTTATCTAGTATCGATAATTGTGCCTACTTTTTAAGTATTTTTTCTTAAATTACAATTAATTTTTAAAGTGAATTAATTATTATCACGACTAATATAGTTGGTTTCTTCATTTCCTTTTTAAAATAAATTACAGGCTCTGGGTTTAGTTCAAGTAGCCTCTCATAGCTGCAAATTAATACTGAATTATAACTAAATTACATAAATGATTGTTAGTTCTTGTCTAAATTTTAATTTCATTTCGTAAAAGTTTTATTTCTAAAAGATATGGTGTTTTTCTTAGCCCCTTGGGCAGCTAAAAACCGATATATCTAACCATATATTATATGATAATCATAAATACGTTATTTTTAAATTATTACGTATTTTTATTAATAATTAATTATAATATTTAAGAAGCATTAATTCAGTAAACAATAAATACTGCGCGATAAATAGTTAAAATTAAAGTATAATAAAGTCGTCTTACCTTAAACTAATGCCAACTGATTATACATATACATAATTCATTATTTGTCATTGTTCAGTTTTTACGTTATGGATTTGGTTGCTTAAATTACACCACATTCGGTATATATGTTCTCGTATAAAATATATCGTAAATCATATTTATAAAATAAAATAAGAAATGGTTTAGTAGTCGGGGGTGCTCGACTAGGCAATATCCTGTATCCTGAAAAGTTGTCTAGATCCTACAAAAGGATCTACCGAAACTAACGAATTATTTTGAAAAATCAGTTACTAGCTGCACATATCCGACGATATCGAGATTAAAAGCAGAATAATATTATCAAAATAGTTTTAGGCTAAGGAGTAGAAAATGTATTTAGAATGGATACAGGGTAAACATAAATCTATATTAGTTTAAATATATTTTGATTGGAATTTGAATATTATGTATATGTATGTATATGTATATGTATATATATATATATATATATATATATATATATGTAGGTATATTAAGTTGCTCAATTTGTGGGCTTTAAGTACATCTATAAATTCTTTAAAATTTCTAATGGTGTATACATTCATTTTCATTTGCAAGAGGATAGGAAGGTGTGGAGATGAGGAGAGAGGTGTTGTAGTTAGAGCGGAGCTTGATAGCTTGCAACTGCGATAAGTTTTGTTGCACCTTGTTTGTAAAACGCATAAACATTTATCTTAAAACTAAACATTGCTCTCAGCAATTTGATTTGTTTCACTCAACACACACATACGAGACATAGCTATGTTTTTATGTGTGTGTGAGTGTGTGCGTGTGTGTATGTGTGTATGTTTATGAGTATATACTAAGTATGTACGTTTGTATATTTTGCTGATAGGTTGTTGTATTTGTTTAAGTGAGTGCTCAACGCACTCATGATAGGGAGGGCTTTAGATTGAAATCCATAAATCGAACACAGCGGCTGCTGGATAATGTTGTTGTATGTGTGTGTATGTTATTGTTGTTGTTGTGTATGCGTGTGTATGTATGTAATTAGTTTTATACGAGTTACTTGCTGCAGTTGAAATGCAAATTAATACAAATGTTCTCTTGAAATCCAATTAAAATTTAATTAATTTGTAATTATATCTTTTTTCCAATTAATTTTTTTTTTCTTTTTTCTTTTTGTTGTTTTAATTTTGCTTTTAATTTGTATCGCATGCCAGTTGCAACTTACAGCACAAACCCGTAACCTCAGTAACCAGTCGCATCGAACAGGTCGGGCAGCACCAGTGGCGGACAGTTGTGCGGACTGCAGGTGACGCTGGGCAGCTCGTCAGGTGTCACAGCATCCGTGCAGATGCACTGCAAACAGTTGCCGGTATCCTGTGGCAGGACTTCGCCAATTTTATACAATTTACCTGCAATGGCAGACGAGACGAGGAATGCACAGTTAAAACGGGGGAGGGAGTACTCTATTTTCATCAGTGTTGTTGTTACTGTTGCTGTTGTTGTTGTTGTTGTGCTTGTTGTGTTTTGGCAACTTACCCAGGACATTGCACATACGCCCCGTTGCAAGAGGCGTTGTTGTTATAATCGTTGTCAACGTGAAGGGCGGCAAGTTATTCTGATTGCTGCTGCTGTTATTGTTACTGCTGTTGTTCCTGCTGCTGCTGGTGATGGGCATTGTTGTTGTTATTGATTTTTCTGTGGTTGTTGCTGCTGTAGCTGGTATTGGTGCTGATGTGGCCGTTGGTTGCATTGTTGTTAATTGTCTTCGAGCGGCGTTTCCATCTGAAATTTGGCTGTCATTTGCAATTAAATCCGATTGCGTGCTGGCTTTGAGTATCTTCTGTTGCTGTTGTTGATGTTGCTGTTGCTGCTGCTGCTGATGTGGATGCACATCTACAGCAGTTAGTGTTATATCAATATTGACAACGCTCCCATTGAATTCGCTGCTGTAATCATTGTAAGAGCTACGGAAGAACACAGCATCCGCATTGTCAGCTATGTTGTTGCCGTGTCTGTTAACATTGTCTTTACGATTGCTGCTGCTGGTGCTACTGTTTCTGCTGCTGCTGCTGCTGATGCTGGCAACATCATCAATTATTGTTGATGCCGATGTTTCCTGCTCAATTGTAGCTTCTGCAGCAGCTGCCGCTGCCAAGTTATCGTCAAACATATTTGTACTGCCAACATTGAGTTCCGTCGATGTCAGCCAGCGATGAAATGCATCATCAGCTTCCTCAGTTTCCTGATCCTGTTGCATTCGCTGCAGTTACACAGTAGGCAAATATGATTATTTTAATATACACAGAAAATGCAATTTAATGGATCCTTAACCCATTGCAGTCTCTGACCCTAATGTCTGCTAAATAGTGTTGATGAACTTGTTTTTCATTTCGTTTCAAACATTAAACTCGAATAAATTATGAAACAGCTGTGCCAAAATGCAATTGCACAAAGCTGCAACAAATGTTTATAAAACGAAAGATCCTTAAAAACTTAATTGGCCACACTTTAGAAGCACTTTAGGCACCGCTGCAGCAGCAAGAAAGCACTGGAATTTGCCGTGGCTTGTTGGGTTTTATTATACTCTTGGCAGTGGGCATTATATATTTTGTTCATAAATGTGCATCAAATTGAAATAGACCACACTAACCCCGAAGAGTCTAAGTGTCTAGCAGATGACAAGCCGAGTAATATGGGTATTATATCAATTTCATTCTTGAAACGACCGTGACATCAAGGGGCACTAAACTTTAAAAAAAAATATATATTAAATTTGACTTTCTGTATGCTTTTATTATATTAAATAATATCAAGCAATATAACAATAATTGCTTTTTACATTGTGGCAACAGACTTCAAAATTTTGTGTACTACTATTGATTACAGCTTTTAAACTGTCGAATCGATATTATTTATTAATTTACTAAATATCGACTAATTTCAGACGACACAATCAAACTAAAAAGTGAAATAAAATATTAAAATATGATGAAATAAATAATAAAATAAATTAAGAATTAAAAAAAACTACAAATAATATAATACATATGTCCTTTAAATTTAAATTATAGAACTAAACCAAGTATAAATAATAAAAAATTAGAAATAAATTAAACTAATTTAAAATAAAAATGAAAAATAAATGGGTTTTAAATTAAAATTAAAACTTTAGAAATTAAATAAAATACAAACAAATTAAATGTATGGCAATGTTGTAACACATATGATTTATGAATGTTAAATAAATAAATAAAAGAAAATAAAAACTTTATCGATTACTAATTAATGAATGCTAAATTAGTTTAAAAAACTTATAAATGTTCAAGGCGAATTTAAACAGAAAGTAAAAATTTGAAAGTAATTTCTAATGTATAAATACCATTCATTCAACGTTTCTTGCATGGATTGGGCAAACCCCAGAAGAAACCAATCAAACAAATAGTAAAAAATTCAGTATGAAAGGTAAAATGAAAATTGTATTCCCGAGATAAGTAGTTGAAAACGTTCTAAGTGTTTAAATAGAGCAATCATTCTTCGGCAAGAGAAATTAGTCTTCGACAGTCCTTTGTTAGCATTTCTTTCTTGTCTGTATTTAATGTTATTTGACCACTTACATTTGTATTGGCCATGACAAACGCTGTGGCAGCTTGTTGGTTGCGAGGCGTTGTCACCATTTCCATTGTTGTTGCTGTAGCTGTCGGCTTGGCAATGTTGTTGCTGGGACTGCTGCCACTGCTGCTGCTGTCCGCTGTTGTTGTTGCGGTCATTGCAGGCCGTTTGGTTGGTGGCTCGGGCAAAATATCGCTGTCGGTTTCCGCCCCATCAAAGTTTTTAACAACGACCAAATCTGTGCCGAGAGTTGCCTTTTGCTGTTTCTTTCGCTGGGACGGCCGAAGTTGCTGCTTCTGCTGCAGTTGCAGCTGTTGTTGCAATCGTTGCTTTTCGTGCAGCAAATGCTGCTGATGATGCTGATGCTGATGATGTTCATGCTCCTCCGTTTTGTAGTCGTAATAAAGCAGAGCCGGCAAGTTTTCAGGAAAATTTAATATTTTACTGGACGAATGCGTCTGATGGGCGTGTAAATGTTGCTGTTGCTGTTGCTGGTGTTGGTGTTGCTGTTGAGGCGTCGGCAATTGCTGCTGATAATGTGTTTCCTTTGCCGCTTGATTAACAGACATTGCTGCGACATGGAACTCCTGCTGCTGCTGCTGCTGCTGCTGCTGCTGCTGCTGCTGCTGGGTACGTTTCTTATGTTGTTGCTGTGCCGTCGTCGACTTTTGCTGCTGCTCATGTTTGTATTGCTTGATTATATTGTAGTTGCTGCTTTCGCTGCTGCTGTTGGTACTGCTGCTGTGGTTGGCAGGACTGTCGCTCTTTTGTTTCTGTTGCATTATGTCTGGCTTTTTATAATCCGGCGCCTGCTTGCGGCTATGGTAAACTTCGTAGTCATTAAAATTCTTTTGATTCTTGTGATGCTTGTGTCGCTTGCCAGCCTTCCTCGTCGTTTTGTGCACTTTTGTTGATTTTCTCGTTGTGGTCTCATACCGATACGGATCAGAATAGTCGCCGCCAGTCGTCCCCATTGCCGTCGACGTCGCCGGCGCCTTTGCAGTCACCTCACCTCTGTTTACGTTCGCCTTATCTGTGCAGAAAGCGAAAAGTTTCATCTATATTTCGTGCTTTAAAGCACATAAAACTCAATTCAAACTAACCGCATTTCTCCCACCAGCAAAAGATTTCACCATCCATGCACAGGCAAACCTCACAGGCATCCGAACGCGGCACCTGCCACAGAGTACAAAAATAGTTTAAAAAAAAATATAAAAAAACAACAACACAAAACAAGGGTTAACTAAAATCTACAAAAAATAAAGACACTCAGAATACAAAATACGAGAACATGGTGTATGTGTTGTCGCATTTGGTTAATTTATTTCTAGTTCGCATACCAAAATGTCAGTGGCTGCAACTAAAGCTAAAAATGTGTTTAAATATTTAAAATCCCTTTTAAAACCTTTAAGTGAATTTGCCAAACACAGTAGTTTAGTAGATATAGAATAATTAATTTTTGAAATGGATACAAGAAACACAGAAACAAGAAATACGGTTATAATTAGAGACCTTAAAGTTAAATGACAAATGGCTATAATTTATTACATTTTAATTAAATCCCTTGGTAAAGCATATTTCTATTCTAAGCTTACTGCTGCAAACATTGTACACATCAAATCATTTACCAGATTTAAATATAAAAGCTTACAAGCAGGCAGTATTCTCCAGGATATGCCGGATTATTCAACCCTAACCAAATTAGGGAAAGCTTCAGAAAAATGGTCAATGTAAGAATTGTTAGTGGCTTGGGTTATATTCCTATTAATATGTTATTTGAAGCATCCATATTACCTCAAAGCGGAGTATTTTAAATTGATTACGTAATGCAATGTAAGTACATAGTTACAATAGATTAAAACTTGCATGAAAGTACAGTCAAAAAAATAACTTGAAATTTACTTTAAAAATAAAACTCTTGGCGCAAAACCAGATTATTATCAAGAAATTAAATTTCCAGGATAAATTTTCTACAATTTAGAAAAAAATAACGCTAATTTTTTTTAAATTAGCTATAATATTTTTTTGTTACATTTCGAGTAATTAAAAAAAAATAATCATAAGTGTTTTTTATAAAAGTAAATAATAATATAAAATAAAATATCCAACAATTATTCGATCTTCGAGCTATATACAATATTATATAAAATTTATTATTTAAATTAGTTCTGTAATAAAACCTGAAAACACCTTTTTTATACATATCATAAAGCAAATTTAGAAAAATCCAGTATACTTTTATTTATCATTACTACTTTAAGTTAAACAAATATAAACATTATCGATAGTTTATAAGTTCATGTAATATTATTTTGAAATACTTTCAGCTAGAAACAGCAAATAATATTATTAATTAATTCGTTTGATGGTGATATTTTCTAAAAATAAGAGTTTGCATTTCTAAATGTCTTTGTTAGAAATGTATTTTTTTTTTTAAAGAAAATATATTTGGAAAACTGAAGTAACCATTTTAGTTTGAAGAAATGTCTTCTACGTATATTTAGAAATTTAAAAATAAAATCTAGAAAAACTTTTAGTTTTCAACGCGATTTTAACTTGATTGATTTTCGAAATTGTAGGCCAATTTATTCTCAGTGTGTTCATGGCAATTATTCAGCTATAATAAAATCTTTCACAAGCCTATAGGTGTAAAAACAAACTATAAGTAAGCTATTTAATAATGCGTCAGCTGAAAGGAGAAATCCGTGAAAAGCACTGCAACCGCAAATGAATATTCGGTCAGGAAATGCCGAAAAGTAGGGTTGAAAACACCGGTGTGCATAAGCCAGTTGTGTGTGAGTGAAAGCGTGTGTGCTTGTATGTGTGTGTGTGCAAAGGCTTACCTTCTGTCCATGTGTGTACTTATGGCCATTTGTGAAACAAGCAGCTGCTCGACTATGCGGCTCCAAGTCATACTCAGTCGCAGAGCTGGCAGCAGTAGCTGCCATCTGCACTCCGCTGTCAGCATCCGAGTTGGAGTTGGTGTTGAAATTGAAGTTGGCGTCGTTGTTGGAGTGGATTTTGACGTTCGAATTGAAGCTAATGCGGGATTCGATATCCGCTCTTTGCTGAAGCTCAGCGTCGCTTAGCATTTGCTCGGAGAGCAGACGAGCATCGTATTTGGCCTGGGATTGGGCCTCGTCCAGGTCGTAGTTGAAGTCGTCCAGGTGCTCGTCTAAGTACTCAAAGGGCAGGGCTGTGAAAGTGTGGAGCGGTGCAGAGGGGGCCAAAAGGGAGCAAAAAGAGGAAATGAGCAAATAGGCGAAATAAGACGCTGTTGATTTGGCTTATTTGTATGGTGTTGTTGTTGTTTCGGTTGCTTGAAGTTTATTTAAAGCCTCGCTTACGGGTCTAAAAGCATTTTGTGGGCTATTATTAGGACTAAGCTGCAATCAGCCGGCTGTTGCCACCTTTCGGCAAAGCCATAAACTGCCAACTGTTAGCTCGGTTTTTCTTTTATGTTTTATTTTTGTTTTTTATGCTGCTCACATATTTGATAAATTATCATAAAAAATAATGAAAAGCATAACATTTGTGAGCACTTGGAAATAAATCAAAGCGCGCATAAGGCACAAATACACATACCCAGACAGAGATTTATGTTTATGTGTATGTGTTTTATGGCATTTGTCATTAAATCAAAAGGCTGTGTTCATAATGACATAAAATGGAACCCGCAAAGTAAATCAAAAATGGCATATATAAAACACAATTGGAGCGTGTGCTCATAAAATCCATCACAATATGTTTGGCACAGATTTTCAATACAGCACGCTTAGAAATATTGGACTAGAAATTTAAGATTTCTTGACTCGGTCTCAATGTTTTTTATTTGTCAAGAGTTGATTAAATTAAAAAATAATAATAATAACAATATATGAAAATAGATATACATTTTGTATTATCAGTAAAATACTGCGGATATATTATATCACAGTTACTTTATTTGAAAATATAGTTCTTTAAAAATAATTGTGATTTACCTTGGGGTCTGCATTTTTCAACATTTTCAAAAAACTCTACAGCTTACTGGATGAACTCTGTGAATCTATCTATGAACACGAATCTATACTATTTAAAAAATAATTAAAATCTCTTGACCTGGAGCCAGTAAGATCATCAAATAATAATTAGTCGGAAACTAAAAAGTCTCATTCCAAAGATTTGCTACACTTTCTTAAATTTGCCACATCTCTTAAAAAATTTTATTGTCAGCTTTCTCACTTTCTTTAGGCCCAGGCCTTTAGACAATCATTATAATCAATAATTTGAATTTTGATTTAAAAAATCAAAATCAGCCAGGTAGACGAGAAAATATCATTAATTATCATCTGAGTTTTAAATCTTTATTTTATTGTAATTAATAATTTAATTTATAAATTATTAATAATTATAATTAGCAGAATTAATTTTTTTTTTTATGTTTATATTTTGTCCAAGATTTCTAAACGTGTATGATTAAAACCTGACTGTAAAACACTTATATATAATTTCTCTGGCTTAAAGTTAAGTGCTTGGAACCCGTTGAGACTTACCCTCGGCCAGGTGCTGTTCGAGACGCAGTAATCCAAAAATGTTGCAGCTGTGGCAGAGCATCAGCGAGAACCACAAGCAATAGATGCTTGGCATCCTGATGCTACTGCCACTGCCTCTGCCTCTGCCATTGCTAATAATCCCTAGCATGTTGTTCTCACTTCCGTTTCCGCTGCCACTGCCTTTACTTTTGCTTTTGCTTGTGGTCCTCATGCACTTAATGGCACATTCTGCCGCACTGTGCTCACAAAATAGACACGCAACCTTCGCACAAAACCGTTTTTCGTTTCTCGCTTTTCGTCGTTTGTTTGCAGTTGGTTTTTCTATATATTTATTTCGTTTTGTTTGCCGTCTATTTTGGGACAAGTGTTGCTGTTCGTTGTCTGCTGCAAGTATGTCTTGTTATTTTTATCAAACCAACACGCGACGCACTTTACACACCCACCTACATATATAGAACATTTAATACAGGCAGATAAGTAGGCAACACTTTTTTCAGTCTTGCTTATGCAACACCCTTTCACAATCATCTATTTATTGACATTAGCACTGCTTATGTTCAATTCATTTACTAAATTGGTAATCGCACAACTGTGATTCGACTGTGCTACGTGCCATGCAACAACAACTAACTACCCCCCATCTAAACCAATTCAATCCAACCCAATCCAGCCAACAAGTGTTTCCTCACTTTCTCGCTACGTGCTTTATGTAACTCAAGGAAAACTTGGGCAACAGACGCGAGCCGCGACTCTCAAAGGAGGCAAAAACGTGAAGCAGCTGCGGCATGTGTAAAGCAATTTGAAATCAAATAAACGCCATTAACTAATCAAAATATATCGCTAATGGATCATTTTCCAAGTGCCTCTTAAGTAAAAATAGAAAAAAAAGAAGATAATTAAAATATGCACCAATAAAACGAACAGTAAATTTAATAGGAACTACCCTCCAAATACCAATCGACTTAATACAAATGAAGACGTAGTTAGTGAACGGTTCAAAGAGCTACTGACCAAGAAAGTTCTCAGTTGGACATTAATGTCAATAATTAGAATAATACTAAACGGTGAACCAATTTCAAAAATCTTGTAATTTGTGCACTCAAAAAATCACTCTTACGAGCAATAATTCTATTTTTATATGTATATTTCTAGCAAGTGTATAAAATTTAGAAACGCTAGACCGTAATCCCAAAAAAACGTAAAATTGTTGCTTAAGAAATCTTTAAATATTAATGATTAATAATAATAATTACAATCATAATAGTAGCATATAATTTAAGAAGTCAGTTTGCGCATATAAAAAAAAAACCTGAATTTTGATTTTTTAATTTAAGAAAATCTACCCTCAAATGAATAAAAGAAAACGATTTTCTAAACTGAAAGCATTTTATTTTCCGAGTTTAATGAAGAAGGCTTAAGAAGCAAGAAGAAAAATATGATAACAATAATCATAACCGCTGAACCAATTTTAATAATAATGATCTGATAATTTGTAATATACTCAAATTTCAAATCCTTAATCCTTGTTTAAATGTATATCATTTGAATAGCTTATAGCATATAGAAGTAAAAATTACTGATAATAAGCTATATCTTTTAAAAGAGAGGAAATAGTTGTTTAAAGTTATAAATTCAGCCAGTCTAGTTGTTTTTTTTACATATTTTTTAATGTGTTTTGATTTGAAGCTATATCGTAGCCACATAAGCTGAACACACAGATCAGCAATACCCGACTCTACTCTACCGAGGGAGACGAATGGTTGAAAGGATTGCCAGCGCAGAACAGGCGCTAATGCAGAGCTCAAATTCGCATAAAGTGTTTACCGGCAAACAATGCAAAGGTAAACTAACTGTCAGAGTGCTTAATTTATGGCATAAAAGGATCGTGCGTCTGGGGGATGCGGATTGAGAAGCACATAGAACTAAGGCAAACAAAACACTTGAGCTAAACAATTCGCTTCAGGCGAATGCGGAAGTGAAAAGCCAAAAGCAGAAAAAGGCAAAAAAAAAAGGAAATAAAAATAAAAGGAGCAGGAAATCAGAATGTGGAACGTGAAGTGCGAGGCAGTAGTCGTGGGAGGCAAACGGAAATTCATTGCCAGACGTTTGAAGTGTGAGAAATTAGCGCAATGCACACACACACACACACACACACAAACACACACACGCATACACACATACAGACATACACGTCTGGCAGTCGGGGCGTATGCTCAATATTTGAGTAACATTTCATTTGTGATAACTTTCGCTGCACATGCTCAGCCACTGATTAAATTCCAACTGCAATTTCAATTCACACACACATTTATAAATATATATATACATATATATATATATATATATATATATAAATATATGTATGTTGTTGTATGTTTAAATATCTTTGGCCAATTACACAATTAAATTTTTTGGTTATCAAATGCAGGTCAGGGAAATTATGCACTCAGTATTCACGTCGTCTGTCCGTCTGACTGAGTGACTGACGAATTGTACGTTTGATAGACTGACACTCGCGGCGTCTGTGTGTTTATTGTGTTGCCGTAGTTCAGGTTCAACGCTGCGTCGCCCACTGTGCTCGCCAGATGCTGTGCACTGCGTATTTAAGCAACAGCAAAGCGACAGCATCCAACAACTCAATCTGTTACGCTCTTGCTCTCCCTCAAGCGAGCGCTCTCTCTCTCTCTCTCTCAGACTTTCGCTCTCTCGCTCTCTCTCTATCTCTCTCTCTCTCTCTCTCTCTCGCTCTCATTGTGGTCCTTTTTTTATGAATGAGTTTGTGTGCGCTAAACACAGCTCAGCTGAGCGCGACAGTTTGAGCAGCGTTTTAACAGTGCGTGCGCTGTTAAGGCGCTGTTAACTTAAGTATGCTCGCGTGTCTGTGTCTGCGTGTGTGTGTGTGTATGTGTATGTGAGCTGTACGCAAATTGCATTAAAATGAATCAGTTTTGTGTAAGCATTTCTCAGCACTGCCGTTTTGTGCAATTTACATTTTGGCAGCCATTGTACAAACTGCTCTTCTTGCTCTTGTTGCTCTTGTTGCTGTTGTTGCTGTTGTTGGTCTTGTTGTTGTAGGTGCCATCCATTAAACAGTTTCAGCTTTACGCACAAAAGCATGCAGGCTTTTATTTTCGAAAAGTGTAAATATGTAAATGGGCCGGCGCACAAAACTTGACTGAGGCTGACTGACAGGCGATGTGAAGCCTGAAACTGAGGCTGATGCTGACGCTTGTTAGACATGACAATGCGTGTTTGTGTCAGGATAACTGTCAACTGTTGCCTCGCTCTCTCTCTCTCTCTCTCACACACACACACACACACACACACACTCCCATGCCACTCAGTATTTTCAATCTCTTGTTTCTCATACGCTTTCAACTGCTAATTTCTTTTATAAATTTCATGTGCTGCATATTTACATAAAACTCGCATAACAATCATTTTCATATTCATCAAGTGTCGCTGTCACACATCACTTCCCATACACACACACACACACACACACACACACATATATATATATATATGTGCCAGTGTTAAAAATGTGTATGAGCATTAATTCCGATCGAAACGCAACAGTTGGCACATGTCGCATGAGTAATATACCATATGTATAAGTTCGCAACACATGATTATATGATATATGGCATAGATATCTCAGAAATGGCAACGCCATCGATTTGTTTCCGGTCCCAAAGTCAGCCCAGCTAAGCGAAAATCAATAAGGCCTGACATCTGAAAAATGTCAATTGCCTGCAATATTTTCACAACACAACAACATCAGCAACAGCAACAATTTTCCTATGTGGAAATTATGAGCCATAACATCTTGATAGCATTGACATTTTTGTGTTTATTGTTGTTATTGTTTTTGTTGTTGTTATTGCTGTTGTTGTTGTTGTTGTTGTTGTTGTTGTTGGGCATATTTGATTGCCATCATAATTTAGCTTAGGCCAAGCATTTGCTTACAAAATATCGAAGTACAAATTTATAATTCATGTGCAATTAAATGTGCAATTAATCAGAATGCTTATTAATCGTTACAAAACAAGCATATCATAAAAGTATCCTTTTACAATAATTAAATAAATAAAATAAGTACGTCATGTACCCCGTCTAAATAATTATATGTACATCCTTTTATTTCCAATTTTCTCGAGTCTTGAACGACTTGCATAGCCTTTAGGTATGCAGTTTAATTATTATAAAAACGCACCAAAAGAAGAAACGCCCTGAGAATCAAAAAGGCTTTTAGAAAAAAAAAGAAACGCAAAAATCCAAATTTTAAAAAAAAGTTAATTCTAATATTGATTGAAATGCTTATATCATATATAATCGAAAATAACCATTTATGAATGATATTATAAGTAACAGAGAGAATTAAGAAATAGTTTTTTTTGCTGATTCTTTTAATAAATATAATTTCTTAATAATAACGCAAGCTATCCTCGGCTTTCAAAGCTAGTTTTTGGCTGAGTGTAAACTAATGTAAAAAATATTTCATTTAATACTAAATTTTGTTAATCGTAATGTTTCTTACCCAAATCAGTAGTGTTCATAATTAATAGATTGGCAACTAATTATCAGTGATTGTAGTTATTTCCTTATCCATGATCTACGGTCAATTTCAGCTGCTTTGCGGCATCAAAATGATTTTCACTCTTAACAAAAAAAACATTATTTTGTCACAGACATCAAATGGACTTTCCTTAAACTCAGGAATAAATCAGGCTGGAATTTAGGACTCGTGAACATTTATTTTTCCCGGTTAAATAATGTAGTTTATAGATACAGAAATGTGTACTTCAATAACATATAAGTTAAGATATCTATTATATCAGGCTAAACAGCGCTGATTTTGCCCATTTCGCACTCAAAGTTGCGACTCGAAAGGAACTTGACAAAAGGCCTTTGCCGTTGTAACTGCCTCGAAAATGCAATCACTTGAGTAATTATTTTAAAGCAAACCTCTTTATCCACAAACACCACACTCCCCCACTATGTATATAAATCCATTCATGGATTTGCGCTGGCTGGGTCAAATTTAATAAAAGTGTCAAACGCTTTTGTTTGATTTTATTAGGCATAATACTCGGTATTTATGATTATATTTTGCTCAAATCCTTGAAATCCTTTTTGTCGCCAAGAAAAACGCACAAAGTTATGCCATAAATATTAAAATAAATTGTTCTAAATTTTTAAGTAGCCCCAAAGATTTATAAATTAGCCAAGTCGGCTCAGCGGGCAGCCGGCCATAAAAATGATTCATTTCATTGGACATGTGTTTCCTTTTAGTCAAAGCCAAGACAAGTGCGGGTGAGGCTGAGAATGAGGTTGGGGGTGGAGTCGGAGCAAGACTGTGTCTTAAGCTTATGCAAATTAAATAACAATTATAAATTCTAAAGGGCTGCTTTCTGTAAGACCCTTTCGGGGGCGAGGTCAGCAAGAAGAACAAAGCTCAGGGCCTGTAAATGCAGATGACCGTATGTAAATATTTAAAATGGTAAAATACTGACACCACCCCCACCCCACCCTTCCGTAGAAATCGTCGTTATGTAAATTGCCGAGCTGATTTTTCTGCAAGCTGCTGCAGACACTTGTCAATGGCATTGTGAGTACCGGATTGGGATGCAGCAGCAAAAATTGTTATGCGTGCTGCATTTATTTGTTGTGTCTATTTGTGCTTTAGGCCAGTTTACTTTGGACAGCTTACCGCATCAGGTGCATTTAATTTAATTACATTGTTATTGGCGAAATATTCGTTTAACAGACATGCCACACAAGCAAAACGTAAATCAGCCACAAATATCAAATTGTTTGTAATTCCGAATTTAAGCCAGGAATGCAATTTCAACCAACATCGAAATGTGGCCAGTTTTATGTTATTTTATATTTATTGCATTTTAAGTTATTTAGATTCCAATATTGATTGCGGCTTTAAGTAAAAAATAAATATATTCACTTTTTGCAAACAAAATTGTTTGTCGCGATAAAAGCGCATAAATGGAGTGTTTGAATTGCTAAAAGTTTTCGTCCAGTTACCAAGAAAAGTTGACAAACTTTATCACACAAACATACACAAGCACACACACACGTGCATATAGAGAAAGTTCTCGGAAACGAACTACAAAATAGAACCTAGTTGTATCACAAAAATGAACTCGCCAAACTTTTCATTCTCCACAAAAGGCATTTTTATCGCACATTGTTTGTTTGTTGTTTCTGTTTCAAAAGTGTTCTGCTCCTGGCTAAAATAACCCAAAGTATGGCCGCTTGAAAGCAAAGTGTGGAATATTAAAAACGTAAACTTCAAATCAAATCATTTGCGCATTTCAATTACAAAGAAAAACTCTAATTGGAATCCCAACTTGGAGGAAGCAGGAACAAAAGAGAAAAAAGCGTATTTTAAGAACCTGCAATTAAGAATCGCATTGAAGAATTACAAAAACAAATAAGGGACTCAGGCAAAAGAAGCGTTAGATGAGAAAGGTATAAAAGATAACAAAAGCAATTTGAAAACAACAGCAGCAGCAACGAAAGATAAAATGCTAAAGTTACCCAGCTTCAAGTTGCAAGTTGCAAGTTGCTAGTTGCCAGTTGCCAGTTGTCGGTTGCTATAACAATTCAGCCACAGCGTGCAGCAAAGTGGCCGACTTGAAGGCCAATTCATTGGCAACGGCATCAACTTCATATCAGTCAAACCAGCTCCGGGCCAGCAATTCCAACGTGTCTGTCAGAGAGACGCTTATGAACTACCATCAGCCAAAATAAATAAATACATTTACTAAATTATTTTATTAAATGTAAACTAAAAACAGTCCTAAAAAAAAAAATTAAATTAAATTTAAACTTACAATTTAATGATGTTTAATTAGAAATTAATTATTAATCATTAATCAATGAGAATAGAATCTGTAATTTATCAGAACGTTTCTCGATCTCTTTTTAAGGCTTACTGAATATAAATTTTAGTTTAATATTGTAATACAAAATCAAGAGTGGCTTTTCTGATATTTATTTGAATATATTTAATTACATATTTATAAATGGAAAATGTTTCTATACCCTTAGAAATATATTTCATAATAATAGGAAACATTTCTAAAAATAAAAAATCACTTTCCAATTTAAGAAATTTTTTAGAAATATTTTCTTAAAGGCAGAAGATTGTTGATGTGTTTAAGGAACTTATGGAACAACCCACGCTGTTTGCTCATCGCAAGACAATGCGCCACTTGGCTTTCTTTTAAGAACTTGATTGAAGTGCATGATAAGAGCACCTGCGGCTGCAGAAGTCTTACGATTCGCTAGAATGTTGTATATGTATAAGAAGCAGCATGCCACTTGGCTGTGGTATTTCCAAGTCCTCGAAGAGAGTTTCCAATTTGGATTAGCTGTCGCTTAGGTTTAAACTCTTAGTGCTCGGCTTATGAATTATGCATTAAGCACAATAAAAATGTCGTCAGCATAATAATAATTAGGATTTAAAAAAACACGCACACACTCAAAATGACCAAATGACCTGCAGCAAGCCCTTTTGCACGTAATGAAAGGGTCCATAAACAAATAAGCAAACATTTTGTAAGTTCCCCACCTGAACGCAATTAACTTGGATAAACAAATGGGTTTGAATTTTCATTCGACTGTTTTGTTTACTTTGCATTAACGGGCTTCCATTAAAATTAACCAAAATGCGCAATGTTAGGGTCCACTTTCTACCTTCCTCCCATAAATATTGACAGCTGTACAACAAATACTCGTTACTTGACTAAACAAATGTTCGAGTCGCTTTTTTTTGCTTTCTTTTATTTGTAGACATAAAAGAAACATATATAAAATGCTGTATCAAAAAAGAAAAAACGTGTTAGAATACTGTAATCAAGTGAACTCGACTGCAAAATGCCCTTAACACGTCTGTTAAATAATTCTAGTTTTATTCTGTAAACTCTTAATGAAAAATGTCCAGTTATCATTAGTATCATTAAAATGTGAATTATATATCAATTGGAAGACTCTGCCTTCAAAATATACATTTTTATTGTTATCGGAAATCGTTGTATATCGGTATTCGCGAATCGGTCTCTGTTATCGATAAAATTAAATAAACTGCACATGGGGTATATTCTAAATTTCTAGCTCTATAGCTCTTAAATTCTCAGATGGACGGACCGACGGACAGACGGACAGACGGGCATGGCTATATCTACTCAACTGTTGATCCTAATCAAGAATATCTCTACTTTATGAGGTCGGAGATGCTTCCTTTCGCCTGTTACATACCTTTATAAAGGGATTAATTCGAAAGTCATAAATTTTGAATATTTTTGCTATTTTACTCAAGAATTTATTTCATTTATAGCGGTTCAGCTATTTCAGATACCTTCTATATATGTATATCTCCTGCAAAGACTTATTTATCTTATGTCTGTAGGGTATAAAAAGAGTAAGCAGACCTACATATATAATCTCTACAGGTTCGAATATATCCTTTTCTGTATGCTACAGGTTATTGTACCTGTTTATTACTGGTTTTATGTACGCAGGGTATTAAAAGAGGCAGCTATTCAGCACAGTCAAAGCTCTCTTGTGTTTTATGGCGCATAAATCAGAGTTAATGTGACAGCTACAATTGCAATTGAATTGCCACACAAGTTATAGACCAGTATATGACTTGCATGAGACCAAAGAAGGGCTCTCACATATAAGCTGTCCTCATTCTATTAACAACGCTGATAAGTTTTGGCCCAAAGGTTTTTTCACCATTCTGATGACGCTTTGTATGGGGATTTAATTAATGAATAGCTGCAAGCGTGTCTTGAATTGTTCAATTTTAAATTAGGTTGCATTTTATTAACTTGCATCTAATCAACAATATAACAATTCAACAATTAAAAATTATGTGCTATCAATTAAAATACAATAAATTCTTGAATATTACGCATACGCCATATGAAACAATAGCCGCCAGCGCTTGTTTGTATGTGCGTGTGTGTGTTGGGCTCACTTGTTATTTGAGAGCTGAGCAAAACATGATACAAATTGAATTCATGTACTTATTAATGCATGTCGAGCAACAATAACGAATCTCGCTGGGAGCAGCGCTTGGAGACATACATAACAACTCACTGAGTCAATTAATCTCACTGCAAATAGTAAAAGCTTCCTCCCCTTCATATCTCCGCTTCCCTTTTCTGTCTCTGTCTCTCTCTTTCTCTCTCTCGGGCTCTGTCTGATTGGTAGCTTGTTTAAACTTTTGACAATGCAGTAATTGGGAACTGCAACTTGGAATGGCAACAGCATCTGCAGAGAAAGCAGTTGCAATTGTGATATTGGACATGTTCAAACAGCTTTAATAAAATAAAAACCAACGTCAACCAAATAAAATGCAGCAGCAGAAATCACAAAAGCAATCACTGGGAGAAATTGTGTCAACAGCAGTTTTCCGCAGCCATGAAAAATACTTTACATGTGCCATGATATATGCAATTTGTGTCGTACACAAATGCTACCACTGCACTCTGGGCCAGGTCAACATTACTTCTTTTGAAAATATTCGAAAAATATAGTTACGTAATAATTTACCAAATGCTTAATTAAATAAATAAACAAACGTTTGGTAATTGGTAATAATTATAATTGGGGCGGGATTGCACCGTGATCTACTCGATCTATTGTGCCCCCTTCTGAGCCTCCACCAACCACAGCTTCCGCACGAATGCGAGAATCTCTATTGCGGTGAGAGCTTCTATGTCTCTGAAACTCATAACATGCATAGTTCGCTACTAAAAATACATAGTTTGTTTAGGTGACTTCTTAGTCTACAATGTCCAGTCAGTAGACCGATTAGTATCCTAAGCCTGTTCTTCCCGATGGCCAGTGGCTTGTCGAGGTCCTGGTGCCTCTGCCCATCTCAGTTGTCGCCTCTGTTTTTCTTCGTTTCTAAGTCGTATTGTGAGACTCTGCCACCATTCTCGCTTGCTAGCATTGAAAATATCAATAAATGAGTTCATAAATTATATAAAACAATCTTTCTTTACCAAGATATCCGGATCAAATTCTCTTGTACATTTATACAAAAAATCATCGAAACTCTAATAAAAGATGAGTCTCTACCCATTTGTAAAAAAATAAACTTCGAGTTTAAAAATATTTGTCACAAAAATTCGCAAATAAAAACAAATTATTACTACAATAAAAGATTTTCGAAATTTCAAATGTCAAAACAAAACAATTCGCTGAAATAAAATGTAACAGTTACAAAACAATGTGCGTTTAGTACAAAAATCAGTGAATGATCTATTATACTCTTATATATTTATTTTCATTTAATTATTATGTTAATTGATGCTCTTTCAAAATATTTCAATAAAATTATGATTTATTTCAAAAATTCATCGCATTAATGCCACAAATAATGGCTAACTGGCCCAGTGTACACTGTTGGGTAAATATCCATTTCTCGCTGTTGCTTTTTCTGTTCGTATTTAAGTATCGCTACTGCGATATAATGATGTGGTGGCCACTGCAACTGTGGCAACTGTGGCTCTTAACCATTTGCCTGCAATAACTATGGCGGCACTGATAAAACACCAAAAGAATGTACTTTGCGCGAATGCTTGACACACGGATATCCTGACCCATTGAGACTTTCTAATAATGTGTACCCAATGCTCATAAGCTTTATGCTAACCAGATTTACTTATGACAAAATTATGTGCAAACTACAAAATTATTATTTTAATCTTATTAAGGTGTATCAAGATAGCAAATATAAAGCACTACAATTAATCCGATTAAGTCGGTTGCTTGAATTAAAACCCATACCAACTCATTTTACGTACGATTGTTTTTAGAAGACCTCGAACTGCTCCTTTTGTTTCATAATTTAAACATAATCCATTGAATTTTTATTCTTAGAAATGTAAGTTTTCACTTAACATTAACTTTATAAATCAAGTCTCAGCAGCGGGTGATGTTTACATTGTAAATTACCGCTTAAATTAAATAATTTAATTAATGTCATTACAAAAAACCGAAGCAAATTTGAAACCCATTTAGCCCTTTGATTTCATAAATATTATAATTACAGTACCTGCACATCAGTTTTGAAATATTTTCATATTTATTTATAATCACATTTTCCGCTGCATTTCAAAGCGGTGCAAAGTTTCGGAAGCATCTAAATTTACTTTAAAAAATAAATAAATAAATATAGAAAGCTCTATATTAAGTAATATATCTGTTTTACATTTTGGTTTAATTTTAATACAACATCAAATGTTGGTGGCATGTTGATTTTCCGGCAGTAAACAAGGAGTCAAGAGTCACGCGTATACAAAATCTATATTGTATTCTGTGTTGATTTTCATTTAAAATGTTTATCCTTATTCCTTTTGTCGTGCATGTGCGCTATGATGGACATGCTGTCTGGCTGACAATATAGCAAACTTTTCACTCGACCATTTAGTTAAATAATTGCTTTGCAGCTTAGTAGAATTTACGGCAACAACGTGGCAGACACAAGCCAGCAGCTGCATGTGAGTTGAGTGAATGCAAACTGTAAATAATAAATGTTTTAAATATTGTGTTACATCCAATAAATATGACAGATTATGGTCGATGGAAAAATTACTCTTAATTAAAAGCCAAATCCGCATACAAAATAACTGTGAAAAAATAACAGTTGATTAAAAATGCAAAATCAGCACCATAGCAAACTAATAATAGACAACAAATCGCAGTTAACATAAACTAAACAAGTAAGAGTGCTGTAGTCGAGTGAACTCGACTACGATATACCCTGAACCCAGTTATTAAATATATTCTATTATTATTGGCAAATTCCCATTTAAAAAGATTTGCACTAAACTGCGAGCAGCTCTGCAAGCGCCCTCTGCCGACAAATACGTGAAACACGCAATACACAAAAAAACATATTGAGGCTCGCGTCTCGATTATCATGCCATCTCTTTCTCACACATGCGCTCGCATATTTATGCATACAGAAAATGCTTGCGGCTGCTGATAGAAATGAGATCAATATGAGAATATATTTTTGACTATAACATGGGTGTTTCTTATCCGATCTTGACTACATTTGGGCAGTTGATCAATAGTATGCATATGCATATTATGTATTAAGTAGAAGGCTCTACCTTTTAATTTTTTTATCGGAAATTTAATATATCAATATTCGAATAATGCAAACTTGATCTGCGCCTGGTATAAGAGAACCTATATAATCTAAATTTGAAGTCTCTAGCTCTTACAGTCTCTGAGATCTGCGTGTTCATACAGTCGGACGGACGGACGGACGGACAGACGGACAGGGCTATATCGACTAGACTATTGATCCTGATCAAGAATATATATACTTTGTGGGGTCGGAGATGCTTCCTTCTGCCTGTTACATACATTTGCACAAAACCATTATACCCTTTTACCCATTTTTAATGGGTTCAGGGTATAAAAAAAGAGTAATTGCAAATGTCAACTAACACTTATGCTATCCTTAGCTACGCATATACATTTTCAACGAAAATTTCAACGAATGTGAGGATTTATTTATTTAAAAAATTTGCTTTGAAAGGCTTATTTGAAAGACAGTTCATGGACAATTAATTAACACATTTTACTGGTTAAGAAACAGGTCACCAGCTAGGTACAGAAACCTAAGCAGAAACCACTTGGAGCAAAAAACATGATAAGAATCAAAATAGAAAATGTAGTTAAATTACCTTTTATAAGTGTTAGCCTTGATCCCATGCTGTATATAAATACTGAATACTGTTAGTTTGAATTGAATTTACAAATCAATTCGAGTGATAGCCATCACACGAAATGCTTCAAAAATGGCATTTTAGTACAAAATCAATATAGGAAAAAAACTTTACAAAATTTAATATAACTAGCTAGAAAATAGAAACTAAATATAAATAATTTGTGAACAGTCATTAGCACATTTTTGTAAACGCTACTAAAGATGTGATAAAAATTTAATAAATTTAAAAAAATAACATTTTTATTACGGTGTAAATTGAATGTGCTGTAAAAATATATGTGTCGATGGGGAATGAAACAGTTTAAGCGCAATGTCCCTAAAAGCTTTATGCATACATGCACTCAGAAAAAAATCGCATTAAAATAAATAAAGTTCATGTAAAAGTATAACCGCCATTAAAACTAAAAAACATGTTCTAGACTTATACAAAAAAAAGAAAACCGTTTTTAAATTAAAAAGACTTCTTTTTAATTTTTCAACATTATCATAATAATTTCTTAGTAATAGAAAATATTTCTAAAAAGTAAAAATGCAAATCGCGAGTTCGCATCGCCGTAACATCGAAAGATTTTTTTATTGAAAATATTTTAATCTCTAAACTATTTGAAATGCTATTTAGGTACACACATAAGACATTTAATTATGACCATTTTTTTTTCTAAATTGCATAAGAATGTACTCAAACATTAACTAACAACTTTTACAAATATACTTTTTGAATAATAGGGTGAGTTATGCTAATGTGCTAATGATAATTTTCTAAAATTTATGACTTTTTTTTGTGAGTGTACTATTTGCGAATTTTTGAATTTGGGGAGGTGGGGCCAGCTGTTAGAGCATTATATTTCAATTCATTCTTGTTAGCAAAGTTGGTCGTAAATTTCGCTAACAAAAAACTAAAGTTGAGGCACGTTTCAAAGCCATCCCAAGCTCCTTTAAGCTCTGGCGCACTTGTAAGCGTAATTGATTGATTGATAGTTGGATGAACGCTTGCATTGACCAAGCAGCTGCTCAAAGGGCAACAACAAAAAACATAAAATAAAGTACAGAAGTGAAAAGAAACTACAATCAGCAAGAGCATTAAATCCAACATTTACTGTCAAATGCTGCACAATTTAGCACATTTTATCTTTAATTAAGAGAGAGGCATAGATAATCCACAGCCTGGCTGCTACCCCCTATCAGTTGTCAGCAGCTCTAATGATGTGATAAGGCTGGCCTTAAACTGGCATGCGGCTTGTGACTTTAACCGCAACGATCTTTAATACTATGACCCCAAAAACCGATGAAACACCAGAAGGCAAAATTCCCCAAAAATCTTTTCACTTTCACGCTTAAAATCTGCGAGCATTGCAAATAAATTGAATTACGAGCGCACAAAATAAAAGCCAGCGCCAAAGGACCCCAAACTGTAACGACAAATATGCAAATGGACACTTGGCAATCGACCGCCAAAGCATATGGCCCCGAGGAGGAGAAGGGGTATCACGACTGCAAGTCAAGAACTCTAAACTTGGGCCAAAGCGAGCATTCTTGGGCCAAAAGCGAAATCCCATTAAAATTCAATTGCCTGTAAATGAACTGAGGTTCTGAGTAACGGAGCCAAGCTTCTTGACTTGGGATGAGGTCTGTAAAACGGAGCGTACGATTGCTGTTTGTCACTTAATTAAGGTTAATGTGAGCACAGTTGCCCACTAACTGAGTGAGTGACTGACTGACTGACTGACTGACTGACTGACTGACTGACTGACTGATTGGCTGACTGGCTGACAGACTGACTGACTGAGTAACTGACTGACTAAATAACTAAGTGACTGGCAGCAAGGATTAACTTTGGATTTGTAAACAAGTTTCATGCGCAATTTAATTTCCAATGAAAATATCCTGTCAGCCAGCAGTGGGAAACATTTATTGCATTTGACTACGGCTTTTAAGCTTCAGCCCCCAAGGGTGTCAGACATAGGGGTGTGGAGGCTAACAAACATAATGGGCAATTGTCTTGCGACAAAACGTGCGACATGCTTATTTCATTATGGCCACAAGACCAACTGATTTGTCCGCTTCACGCTGAGTGCGTCTCATGTGAGCCACAAATGACACAAAATCAATTTAAAAGTTTTGTTCTTGGTCGAACACAGCTCAACGGTCTGTAGTATAATTTTAAAGTTAGCAACAGCAAATTTAATTACAGTCGCAACTCAAACAAATGGCTCTAACTAAGCATTGCAGAGTTTCGTTACTCCCACACACACACACACACGAACAAATACTCACAACCATAAACTTAACCACACACACACCAACTCAAAGAAAGATACTTGAATTTTGAAATGTCAAACAAAAGTTTTAGCAGCCGCTGAATGTATGCGCATATCCAATGTTAATTTTTTCTACGTCACTTCAGTCTACGGCATTCTATGCACCACAATTTGAGTTTACTTGCCTGTCAAAGCACAAACCCATATCATATTTATAATCAAAAACAAAGAGAAAAGCCAAAGTTACTGTTATCTATTAGCTTAACCACAGAAGTGTTTGCTACATCAAATATGTTGGCAATTTATGAAACTTAACTCTTAAGAAATCTGAAAAGCCAACTCAAAAATTTAACTGTACATAAGTCACATTTCACATATCAATATTCCTATACTATTATATTAATATTAAAACCTTTCTAAAATGATCTATACGTTTAATTTTCTATAGTACGAACCACATTGAGTTTCACATGGGATTGTTTTCAAAGCCAAAACACAGTCCTATTTACAACCTTTAAAAAAAATATCGCCATAAAAGTTTGAAAATCGCCAAAAAACTAGAACATTTTTTTTTTGATTATAGAAATAATTTCAAAAACGCATAGAAATGAAAGTAGTTTCTAGAAATAATTTTACAATATAGAAAATATAAATTGATAAGATTTTAAAAGCCTTTTCAATTTTTAAAAAGATTTTCAATAATTAAAAAAATATTTCTAGCAAGAGTATTAAATGTAGTAGCAAAAAGTAAGGATGTGGAGTTTTCACAAGGATTTAGAAAACTTCTGGAACTTCCAGGGTTTTTAGATTTAAAATACTAAGAGAGATTTTGTGCTGTCAGAGACTACAAGAGGTTGATTTAAACTAACTGCTGAAGAGGAAAGTGCAATCAGGGAGCGATTTTCAGTACAGTAGTGTTTTTAACATCAATAGGTAAACTGAATACGGTCCCTAAGATTTTTGCTTACAGCACAAGGCAGACAATATAAGCAAAGTGAAACTGTGACGCGTGCCGTGGTTGCTTCTGTTGTATCCCCAAATTGAACTTAAGTTCAACTGGAGCTCCCCAAATGCGCATAAAGGTCGTCGGCAATGCTTGCCCCATATTCTTATTGGAAATACTTGGCGAAAGTATTTCGCATTATAAGCGCCTTCAATGCTTATCAGCTACTTGAGCTGAAGTTGTGTCAAACTTTGAGATTTTCTACGCGCAGATAAGTGACGACGGAGCAGGATGAGGTGCAGAGGCGAGGCAATGAACTATGTAATGATTTCAATGTTTTGGCCAACTCGCTTTATGGCTCGCACACTTTCTGTTTTCGCAAATTGTGTGTGCTTGGGCCGAAAGGCCAGCAAATTCAATACAGCAAAAAGCAAAAAGATAAAAAAAAAATAAAAAAAAAAAAATTGGAGAAGAAAATAAAAGTTGGACCAACTTAAAAAGGCAGTTTTATTTTTAATGCCGTTGCTTAAAACTTTTCTCATTAGTCACTATTTTTAGCGGCTTTTTAATTGTTACACACTGACTCACACACACACAACAGCAAAACTTCCTAAGTAGTTAAAGTTGTTTTCAATTTATTTAATTTTGTTCCATTTTATTTTATATTTGTTTATATTTGTATACTTTTGAGCGCAAGTCAAACAAATGCGGCTTCCGTAGCGCAAGATTTGTGTAAACAAATTTAACGTGCTACAAACCTTCCCCAGGTAAAAAAAAATAAAATATAATAAAATAAAAAAAAAAGTAATGAGCATCGAGTCGCAGCACGAGTCTAATGATGCCCAAATAAATAACGCAGCAATAACAAGACAGGCCAAAAAATTTAATTTTTCTTTTAGCCTCTTTCCACTAAGTTTATTGGCATTTGCCCAGTTCTAAGGCTGACTGCAATAAACATGTAGCAGGAATGTGCAACGTCTGTGGGGCTGTAATCTAGTAATTACACACACAGTGAACAAAACACGTCAACAATGTCTTCAACTACCGACTGGAGATGACAGCGAATCCTTTTTTTTTATCGTGGAAAAAATACTCACGGCGCGAAAATTGAGATAGAATAGTATTTCATGTTGAGAAATATCGACATAAATAATAATCTTGTATTTTCACCAAAATCAAAAATATATTTTTTTGGAATTAATTTAAATCAGATCATTATACAAATTGAATTAGAACTTAGCAGTTGAAAGCTCACTGAATATAATCGACTTTTTTATGCATAAGTTAAAAGAATTAGACAATTTTGTAGTCCAATCCGACCACGACTAATACGACTAAGAACCCAACATTATTTCAAAATATAGCACACTGAAATGTAAGCATGCGTAGAAGATCTCTCATATCTTATCGACGGACATAGCGATATCGACTAAGCTGTGAATCCTTATCTAGAATATTAATATTTATTGAATTCGGAGATGCTTCCTTCTTTTGCATAATACCATCGTGCCATTTTTGCCGATTTTAAATGGGTTAAAAATATAAAAATGTATATTAGAATGTTCCCTTTGCGCGTTATTATGCATATCATATATATTCAAAATATTACAAACATCGGACTACTATGTTGTACAGTTCCCATAGAGACAATCGGTTACCATATTTAAACTCTAGATACATTGCTATATCAATTTCGCAAATTACTTATATTAGTATGATTCGCAAATTTGTACTAGAATCAATCTATAATAAAAAGATGCGTTCCTATCTATCAAAATCTTCATGTTTAATAATATGAAGAGAAGTCAGAAAAAACTATTACACCACAACGTAAAACACACTTTGGACTACAATTTCCAATAATTGCAATTTGTCACGAGTTGCCGGAGAGAAAGAGTTTCCAACAAAAAAAAACCTTTTCAATTTGTAGGTATAACAAAACAACACACAGGAGTAAAATTTAATAATTACAAATCAAAGTATTGTATAGTATTTATATTCTACATTAATTTCCATTATTGAGATTTACATTTTAGTCGAATTGTGTATTTTTTACCCAGCACAAAGGTTGGCAAAAGTTTCCCACACATTTTGCTATGCAGTGCACCATATTTTTTGTGTTGCAATATTTTTTTTGATTATTTTTATGCATTTATAATACTTCTTATTGAAATCTGCGATCTTTGCTTTAAACCCATCGAATGGTAATTGAAATTAAAAACAAGCTGAAAAAAAAAAATGACTTAACGTAATAGTAATACCAGCTAGCAGCTTCAAGGAGCAAAAGAATAATAAAATTATGCGATTTCTATAGCAACAGCGCAAGCTGTATAGCTAATCACTCTGCTCACGTTGTTTCTGATATTGCTACAAATACATATATCGGACAACTACAGATGCCCTTGCTACTCTTATTGCTAATGAATGACTGAGCTGACCGAAAGAGCATTTATTTAAGTATTCATATTTCTATTGCGCTTGCTAATGCGTTCATTAAAATTACGATTCATCCCAACAAAATTTCAATGTTTGAAAAATGACTTGTTGTTCATAATGGAACGAAAGTGGAAGTATCAAACTCACCTTTAAAAGTGCTAGTATATGATTTTTTGACTCCCCAAAATTTATATTTTAATCGTTCGTAATTTTTGCTTTTATTATTTTTGCCTTATTAGTATCATCTGAAAGCAATGTTCTCTCTATTGTGACGAATCTTTAAATTAGAACACAGAGTTTGAAGAACATTATAGAAAATTAATATTGCTTCGTTTCGTTTCAAATAGTACCAAATAATGTGTCGTGATTTTTGCAAATGAATGCGACACGAACCCATCTCTAGTGGCAATCGGGAACCTGGGGGCACGTTTCTCGGCTACACGCTCCTAGGCCACAGCACTTTGACTGCCAGCCACCTTGCATAGCTCTCAACCAGTTTAAGCACTGCAATTTCATCTATTTTGCAAGCGTTTCCTTGGCTTGCAGAATGTAGCAAACAGTTACTCAGTCAGTCTGTCAGTCAGTCAAGTTTTGGGAGTTTGCCAGTCCGTGAAAGAGGCGGCAGCGGCTTTTAATTAAGTGCGTGCCTAGCGTGTCGTACAGATATGAACTCCTTGCCAGCTTCGTTTCAATTTACACGAGGTTATCTTGAGTTTGTCGAAAACTTAAATGCATATTTACATATGTAATATACTAGGATTCGTCGTCGTCTCGTCTACAGTTGCAGCATTAATTTGGCCAAGTGGAATGCTGTCAGATAACAATCTGCACACGTGCAACAAATTAAATTGGAATTGAAATGCCTGTCAGGACATTGTCTTGAAGTACAGCACAATTATAATTGGAGCGCTGGCAAGCTCTTAATGAGCTTATAATGAAATATAATACCAATATGTTGCCAGCCAACTTGAAACTATTATTTGAAAATAAATTTAAATCAATTTTTAGGTAATTCAACAATTTTAAGATTTTTAACAAGATTTTTTAGTTTCAGTAATGTGTGCAACGCATTTATTTCATATTGTTTAAACATAAAAAATAGACTGCAAACTGGACATTAAGGTTGTACTTAAAATTAACAACAAAAGTAAATTATGGTATATGTATTTTATTAATTATTTGTTAAGCTAGTAACTATTTTTGGATTCATTTTCTAAGCATATTTTGAACGTATACATGTAAACTGTGTTTAAATAAAGTTTAGTTCGAGATATGTCTTATCAAAAAAATATAATTATGTTTTAACCAGATGAGCTATTAAACTATTGGTATTGGTATTTCAACGATATTCAGGTTTATTGCTGGCATTTGGATAAGATTTAAATTTTACTTCCCTTTTTTCTATGGCAGTTACAATTATTTCGTACTTCTGCTTGATCTTAAAATAAACCTAATTATCTTAAAATAAATATACAGTAAGTAAATTGTGTTGTTAATATATAGCAAGCGTATGGCTTAATTAAGTTAGATATAAGCCTATGACTATTAAGTTTATAACGTTCTCAAAATGGCAAACAATTTAAAATTAGCTTGGGTTTCTCTGGTTTGCATTATGCTGGGTCTTCATTATACATTCTCTTTCAACATAAATCCAAGTAAATCCAAATAAATATTAAAGGACAACTGTACTGTGGACACAACTAGCTTAGTGCTAATCTTTTAAGGTATATACAAAATATCTGCTTACAATTTTACAAAACTTAATTATCATACAAAAAACACTTACAAACTATAGCCTAACATTTTGTATTGTGTTAGATTTTAGATTTTGTAAGTAGTTGTTTGTTGTTATGTTTGTTGTAAGTATTGTAGTTTCCTTTTTAAGGCACTGAAATTATATACACTTCACTTCACAACTTGTAGTTAGACCTGGGTCCTAGATCCCTGAGCACACTATGTGCTTGGCGGCTTGCCGTGCACCCGAAAGCGATATAGACACGTGTAGTCCGGCTGGCCATGGTTCGTCTCGATGCGCAGCTCGACAATCTCGAATGGACGCTTGATGTCCACGTTTTGTACTGCAAAGTATTGTAGCGATGCCTCATTATCTTGATACTCATACTCGCCGAACAGCACCGGGTCTTGATCTTTCTCGTGCTGTAGACCCTGCAAGACACCGATTAACAACGATCAGTAACGATTACAAACTGTTAACTGTTGTTGAGTTGGCAACTCACCCAAACGGTAAAGTTGCGCGGTGCAGAATCAATGCGTCCCGTTGGCGACAGACTCTTCGATATGTGCTCCAGCGTAAAGCCCGTGACGTAGACCAAGGAGTTCAACTTCAGGACTGTGTATTGAACAAAGTTGCAGATAATTATTCAGTTCATTGACGGCATTTACGTACCCAGAAAACCGGGAAAGCCCTGAAAGGCCCAACACTCGCCGGGCTGAACATTGGGCGAAATGGCCACGCGGGGCGTATTGGTTGGATACCAGAGCGGTATGCCAAAGACGGAGATTTGCGCCGACTTGGTCTGATAGCTTTCCGTGCACCGTGTCGAAAGTATTTGTCCGCCCGCCGACTCCAGAGCAAAGTCCACGAGACCCGTTTTATCCGCATCGTAAACGGCCAGGACGGCCTTCACAATGCTGCGCACCTCATCCTCATGCAATTCCGATTTCACGACCTGACTGCTTCCATTGTACTTGGCTTCCACGTTGAGGAGTATCTCCCGCTTGAGCCTCTCGCTAATGTCGCCCATCAGCACAAGGCTAGAGCGTTCGATCTCCGCGCGAATGCTGTTGTCGGTACGCTTGTTAAGCTCGAGCAGCTGCTGCTCCAGATACTCCTTGGCTACGAACATATTGCGCACCCAGCTCTGCAGATCGACGTCATTCAACTGTCCACCGGCCTCCTGCTGCTTGAAACCCAGAATCTCGACAAGCGTCAGTTTCACCTGTTTGTTGAGCAACGCAAACTGTGAATCATTTAGTGATGCCAGTTTGGCCTCGATTTCGGCGAGTAAGCCGCTAAAGCGCTGATCCTGTGCCAGCTCATGCTGCTGCATGCGCTCCAATAAGTCATCCTGGCTGAGCTTCAGACTGTTTATCGACTGCTGCAGATCCGCATTCTCCGCATGCTTATCCGACAACGTCAGCTTAATAAACGCTATCTCCCTTTTCAACTGATCGACTACAGCTTGACCAGAACCCTCCTCCGCCTGCTCCCTCACTCTGGGTTGTCTCTGGTGCTGCAGCAGCGCCAAATTGATGCGCTCATCCACAAAGGTTGCCAGGCCGTGTGTGCTCAACAGACGCTGCAGCAATTGTGGCACATCGATGCGCTCCAGCAGTAGTGTATAATGGGTTTCCTCCAGCTTGAACTCCGCCTTGATTTGGCGCGTTATCTCAGCCAACTGTTCGGGACTTAAGCGTATATTCGCCGATTGCCACTCGCCCGACTGTTGCAGTTGCAGTTTTAAGCGCAACGCCAAATCCGCCAGCTGCTTTTCGCTGAACTGCGTATTTTGCTCGTGAAATTGTTTCAGATTCTCGCGCATCAAATTGACAATAATTTGTATTTGCTGCGGAGACAGTTGTTGTTGTTGCGGTTGTTGCTGTTGTTGCAACTTTAGCTCGACCAGCTGTTGCACGTAGCTGTTCACATGATTCAGTATATTCTCATACTCATCCGGCGTTAGAGTCCGTTTCAAGTTGTGCTCCACTTGCTCCATTTGCAGCTTAATGGCCGCAGCCTGCTCCTGTGGCCACAACAATTTGACAGTAGCGCCAGCGTGCGACCAGTGGTCACGCAGAGTGGCAAGCATGGTCAAGGGCAGCAGCGCCTCAGTGCGCTGCAAATGCTCCAAGCGACGCTCCTCGGGCAGCTGCAGCCAGGCTGTAAAAATAGAGCAACATTAGTTGGCAACAGTTGCACAGAATAATCCGAATCCATCCTTCCACATTTGCAACTTTTGAACTAGGGGCAAAGTTAAGCAATTGTTTTTTTTTTCTTTTTTTTTGGAAAAAGGTTATTTGACGCCAGTAGCAAACAAGAGGAGCACAACATATGCAGAAGGATAGAAGGATTGTTCTGTTCTACTGCCAACTAATGTTGATCTATTCTTTAGTATTATTCTTGATGTATTTGGTGTATTTTACTTACCATTTTTCAACTCGCAATCGCGGCGATTTTTTAGTTCAATAAAATGGCAAATAAAACAACTTTTTCGTTTTGAAATATATATGAGAATGTTTGCATTTTTCCTTTTTATTATCATGTATATCGAGAGGAGTTTATGAACAATTACGAAAGCAAACAATCAAAGATTACAAACTGAACGTTGTTTGACAACAAAAATGATGCTTAATCGTTGCACCCAACGAATTCTGGGTTTAACAGTTTCCTTTAACAGTTTCCTTCCATTTGAGTCATGTGATTATTATTCGAAAATAATAATAAATAACAGAAATTAGAACTGAGTGTTAAAAGGCTACCCCAGAAAACACAAATGGATGCAACAATTGATTTTCACAAATAGAAATGATTTAAAAGTATATTGAATTTGTTTTTGTGGGATTAATTTCTGCACATTTGAACAGCGGTGCATCTCTCTCTTTCTATCCTTCTCCATGTTGCGTCATTAAGTGGGTGAGGGGGGATTGAGGGAAGAGTGGGGTGTGATGTGGTGTGTGTGTGTGTGTGTGTGTGTGTGGCAGGTGACAGGTGGGTTGGTCAATTTAAACAATGAAATAATATATGGCATACAATAAATCATAAATACATATAATATATGTAACATGAAATGACAAAAATGTCTTAAGGAAAACTAAACAAATGCTTGAATTTGTACTTGAATTGATCGTGGCATTTAAAATAGAGAATTAACAAATGTTAATTTAAAAGAAAAATAAGAAAACTTTAAATGAGCAACTGTTGCAGCAGCTCGAAGCCAAAACGATAGCAGAATTGCTGGAAGTTTGCATTAAACACGCTCGTAATAGACCGGATCGTTGTTGGACTTCTGAAACAACTGACGGCCCCTGTTGGCCACATTCTGGCCGATAGTTTTCAAATACAACAGATAGTCATCGGCCCAGTCACGCACGCGCACCGCCTGCTCAACGGCCTGCGTGCGCATCGAGTCATATTGCTCGGCTTTCAAAAAGGCGCCAACATTGATTTTGGGCAATTCGGGTAGTGTGAATGTGTTAAGCGTTAGGGATTTGGGCGGGAAACTTTCATTCGGATGCAGATAATAGAACACACCTGTAAAGTCGAAAGTCGCAATTAGCAAAGAATTATACTCTATGAGATAGATTAGTATGCTTAAACTGTTTTGTTGGTATGACACTTTGATCACTCTGTTATCAGAGTCAGACAATGTTGTCTATATTATTTTTAATTTTCGATATTTAAAATACACTTATCAGGCGTGCTCCAATTTAAGCAAAACTTTTCCGTTTTCCTGTTAAGTGCTCTAAATTACTATTCTGTTAGCTATTTGAGTTTCAATTGAATTCATAATTAAAACGATTTAATGCAAGAAAAAAACGGAGAGTTTTTTGCTGGCAAATTGTACACATATAACATGTTAGGCGTGGTTCCAAAATAATTATTTAAAATATCATTAATAAACCATTCGAATACAGATACAGAACTAATCTGCTGCATTTTCATATGAGAATTGATATTTACTTTAAAGCGTCCAATTTTAAAATGGAAAACCTTTTCGACTAAGAAATTATTTAAGAACTAGCAAGTGTGAAACATATAAACGTATCTTCAAATTATGCACACATTTTTCATATCAATAGTGACAAGATCAACAAAAACATCAACTGGGCTGCTGACGTCATGCTATGTCAATGACCAGTTTCCTATGTATACACAGAGCACAAGGTGAACTATGAATGTGGCATAAGTTGTAGACATGATCCAAGGTCAGTTAGCCTTTGGCAGCCGTTCAAAGTCAGGGCGCAAAAGTTTATAAATTCAATTTTACATATACAGCAATGGGGAGATAAATAGGAAAAAATAAAAAATATACTTTTCCATATAGTTTTACAATATATAAGTTATTACTGCTTTTTCAACTTTGGTCACATAAAAAGCACAAGATCTTTATTTTTCTAAATATTTCATTATTTCATTTTGAGTAAGTCTGATATAGTTTGTGTTAAACTGAGTGTAGGAAAGCATTGCAAGAATTACTTAATATTAATAATTCTAATAATACAAAAGTCTCAATGTTAATTGTATGCAATGTATTTGCATAAATAAAAGCAAGTAATTTGTATTTAATTAAAAACAAGACTCGAAACCCAAAGCCTTGAAAAACCAATCCCCTCTATAGTGCAAAAAGTAAGGATTTTGTTCTGGTCTCTGTTTGGACGTCGATATAAATAATGCAAATGGCCTTTATGTAACCAGAAAACCTATCTCGAGATTAAATCTTTAGGAAATAAATTTGAGTTATGGACTGGCAGTCTTAAAGATCCTTAATCCAATGGGAAATATTTTGAACGATGTTAAGGTCGTTAAATCTATATGTTTTGTGAAGCCCAAACAGATTGAAATTCCTTATAAATGCCAAAAGCTCGTGAAGATCATGAGTCGAAGATGTTAAACAGCTATTAAAAATGCAGAAAGTAGTATCAAATACGTAATCAGGATCAACATTATATATTTCTTTTTAATGTGCTATTTATATGACCAACCTATTTTAATTAATTTTTTTTTTTTTTTTCATTATGTATTAGTTTCGTAACAAAATAGGAGAAGGAATGCCTCAAAAGCTGCTTTCCCTTATTAGTTGAGAATGTAATTCGTATCTGTGCTATTTACATATCCATGGCTGTATGTATTTTGATCTATGTACAATTTCACTCACCCGTTAATAGTAGCAGGGGCAGCAGAATGAGTAGAAAGAGCAGAAAACGCTTCTTGGACTTGTTCTCGGTGGTGTTGGATCGGAGCAGCCATGTGTCCAGGCTGAGCACCGACGCAATTCCAAAGTAAACATAGCGCATCAGGCTCAACAGGCTGCCAGCGATGAATCCATGCTGCGTCTGCTGTTGCCTTCTGCTGGCGTCGTAGTTGTGATATGCTGCTGTCTTCGAAGTTGCCGATGCGTGGCCGAGTGTTGTGATTCGTGTCCACATGTTGCTCATGCCGCTGACAATGATGTTAATGAAGCGGACGAGCCACCAGCTCTGCTGCTGCTGCTGTTGGCGAAAATAGTGAGTTTGATCAACCTCATCGCCGGAGTCGTAGTTGAGGTGTGCTGCGGTTGTCTGCGTCTGATAGCGACGACGGATGAACTCCTCCTGGGCGGGATTCTGACGCACCATGAAATCGACACGTTCATTATGATTAGCCAGGCTGCGACGCGACATATTCGGCATCGCCACAATCCCTGGCGCCAATTGGCGCCGATGTGGCGACAGCTCCGAGTACGTATAATCCGTTTTCGGTGTTGTGCTGCGAAACATAAAAAAGATTAGTAAACTAAAAAGATATTAAGCTAAAATTGCACTTGAACTATCAATTTTTTAAAAGTTCAGCAGTGGAAGTTTCTTATTTCACAGCTTTGCATGTTTTCCTTGCTTGAAATTATTATAATTTTTAGCCAAACTATATTAATAGGCTAATAGTTGCAACAATTTACTTGTAGAATATACGTAATTGTTTAATATCTTTACAATAGTTTTAAAGTTTTTTGGAATTTCTAAATTACTAGTTTTGGTTTTTAACATGTATATCAATTCAGACTATCTTACAGTTATAGTTACAAAAATGTATGATTGATTGTAAGAAAATGCATTAATATCTTTACAACAGTTTTAAATAGTTGTTTAATAATTCTGCATACATTTTTTTCACATTTTTTTAAATGAATTTAATTTCTGACTAAATTTAATTATTGTAGATATAAGTATATCAATTCTGGCCAACTTTAACTATTGTGTAATTAATTTAGGGTTTTCCAATATGTGAAATTTACCAATTGATTTACAATAGCTTTAGCGAGTTATTTTAAATTCAATTTTTCTTCTATATATGTACGTTACAATTCTGATTAACTTTAATGCAATGAATTCAAGTATAATTTGAACCTTTACTTAGCTACTTACTTCCAGTACTCGCCCGCATCTCTGTATTCAATGTAGGCCAGATGATCGCCGCTTAAATTTGCCTGGGCATTACCATTAGAGCGCTTACTATGCTGCTGATGTTGCTTCTGCTGTTGTTGCAACTCGTGCGTTGAGTTGAGCACATTTTGTGTAGTCTCCAGTTGGCTGCGTGGCGTGGAAGTGACAGCTGTGATGCTGTTTAAAGCATTGCTCAATCGCTTGCTGGTGCTGGTGAACATGCTGGTCACCGTGGACGTAGATGTTGCCGTGTTGCCTGCTGCTGCATTGCTGGACAACTGTTTGCGACTGGCATTAGGCGATGTTTCATCGCTTGAATAGTCAGAGGTTAGATGGGTGAATGCTTTTGAGCGCGTGGCTTTGTTGTTGCTATTGCGACTATTGATGCTGCTCTTGCCGCTGCTGTTGCCGCTGGTGCTACCGCCTGTCGTCGTTGTTGTACGGGTCTCCACCACGTGCTCCTCCACAATGGTTCTGCAAACATGTAAACTGGTTAGTAAAGTTGTCGGAAATCAAACAAAACAGAATTAACGCACGACATGTGAATCAAAACAAACTACAAAGAAATAGGCTCGTAAAATGTTTTACAAACAGAAACTAGGCTGACCTTCAGACAAGACCAGCCAGCCAGACAGCCAACCAGTCGATGTCATTAAGTCTTTAAGCAATGACAGCGATAAATAAATACGAATCTCTCATGGTCAAGTAGCCCCCGCCTCGCTCAACGCGCATGACGTCGTCATCGTCCAAAAGCTAGTAGAAAAAAAGCAAGCCATAAGCCACAAAAACGTTTGAATTTCAATTTGCGCGCCAAAAAACATTCCAACTAAACTCTACAAGTGGCAAACGACAATGCAATCTTTATGGCATTTTGAATTCAAACACATTTGCATTAGCGATGAGCGAGCCTTTTTTTGTAGTGTGAATTTTATCTGCTAGATATGATTCACTGATTAGCTGAATTTTCAACTGAATTTAATACACATTTCAATTTCATAACAATTTGAATACGTGAATAACCCCATTTTCTGTCCAAATTTGAATGCAAATTTGTTATTTATTTCATATTTATTAATTGTTTAGCTGTCCTGTCGCCTTTTGCGTATGCCGTGATTCACGAGCAGTCACAGTGACCAGCTCGCCCATCACTGACTTCAAAATATATTTCAGTTGCTCATTTGCTCATTTCGAAATTAAACTGTAGCGTCGAGTCTGAAATAACAAACACATGACGTCATGGTCACACACACACAAACACTTACACAGGGCTGTCCATGTGCTTGTGTTTTGTGCTTTATTTTTATGACGCTTGAGCAGCGTTTGTTTTTGTGTATTGCGAAAGTAACAGTTAATTATTTATTCTCTTCGAATGATAAAGCAACGTGATTTGATTGGTATCTATTTTTAGATGCTTATACTAGATTCATGTATGTTTGTATATATTTGTGTATGTATGTATAGATTTATGTTCGTATGTATGTACGTATATATGTATATGCGTATGCATTTAAGTATATATGCGTATGTGTATATGTATGTGCGTATGCATGTAAATACTCACTGCACATTTGGCGCCATTGAGGATTTCTTCTTCTTATGATGAACATGCCCCTCTTCCCCAGCATGCTCGCAATTCTCATGATCACAGCTGGAGCGGAGGAATGGCGTCTTGGAGCGCGAACGTCGACGCGTTTCGATCTGGTAAAGTTCGTCGCTCATCGCTGCTGCTGCTGCTGCAAACAAACAACAAATAAACAAAAAATTTCTGCGTGTGATTTTAACAGGCGTTGGTTGTTTACAATATGTGCAAACGGTAAATTCACGGTAAATTCACTTCGAATGAAATTTCGAAAACATGTGCAAGTGTGAGTGCGTGTGTGTCTCAGTAGAATTTCCCCATATCTTTAATGCTTTTTATGCTTGAGTGCTCCCCTTAAAAACATTAACATTAGCAAATTATGCAATGAGTGTGGAAATGAGCGCAATTGCTCGAGTTTTAATTAGAATGCAATGCGATGCTAAAAATAAATAAAAACAAGCAGCTGCAGCTGCAAGCAAGCAACACGATTTTTTTTTGCCGGTGCGAAAAAGTCGGCAAATGCGAAGCAATACAAAAAAGGAAAGAAAAAAAAAGACCGTGTGAACGTAAATTAAGGAAAAGAAAGAGAACGAGGCGGACACTGTGACAGAGAGTAAATAAGCCAAGCGGGGTGGGTGACAACGCCATAAACAAACCCAAACGCGTTCAATGTTAATCAATAAAATGATACACGACTCGCTTGCCTAAAAAATCTTATATGTATAAATTTTCTTTAACTGCAGGTTGAAAATGTGTGAAAAAAAAAGAGTTTTCCGGCCAGGCATCTGCGTCATCAATCGACGGCGTCTAACACACACACCACACTCACACGCATATTGGCTTTGAAATGAAAATGTGAGAAATCGCTTACATTTTTTTCACATTCACTTTGTTAAGCACAGAAATACAGTTTTCTTCCAAGTGGGCTTTTGCACAATTTGTTTTTGGCTGGCGGATGCGACGCTTTATAAATAGACTTTGCGCACAACGAAAAATAACACGTCCAAACCCAGCGACAATCTATTTCGAATGAGTCGAAATTCGAGCATTAAGCCCGATAGTTGTCGATAAATCACGAATGGTTAAACGGCGATGATTTTGCTTTGATATTTTGCTGAGTGTTGCCACTTATCGATGACAAAAATTTAACAAAGAAAAATGGCCAAAAAATTAAATTAAAGGGAAATATTAAATAATATAAAGCTCGTCATCTAATGTGTAAGTCATTGTGACCATAGGGCAAATTTCGCGGCAATACTCAAATGGTTCGTCCATTTGAGTCAAAAACTAGTTAATTTTGTTTTCATAAAGCATTTACCATTATGCAGTATGCCTGAAATTGTTCAAAGGATAAATTTCCGGACAGCGATGGTTTGTTAATTTTTACGGCTAACTCAAATTTACTGAAATGGCTGATCAGCAGGGAAAAAAGCCAAAAGGGCAACACTATGCAGTAGGCGCGAATTTACTAATATATATTACTAATTTTATAGTTATTTGCCAAAGCAAGGAAAATACATTATTTGTAATATATATTTATAAATATTACGTAGTGTAATTTAGGTAACCGAAGCATCAAATATAATCCTTATTAACTAAAAGTCTTGCAGTTTTTTACGTATGTATATATATTTATTTTATATTTTAATAGTGGACAGTAAAAAATATGTATTTATGATTTCATTTGGCCCAGCTCATTATTGGTAATACAGCTCCAAGTTCATTCCGTCATGGATTTCATCTGAAAGTGTATTAATAAATTATTAATGCCAATAACATGATATATACCTATAAATATTTCTACCTACAATCAGATAGGCGAATTGTATCCTTGTAAATTGTATACCATTTTTTCAGAACAATCTTCTCGTGTTTTGTGCCCGTCTGCGCCGCAATCAGTTTTTTGAGATCGCCAACTGTGTCGTCTGGATTGCATTTAACACGCACCTGCATGGCGAGAGTCCGGCGTTTTTAATTAATTAGTTTAGAGCAAGCACAAATACATTACCTTTTTGCCTAGACGATCGTTGCAGGTGATTTCAATCATAATGTGTGTGTTCTGACTTTGACTTTTAGTGCGACAACAAAATACATTTGTTTCGATAACTGCATGCTGACACCATGGCAAATTAATCGATATATGTAACCATATGTTAAAAACTTTGCCAGACTGTCGCAAAGAATTACTAACTAAGCAACGCCAAATCGCTTTTCACAAAAGTAATTGAAAATCGCAAATATGTCCATGATTCCATTCTTTCCAAATCTCAAGCCTTCGGTGGCCAATCGGTATTGGTTCGATGTGACCTCCGACGAAGAGATGCAAACGAGGCGATATGAGGACGAACGCAGGAATTGGGTGTGTTTGATGTACATACAAAATCTCGTCATTAAAAACTAACAATTTTTCCAATTAAATTTAGCGCGAGTCGTTGAAAACAGCCGCAACGGACTTGCAGCCGCTGGGCAAGGTGCACACGATAACCGGCGTCGAGACGGATGACGAGGACGGTAAGTGAAATTAATAACTTATACTAACCAACTCTATATTTTTAATTTCCCCAAAAGCTAACGACGACAGCGAGGATACCGATAGCCATGATGAGGAGGACGACGAGACGAACGATCGTGTTATTCCAGTTACCCAGGACTTTTACTCGGCTGACGATGTACAGATGAATGAGGAGACTTCGCCCACAGTTCCATACACAATTTAGTTAATTATTCATTAAGGTTGCGTTTACAGAGTTCCCTTTACAAACTGTATTAACAAGTTTCGTTTACTTTAATCTTAAATAAATTATAAACATATTAAGCAAAATAAGTAAATAGTTGTTATGTAGCTGAAGGACCGAATCGATCAGTCGATCAAGGGAGCGGATTCACAAACAAAGCAGCTAAGGGAGGATTAACAATTTACTCTACTTGTGCAGCGCAGCTGTCTCCAGTTTCGGTGCCGGTTTCGAGGCCAGGCCGGAGAGCAATTTCTTGATCTCGGCAATGGCACGACCCGGGTTGAGGCCCTTGGGACAGGTGCGCGTGCAGTTCATGATGGTGTGGCAGCGATAGACGCTGAACGGATCCTTCAGCTTGCTTAGGCGCTCCACGGTCATCTCGTCACGGGAATCGATGATCCAGCGATAAGCCTGCATCAGCACAGCCGGACCCAGATACTTCTCCGCATTCCACCAGTACGATGGACACGATGTCGAGCAGCAGGCGCACAGAATGCACTCGTAGAGGCCATCCAGCTTGGAGCGATCTTCGACAGACTGCAGATACTGAGCCTTCCCCTTCTTCTCGCCAGCTTCGTTTCTAAGGAGATAAAACACATCAATTACATAATATGCACCTCAAATAATAATACTGGACTAGGAAATACGCTGTACCCAAAGAACCATAACTGGCACTCCCTTTGCCAAACACATGGAATGAAAATGAATGATTAAATATCTTCTGCCTTAATTCAGAGATTGCTATAAGGATTTCCTAGCATTAAGACTATATAAGGCTATATATATATATATATATATATTTATATATGTATAAATATATTTATATATGTATATATATATATATATTTACATACATATTAACAAATAAGTTTCATGTAGTCACATTTATAACCGAAAAGCAATTTATTCAAAATTTGAGAATTTTATGAAAATGAAAGCAAATTAACCAACAAAATAATAGCCATATATAATAATCATACTTTTAATGTGCACATAGAATTAAAAATTTTGTGAAAAATATAAACCACTTCTATAAAGACTGCATAGGTTTTACTTTTACTTTTCCGCTACTTTTTAACACCTTTTCCTTCATATGAAGAAAACCAAAATTAAAAAAATTAATATATAAAAAAAAATTAAAAAAAAAAATATATATATATAGAAAAGAATTCCAGAAGTAGTGCTAAGTTTAATTCATAGTTCAAATTCTAAGTATAATATGCAATTATTTTTTTTCGCAACTGTACAAGAACAATGCTTTTACTTTCAAAATTCGAAAATAAATTTTTAAAATCAACGAATTTTTCTTTCTAATTATCGTTTTTCTTTGCTTAATTCCAATGAAGAATTTAGGGTTAGAAATTAAGAAATTCATTGGTGAAATTTCTTTCCAGAAAAAAAAGCATATCTGAAAAGTCAAAGATATTAAGAAATTTGTTTCTACATAAATTGAGAAATGAATTCTAAAAATCCGAAATGTTGACTGTTTCAGTTTGGTGCAATTTTATCAATGTAAGCTTGATTGTTTTTTGTGAGTGTGGGTCTAAAATGTTATCTTATCAGATCTTATCAGATATCCACAAATCGCAGTTATAATCTACGCCTTTTAGATGGGCACAGGGTATTAACTAGTCGGTCAACTACGCATTACTCACTTGCGCTGAAGCCAGGGTTGGATATTCTTGTACTGCTCGTAGAAGTTGTTCATGTCCGGGACCAGATCACGCACCACATACATATGGGGGAGTGGATACACCTTCAACGGCTTCGAGCTGGTTGCATCAATCTTGCTGATGCAGGCCAGGGTGTTGGTGCCGCCAATGTTCATGGCACATGAGCCGCAGATGCCCTCACGACACGAGCGCCTAAACGTCAGGGTCGGATCCATCTCGTTCTTGATTTTGATGAGGGCATCCAGCACCATTGGGCCGCATTCGCGCATGTTGACCTCGTAGGTTTGCATGTAGGGCTTCTCGCCGGCATTGTCCGGATTCCAGCGATAGATCTCGAACTTCTTGATTTGCGCCGCCTGCGTCTCCTTCGGCTGCGCCTGCTGCTCCAACTGGCTGCTATTGCTAATCACGCGCAGCTGTAAAAAAACCACAAAAAAAATTCTAAAATTATTTAAACTATTTGTTCGCATTTGGTTTTTTAGTCACGCCATAATAATTTGCCCACTGCTTAATGCGAAAATGTTTACATAATCGACGCCAATTGCGATAATTTTAATACCTGTTATTATGTCAATTTTAGTGGGTTTAATGATGTTTTCGCTTGTTCTTATATAATAATATTGTTTAAAAATCCCCCCTGCGGAAAGGGTCTCCTCACCTGGTGACGTGCCGCCAAGGAGCTGGCGCGGCTCAGGATTTGTCTAGCTTCGTTGACCAACATTTTCAGCGATGTTTTTGTGATGAAATTGAAACGGCACTGCGCTTGCAATTGTTAAATATTTAGACAAACAATACGTTGTTTTCCCGTCTGGACAACTTCAAGTTGCAATATGTAAGTGGCACGACCAATACCCGTGCAGCAGCGTTGCCAGATCACTATTACCAAATGCGAGTTGCAAAAATCATTAAAGTATATAAATAAGTTAAGCCAGGTGACTTTAATTTTTAGATAAACGCTCTTTAAGAATGGTTTCTTTTTATTTCAAAAGTATAGTTTTATTTGGCAAGCATAGGAAATGGTAATTTAATTAAGTATTTACATTGACTTGGCCACTCTGCGGCGTTAGAATCGATTGAGAAGACTATCGATAGCTTCGCTAAGTGTGACCATTTGTTCCGGTTTTTTCTGTTAAATTGATTATAAGTTTGAATTCCTTAATTTTGTTGTCCATTTATATTCGCAAATTAACACAATTCAGACAGCTTAACTAAATATAAGTGTGACCATGTTTTGCAGTTTTTCTCAGTTAAATTGTTTATAAATTTAAATTCTTTAATTCTTGATTAATGTAGATTTATAAAGTAATACAACTCAGCTCGCCTAAATTAATAATATATATGAAAATGGTCAATATGATCTTTAGATTTGACTAACTGATTCAACGGCTCCTTGGTGGGTTTGTTGACTGACGGGTTTTTCGACACTTGCTTGAAGAACTATGGGTTCCGCCGTATGCATCGATGCTGGCAGGTTCAGATCACAGTGGTGCATGGTTGGATAAGGCTGCATGCTATTTTCCACACAATAATTATGGAAAAATAAATATATTATTAGTTATTTGCGTGAATTTCAATTTCAATTTAACCTACCCTGTCATTGGTGCTTCTTGAATTCGCGACATTTGCATGGGCACCTGCACTTGAACATGGCTATTAAACATAATATGAATATTAAATTTATTTTGTTATTATTAATATTTTTTTTTGTGCCAACCTGTTGTTTTGGCCTGGATATACATAATTTACTGGTTGCACACTATGCTGATATGCTGGAGGCGGGTACTGGTGAGCGGGATACCTACCTGGTGCTGTAGAGCAAACAAAGAAATCCAAATGAAATTAAAAACCGCGCAATAAAACCGACGCATACTTGTTGAAATGGCAGACATCGATTTAAATGGATTTTGAGAGTTATTTTCACTCACCGCCCTCGCTTATCACGTAGCCAACATTTTGCACTGATCGTTGTTTGCGTCTTATTGCTACAATTACTGTAGTTATGACAAATATCGAAAACGCGATTAGGAATCCGATTAGAAATACTTCCATTTCGGAAACTTAGCGCAATTGCGCCAAACAAATGCCCAACTTGAGGTGACAAAATGAACTGTGTGTTAGCTCGTCAATCGCGTTAAGTTAGTCCCTGTTCGAATCTTATCTATAACAATAACCAGTAATGATAAAGATAAGCAATATATTTTGGCTTCTAGCCGGTTGTAAATGTAACAATAAGCCACATTTTATTTGGAGTTAGTCATAAATATTTTGCGAAAATGAAGACTTATATACATTAATATTAATATCACTTCAATCCATATAATTAACCTTTTTCATATTGTAATTTTGTCGTAAGGTTTGTAACGCTTTGAATCAGATGTCTCCGATCCCATAAAGTATATGTAATCTTTACCCGTAACACTTGGCGAGTTGATACAGTCATGTCCGTATATGCTCTTTCCCTTTAATAGTTGTACGTTTATTTAATATATAATAAATATATAAATTCGACTCGGGCAGTTCACCTTTTAACTAAGAAATTATATTTGTAAAAACCACTATTTTTGTTTTCTTACTTCTCTAATTTAAAGGGTGTTTTTATTTACTAAAAATTATTATTATCGTGCTTTCATAATATATTTTCTTAAAATTTACACCTTAACGGCGATTTGACTGTAAGAGCTAGAGACTTCAAATTTGAAATATAGGTTCTCGTATACCAGGCGCAGATCAAGTTTGCGTTATTCGAATATCGATATATTAAATTTCCGATAGTAATAAATGACACAATTTTTAAAAAAGAATTAAAGGCGGAACCTAATTAATTATCTAATCTGATTAATAAATAATATGCATATGCATACTATTGATCAACTGCCCAAATTTCCTCACGATCGGATAAGAAACCTCCAAGTTATAGTCGAAAATATATTCTCATATTGATCTCATTTCTATCAGCAGCCGCAAGCATTTTCTGTATGCATAAATATGCGAGCTCATGTGTGAGAAAGAGATGGCATGATAATCGACGCGAAAGTCAATATGTTTCTGCGGAGCCAGCGGGGCTCCTGCGATTGCGTGTTTTACGTGTTTGTCGGCAAAGGCCGCTTCCAGAGCTGCTCGCATTTTAGTGCAAATCTTTTTAAAGGGAATTTGCCAATAATAATAAAATATATTTCATAACTGGGTTCAGGGCATAGTCAGGGCAGTCGAGCTCAATCTTTTTAATTTTAAGAAATTTTGTTCGTATATGTTGGAGCGAAGTTTCCCCGTGTCAGGGAATGCCTGGATAAGAAAATATAACTGAGTTCCACCAGCGTTGTGTAGTCAACTAAAGTTTATTCAAGGCTTTTGTAATGCTGTTAGTTAACAGTATTGAGATTCATTAATAAGGAACTTAACATTTAAATTGATGCACGGTTGCATTGAATGTAAATTAATATAATTTTCAACACACTTCCACAATGCAAACATGCTTACAAAAATTCAATTCAAATTTAACATGTTTCTTAATTCATTATGTTTCCCTTTCGACAAATTCTTTGTTAGCACGTCTGCTATCATAACATTTAAAGAAACATATTTCAAGACAATTTGACCCTCATTTACAGCTTGCCGAATAAAATGATATCTTATATCTATGTGCTTAGTTCTACCATGATGTACACGATTCTTTGCTAATTGTTGTGCACTTAAGTTGTCTCCGTACAACACCGTCTGGGTAGTTTCAGTGCCTCAACCGACTTCGATAATCAGCCTGCGCATGACGATATCTTCCTTGCACGCCGTCGACAAAGCCATATATTCAGCTTCTGTGCTACTGAGTGCTACGCTGCGTTGTTTCTCCGATTTCCACGATATCGGTCCGCCAGCAAGAAAATATACGTAGCCAATATAGGATTGACGATCAACCTGATCGCCAGCCCAATCGGCATCAGCAAAGCCTTCGAACGCCTTTCCACACTTTTTGTAGTGTAGCGCTGAGTATATTAATTTTCTTCCTTGGGCGACCAGGTCTTCCCGCCCTTAGCGATTTCGGTCTCCCAGGTCCAACTCGTGGGATCTGCTCATACTCCAGATTTTCATCATCTTTTGCACTTTCAAAAGATTCATCCGCATTACTTTGATCAGTAGCATCTGACCGAGATGTGATGTCTTCGCCGCTGGAGACAACCTCATCATCATGCTCTTCGTCACCTTGCTCAACTCGATGCACAACATTCGACATATCAAATGTTACCGCTTCGCCCTTTGCCTTCTCCAAATAGCTGACCTCATCAAAAAGAACATCTCGATTCAGCATCGTAGAGCCGATAGCCTTTACCCTGCATTGAGTAACCGACCATGCGGTATTCTTTCCCCTTGGGTTTAAACTTGCTCTTATGACGACCCTTGCCCAGTCCCACTGCAATGGAACCAAATACTTTTTTCTTACCAGTCCACGCTTCCATTGGAGTCATCCCGATCAGTGCCTTTGTGGCTGCACAATACACCGCTGTGTTTACTGCTTCTGCCCACAGTGACTGGTCCAAGCCTGACTGATCCAATAAGCATCTAGCCATCTCCACAAGCGTTCAATTAGCTCGTTCTGCCACACCATTTTGTTGCGGAGTGTACGCCACCGTCAATTGCCTTGCAATTCCATTGGTTTTCAAAAAACCGTTGAACGTTTTGTTTACATATTCGCGCCCGTTGTCGCTGCGAATACACTTGATTATCTTTCCTGTTTGACGCTCTAACAGATTTTTGTATTCCACGAACTTGCGAAAGACCTCGTCCTTTCCTTTCAGGAAATACACAAAAATCCGCCTTGGTTTGTCATCAATAAACGTAAGGAAATACTTAGAGCCGCCAAGAGACAGCGTTTCGAAAGGGCCACACACATCAGTGTGCACTAGTTCCAGAAGTTCTTGCGCTCGGCTTTCTGTTGATCCTGGAAATGGCTGCACGTGAATCTTGTTCAACATGACATGCATTCCAGGACACCCGTTGAAACACGTCAACATTTTCCATTCCTCGCACCAGCGCCTATCATAATTCAGGTGACCATATCTGTTATGCCACAACTCGCCGTCTGACTTAACAGCAGCATAACATCTGTTACGATGACATTCAAACGTATACAGATTCACTACTCGTATGACCTCGAGTATACATTTGCCGCTTTTGAAGACCCGTGCACTCCTTGCATCGAAATGTACAATGCACTTATTGGCTACGGCCTGTCGCTGTGCGTCGCTGCGCTTTCTTTCCTCTCGCCTTCTTCCTTCAATTTTATACACAGAATTTCGAACGCTGAAAGACTGTCGCGCGTATCAATGGCTACAACGAAATTCCCATAGACGTCTGGAAAACTGGAAAGCAAAATAATGACTTTGAGCTCGTCAACTATTGCTATTCCAACTCCGGCAAGCTGATCCACGATTTCGTTAAATGTGATCAAATAGCTAGCCATGCTTTGCCCCTTCGCCACGCGAGAATTGAGCAACTTTTTGTATAGCGAGACTTTACGCACCGGACCGCTTGGCTGATGGACTTCGCGCAACTTAATCCATGCCTCCTGCGACGTTGTGCATTTCTTGATGTATCCCAACTGCGATGTCTTAACACTCAGCGTGATCGTTGCCAATGCCTTACGATCCAACGCACTCCAGTTAATATTATCGCCATCATCAGACTTTAGTAAATCCTCCGACGCAACTTCCCATAGATCCGCATGCACCAGCACGCTTCGCATATGTATGCTCCAAGAATCATAATTCTTTTCTGCAAGTTTATCAATTTGGTACAACGCACTCATCTTTCTACTTTAGCGACGGAATTTACATTTACACATACGTAAATTTGTTTTCGTATTGTTTATTTCCCATTACTCGAGCGATGTCAACTTCAAAACGCAACAATTACGAATTTATGCCACAGATTCGAACAAAACATTCAGACAACAACTAATACAACATACATAAAATGCAACTGCAACAAGTACAAAACATAATATTGGACAGAACAAAGCAGTCTTATTTAGATAACCTGCATATGTATGTAAATTATACGATTAATTCAATATATATATGTATACATTTATGATATTCGCTTTTGATTTAAATGAAATTCAATTATCAAAAACTGTTTTGATAATTTAAAAGTACACACACAATAACCTATACTAAATAAAATATAATTTGGTTTGTTCAAATATCTATAATGAATTCTAAAAAAAATCTATGTTCGGCATGCCGAAAATTAAAATTGAAAACATTTCTGAAACATAGAAAAAAATCCTTTTTAATTTTCTCAAATTTATGAGATTTTTATTTTCTCTGTGGAAGTAATCAGCTAACTAAATATAGATAGAACTTAAGGACCAACAACTTGTAAAATACCAACTTTTAATTGAGCGTGCACTGATAAACGGCAACGCTTGCATATACATAGTTATAGCGAAAGAGAGAGGGAGAGAGAGAGAGATAGAGTGTGTGGGCAAGAAAGAGGGAGTCTTTAAAAGAAACAAATGAATCAGCGACATTTTAATGGCAATTGCCAAGTGCTGGCAAACTATAATAGAAAACTTTTCAAATGGAATTAATGGCTGGCAAGTCAAGAACAAAGTGTCTTTGTCAAATGGTTATTGACCTTTTGTTGACTCTGGTATAATATTTTCATGAACAATACAGAGATAGACATACTTACACATACATATGAATAGGGAAAGTGAGCGCAAAACTTTGAGGCTCATTCTCACCTAGGCAATCGCAATTTTTAAACTGAGAAGCTGAGAAGTCCGAGGGAACCAAGCCTAAGAAAAAACTAAACTTTTACAATCTGAAGCAAACAGAGCAGCGAGCACAAGACTTGAGGGTGAAAACAATGACAACAACAGCAATTGTGGGTAAGTAAACAAATCTTACCCCACCCAAAAGTTAAAAAAAGAGAAATGAAGAAACCCTACTTCGGCATCGCTCTCCAGGCAAATGTACATAAGTCTAAACAATGCGAAAACTTAAATAAAATGTTCGGCCAGGTAAGCCTGACTCCTGCCCCCTTGTCCCTTCTGCCCGCCCGCCCCTCAGATCCCAAAGCACACAGAGAAAACGGCAACAAAACGCCATAAGAACTGGGCTAACAAAAGGATAAAACTTTGGCCAAAATAGGAGGTGGGCTGGGCGGCTTTTTGGGTAAATTGTTTTGATTGAAATTCAAGTGTTGTTAGTGCATGCAAATGACGTCAATGATGAGCGCAGCTAATTAGTCGAGCGTGCTAAGCCGCCTTTAAAATTAACGGCTCAAATATAATTGTTTGCTTTGGGGAAAGGTAAAAAAAAAAAACAAAGTGATTGCTCTGCAAATCACTAGAATACTGTCGAGGGCCACTTGGGCGAGCCCAAAAATCCAGGAACGGCATAAAAGAATTGTTGTCAAAGGCACAGCGTAGATTACATACCCTTATAGAGTCTTAAATGTTATTATATTTTTGTAAGTTTTAAACAATATTAATATTTAAATATTTTACAAAATTACACCCTTTAAACAAATAATTTTCATTTTATAACTATTTAAGGAATGGTTCTAAACTGAATATTAAATTTTAGTTAGTTACTTTTGAATTTTGTAAAACTCAACTTCCGACAGATTATGGCAATTATTTGATATAGTCGTCCGATCTTGGCTGCTCCGGCCTATTTACAGTCTTCAGCAAATATTATATTATTATATTTTTAATTACTGATTTATTGTCAACTATTTCTCAATATTTTTAATAATTTTTTAAAATTTTTATTTACAATCTGTCAGAGGACAATCAGCATATTTTTATAAATTCAATAATTATGATAAATACAAATTTCTTAAAACCTGTGTGGAAGGTCAAAAACATGGCCACTTTGCGACGTCGAACGTTTATACTATTCTCTAATAAATTGCCAGAAGGTTTTCATGGCTAAATAGACGATTTGAGTATCTTTAAGATGATGTAGTCCCTAACATAGGGTTGTTTAAGTCCTTATGGAAATCAAGCAGCACATTGCAATGAAAAGAAAAAATAAAATCAAATAAAAATTTATTAAATAAAAATAATCAGCGCTTAAATGGGGTCGAAGGCTGCTCCTTCAATGCATTACAAACTTGAAAGCAAAATGAAAATACCCGCTTCAAGGGCATAAAAAAAGTAAGCAAAATCAATATAAACTGCTGAAAGCGAGTCAAATGAATAGGCTTCGATAGATGCTTAGATTTGCCAAATTGAGCGAACCACTTGATAAATGTTTGTAGTGCTTCAAATATACATTTATACTTACGTCTGCCACATTTAGTTTATTTCCGTTTTTTTGTCGTTCTGCTGCCTTCCCTAGCACACTCTGAGAAAAAATGTACACTTCAAATTAAAGCTAAGCTAATTTCCAAATATGACAAGAGAAGACAAAAAGAAAATTAATTAAATTATCTTCTTTATATTGTTAACAATTAATTTAAATCTATGTCCTATGCTGTGGTGACTAAATCAATATTCTTTGTCATAATTATCTAATTGAATTTCACTTTAACTAAGTATCAATAAATAAATAAAATAAATCAATAATTAATATGAAATCTACATGGAAATCAAGAAATTAACCAAAATATTATCTAAATTCTATTAATTAAAAAAATATAATAAATTTATATGTTTATTAAAATCTAATACTGCTAAAAAAAAACAAGTGTATGTCTTTATTATAATGACATTTTTACATCTACAAAAATTTATAATTAATAAAGCTTAAGATATTCTACATTAGAATTAAGAATCTTAAGTTGCACACAACCATTTCGCTTTATAAAATCATTTTCTTATATTACAAGAAAATGAAGTTTGGCTACAAAAGAATTTTTTTTTTTTTTACGTTTAAGTATAGCTTTTTTCATAGTGTAAATGTGTAACAATTGTTGTGTGTGTTATGACGCACGCACACACACATTTAAATATGACTGCATGCGTATCTTTGCAGATATATCCATGTATAGTATCCATAATATATGGATGTAACAGCTTGAATAACTTTGTGTCTATCAATAGAGAGACAAACGCCACAAAAATACCATTTGGATTTCTCACAACAACTAAATGCCAGACAATATTGTCAAAGTTGTTGTGTACTATATTAAAATGACACTCATAAGGCGTCATTTCCCTGGAGTGTCATAAAAAGCAATACACAAATACAGATATATATATGTATATATATATATACACACAGACACTAGACAGTCAGATAGTCAGTTAGAGCTGTGTAATTCAATAGCCTGCCTCTGTTATCTAAATGAATTATTTATGCCCGCTTAGTGGCTGTGGGTCAAATTTGTAAACATCGATTTCTGCTCGTTGTGCCTTTTGTGACATTTAATATATCATTAAAAGTGCAGACGTCAACCACCCACTCTCTGCACCACTCGTAACTATCGTGCAGCATGCTCATTTAGTGCTTGTCAATTGCCTCAAATTGGCTACCAATATGTTGGCCTTTCAATTACTACGCATACGACGCGTGCAACTGTCGACAGTCTGGTAGTCGAGTGGTTTTGTGCGTTTGTTAGTGCGTATTTGGTATTTAACTGGCAGTTAAATTGATAAAGTGCCATTAGAACTATCTGAAATGGATACTTGCAGCGCGGATTACGCCTCTTACATAGCTGCCAGTCTGTAAGTGAATTAGCAGTTGCACACATAACAAAAGGGCATATATTGAGTGAATTTAATACAGCTTCGAGATTTGCAATAAAAACTTTAAGCATTGCTTAAATATCATCTGATTAAATATGAATATATTATTAAAGTGCTTTTCTGGTTTCCAAATCAATATAGTTTTAATTTGATGCCTTTCAACTTCATTAAATGTAGTCATTGATTGCAGTTAAACTCGCCCTTAACTAAAATATTTAATAAAAGTACTTATTAATTTGTTCATTTCAAAATCACCAATTTGAAAGGTTTTAAAAATTAAAATTTAAAGTTCAAATTAAAGTTCCAAAAAAATGTGAATAATTAAATCAAACTGTATTGGAAGCAGTGGGGAAACACAGAAAACCATTTTTAAAATTTATTTTCGCGACAAAAAGTTTAGAATTGAGTTTCAATGATAAAATTAGGCGACTCTGAATTATTACATGATTAAGTCTGTTGTAATTAATACAGTGTGCTACATCTACAAATGGGAACAAATTTTTTTTTTTTTTGCACATCGTCGCATCGATTTCAGCACTTAGTAATTAAAAACAATATAACAAAGATAGCACTTAGCTTAACACGTTGAGTGGATAGGAAGCAAAGGTCAATAAGGATGAGTCTGTCGGTGTATAGAGTTAAAACAAGAGGAAAAAATAAGAACGTTTTTGGCACAGATTCTAATCTGCTTGGGTGAATCGGATATTATGGTGACCATACACAAGATCCGTATTCCATAATTAGACGCACTAGAGATGTATAAAAAAAACTCATTTGACCAACGCTTGATAAAACCAAGAACCTAACCAGTTTTGTTCACAGTGAAGTTAAATAAAAAAAAAGAGTAAAATTAAATCAATTAACTCATACATTTGTCAAGTGGTATCCCCTTATATGTTTGAATTGAAAATGTTAATAATAAAAATAGAGTATTCCAACGAGAATTATCGACCATCATCGAGCTTAAAAAAAATAAACATTTTCTTTAACAGGACGAAATGTAAAAAATTCAGTGCAGTTTGCCTAAAGGTTAAAGTCTTCCTCAGACTTCAGGAATTTTAATAAGCTTCATAAGCCTATAAGATTGATTTAATATATACTCAGGATAATAATTAAAACAGTGTCTTACTTCAAGAGGAGATGCTACTAAAATGTACAAAAAAGATTTATTTATTTAAGGATGTTTATCTACTCACAAATAGCTAATATCTAATATAGCACCCGTTTCTGAATTTTAGAAAGAATGTTTCCAAAAATAAAGGTCTTCCATATGTAACTTCTTATCCTCGTTAGAAATATAGTTATTAAGTATTGAAAATTAATATATATAAAAGAGTGTTTCTAATCTCAAGAAATTTTATGTATATACCTGTAAATAATTTCTTAAAATTAAACAAAAAATATTCTTTCCTTAGGGTATTTCCGATATTTTTTCTGAGTGCAGTAAAAGCTGACACAATATATAGTTTCACTGTAAGCAGCTTTCGCTTGAGCTAGTGGCAACTATTTTTGCCCCATAGGCATGAGTGAACGCGGCATGCGGCATTTGCAGCTTGTGTTATTGCGCCGCTTGAAAGTCTGTACCTATTTCTATTCCGACAGGTGTCCATCTCGTAAATGCCCATCATGGGCGGTGAGTGTAAAATCTTGTTGTAATTCCAGCAAGACAATTTTATGTGCGCTGTTTGTTTGATGTACATTTTCATTACATACTTTCGAGTGCATCAAATTTAATGTGGCGCAGCCGAAGCGAACGGAATAAAAAACTTAAACAACTTGCAGAGCAAAATTTTAAAGTCCTGCCAAAAAAATATACAAAAAAACTGAAAAATGTTTACATTAAAAATGCTTGTGAAATTTTACACCTGCGTGTTAAGAATGTGTGTGTGGGTGTGTTTGCGTGCCTTTCAGCTGTTGGCATAATATAAAAATACTGAGACAGATCCTGTGACAACGTACTAAGTACTACGTGCCAGTGAAATCGCTGAGCTTGTTTTTAATTTCAATCAACTTATGGGTGACAGACAGCGTCTGTGTCTGTGGGTATATGAGTGTGCAATTCAAGGACATCTTATTTTTTATTCATAACAGTTCAGAAACTATTTCTCAAGCTGATGGTGGCAACTTGTCGTCGCGTGGCATGACAACGATAACGACAACAATGGCTTACAACACAAAGTTGTCAGTTAGCAGCGCACACACAAGATATCGAAAGCGCATCAGGAGGTCCAAAGGTATTTTTGTTGATGTTATTGGAACCGGATATGGGGATGGATGCTACAGTCAGCCAGTCACGCAGCTAGAGCTCAGATGGCACCACGTACCATTCAAAACGAGACTTCGACTAGCCACAGTCCGGACACGAACGGCATAAATGAAGCTATCTGTGCCTACAACACGAAACCCCATCCCCAACCCCAACCTTATCCAAATGGTGTCAACTTTAATATTGTCACCATAGATGGCCCCAAACGGCAACTGAAAGTGCTTAGATATCCATGGAATCTGCATAATTTCTGACATTTAAGGAGTGTCGATTGCGGGTGTGGAAACAGTGCGCTCGAATTATTTGACGCAGGTCCTTTTTGGGCGCACCTCAACTGCGGGCAAATGACCGTTTAAATGGTTTCAAGTCTTTGACTTAACTTGGCTTAAGTTTAGTTCAGGTTGCGTCCGTAAAAGACGTTTACAGCTCAATTTCCCTAACAAGTTTCGTGATTAAACTTTAAATTTGTGAGCTTCATAAACTTCATATGGCTTTATGAATGTAAGCCTGCAATACCCAAAAGCATAAAAGGCTTAAATTATTATTGCTTGAATATATTAGGCAGAAAATGTGAATGCCATTCGGACAAACGGAAGATTTTATTATACAATAAATCTGAGTTAAAAGTTTGGAATTTGTGCTGCTTTCACGTTAAATTTTATAAATCTTTAAAATTTTTCTTTAATAATGTAAAGATCTTTTTTAAGAGATACTTGTCTGGAAATTTAAAGGTTCAGCACAGAATGCTTAAAGAAACAATTTGGAAGTGCTGTTTAAGGCACATTTGCATTACATTTGTATATAAAATACGGTTTTAGTGGAGCCAGCAAAAAACATATTGAAATCTTATTTATTTGTTTCTACATTTGTATCAGAAAGGTTGACATGTTTGGCTATGGATATGGATATGCAAGGACACGAAAATTTTAAAAGTTTCATCATGTATTTGCTATTTGTAATTTTATAAGCAAAAAAGCTTGTGCATTTAATGGAATTTTTTTGAGCGTCTACTTTATGGGGTTGGAGACGTCTCCTGCATTATAAAATTCATTATACAAGGCCATAAAAATTATTTAGTACGGGTAGATGAAGTAAACTGAAGGCTGCATTTTAAAATGAATTTTTAGTAAAATTTATTTTGGCCGCCCAAAAATTGTGTGTGTAAATTTTAATTTACTTCACTGGACGACAAATCATTACTACAAATTTATTGCTCTTTTTGACATGCCGGAAATTATCTGAGTGGGCCACATGATAAATTATTTGAGTAAAGTCCTATTGCGGATATGTTGCGGACCGGGGCAACAATTATAAAGAATGCCAAGTCTATCACGGGTTGCTGAGAGCATTAACTATATCGCAGACTTTGAGCTATTTTCCTCAATTTTTGGTATATCGATTGTAATGACATTAACAATGTCTTTTCAACCAATGTGCGCACTCCACCACACCACACAAAAGCTTCCAATTTGATTAGTTGTGTTATAATGACAGATCTTACCTATTTCGTATATTCTTCCAGAAATGAGATCTGAGACTGCAAGAAATTACAGTGCCTATAATTATCTTTAATTTTCTAAATTGCAGACCAATCTACATTAGAATGGATGGCGACTTGAGCACAGGGATTGGCATAATCGAAAATAGGAGCAATTGCTTAAAGGAGTCGCCTGTTACAAGATGAGAGGACTATTTGCTGGCAACTCGCGAATATTCTTAAAAACCTTAAGCAAAACTTCTTCCCAGAGACAGTTGCTGGAGTACCACAAGCATCTTCCAAGCATATTCAGTTACGACTGCTTCGACCTAACGAAGATGCTGGCATTTATCGATAACGGATATCTTGCTGGCAAGGATCGCATACCAGCTCAGCGTACGTTTCCTGCATATTGGATATCCTGGGCGCACAGAGGTCAAGGTAAGTTCGATATACCATACAATATTTTAAAGCAAGAGTTTCAAAGTCTTGAAACTTGGAATAAATACTGGTCTGTGCTTGCGTCAGACAAGGTGTCAAAATTGGAGTGCCACGTCAACTTGGAGGCAAGCAATTCGATAAAATCGATAATTGCAAATCGATAAAGCCACATTTCTATATTAATTGCAAAGATAAAGTAACCAAATTTGGTTGGTAGGTTGTTGGCAAAGTCACCCTTAGTCCTCCCCCAAACGCCCACCAACTATATCTTCCGCAGTTGACGAGTTAGAGCCATTAAATTTGGTGGGTATATTACTAGTAACCGCACTTAAGTATCTATAAAAAATGTTGTGGCCACGCCTATTCCTGCGTCTATAATCGTAAGAAGCGATTATCCTCAAAGTGTAAATCGATAAATCCGCATATCTCCCAATATTTTAAAGATGCACTTACCAAACTTTGAAAGTAACTTGCACGCCCACACCCGCCCCCAATTCACAAAGGCAAACTTGGAGCTTCCATGAAGGATTAATATTTCTTGGCTTCACCCACCCTGTTCTGTGGCACCGGTTATCATATGGTATTTGTTGTTGGTATCAAAGTATTTCGTTTTTTATGGGTTCAGCATGTAAAAAAAAGATTGATTGTTGTTGGTAGATTGTGGCAGCTATATGATAAGTAATCCTAGGACCATTGTAACACGCACAATAAGTAAGTTTTGTTCGGTTTTCTTAGTAAATAAAAAGTTGTTCCTATGAAAGCTATATGATCACGGAAGAGAACAGGCAAAAACTGTAAAAAAAAAAGTTTAAATGATACCTTAAAATATACATCTTGAGTAACTTATTGCAACTTTTATTTTTGACATAATTTGACATGCTGAAAGTTGGTTTTTACTAAACAATGAATGGTAAAAATCAATACAATACACAAAATAAACAGGTGGAAGATTTATATGCAAATCTTTTGGTTAAATTATTTATATTAAATATATTGCTTAAATTATTTAGTATTTATAAGTTTAATGCAATAGAAATTTAATCAAGCTTTGAATTCTGCTCTATCAACGGAAACACTTATTTAAAAAGCTCTTAACTTTAATGTCCCATCAATCATATATTTCTGGACATATAATTAGCATAAAAACTTTTTTATTGCGGACCTACTTAAAATGAAATAGTGAACAAATTAAAGTCAACTTCATTAATTTACCAGGAAAACTTTTTTATCAACAGCTTTAAAAATGTTTATAAACAATTATCTCTCTTCTGGTCGTAAACTATTCAACTAAATTATATTAATAGTTTCAATTACTATCAGCATATATTGCAAAAGTTTTTTTTTAACATAGCAACATTATTTATGAAACAATTTAAGGAACACTTTCAGTTATTTGAAGTTTATGTAAATAATAAAATTTTGAAACTTGGCTTATGTTATTTCCAACACTTGCCGCTGCACAATAAATTATTTAAATTAATTCATGTTTTAGCTAGAATGTTTTCATTAAATCCTCATAAATAAATGATGCGATAAGTAGGTCAAGAAGACAATCGCCAACCAAAACGTCAACCGAACTTATGCAAATATGAGCCAGGGCAAACTAACCTTGAGTATACCGGGATGAGTATAGGTATGAGGCATGGGTTTTTATATAGGGCAGGCAGTAAGGACAATCCTTAGGCAAATATTTACACATTTAACGGACGCTGACGGCCTTGATTAAATGACAAAAGAAAAAAAAACGCACACCAAATGAGCGAAATCGGGGCTACACCAGAACTAAATACGAGGGCTGAATAAACAGTAAACGAACCTTGTGTCGTATCTAACAATCGTCAAAGATTAACTCAATATATACATCTAATAAAATATTAAAAAAAAAGTAAACCAAATGGCTTTTAGCCTAGCTAAAGGAATTTTTAATATATAAACATTGCAAGGATTGAGGTAATCAAAAAAAAAAAAGGAAAAGAAGCTAATTGCAACAGAAATTGTTAAGTGTGTTAAATAAATAAGTGAAAGTAACAAATTTAGAATGGACAGAAAAAGAGAGTATCACTCTGGAGTGAGAGAGTAAACAAAGATGAGATAGACAAATCGCTGAACCTGCAGAGTAAGATAAGATTGCCACAATGAAGCGCGCTCAGAAGTTGCACGAAATAATTGTAATATTGACAATTTTATTACAGCAAGACATAATTCTAAAGACTATATAAACTGAGTCATTATTCAGGGATCTAAAAAATTAACTCTTGGTTAGTCAGTCCTTGAATTAATTTTTACTTATGTGATGTGGCAGAGCGGGCTAATCAAACAGTTGCCAGCAAAACAGTTAGACAAAGCCAACACAAGGGGCCCACACAACGCGCTATGCAAACAGTTAGAAAGCGGCAAGAAAATCACAGTAATGCCCCAGTTTCACTCGCAACAGGCGTCTGTTTTATGTATGTATGTGGAGGCCTGGGTCCCCTACTAGAAGAGTCCTAATGCGATTTTCATGCGAATGCGATAAGCGTAGCATCAACGTAATAAGCTGCAAATAATCAGCGGCAAGACAAGAAATCTACACATTATATACACACATTATATACACACACTTACGCACACACTGGCAGGCAGGCAGGCAGGCAGGCAGGCACAGACAGACACCTGCCCAAAGTGGCTATAAAAGTTGGGCACGCAGAAAAGTATGCTACGATTTTGTCTTGGCGCTTTAATGACCGAAACGTTTCAGTTATTCGGAGCAACGGTTTCAGTTAAGGCACTACCTTAGTGGTGGAGGAGGCGAAGAGAGTGGGTAAAAGGGGGAGGGGGTGTCAGCGGAGTCGTTTATTAAAGCGATGAGTTGAGTGTCTCTTATAGTTGTTGTTGCAATGCAAAGGTGTGTACATTGTTGAAGCGATGCCAAACAATTTAGCTGAGACCCCAAATGAAGTGAGAAATATAAAATGGAAGCCCGCTGAGCAAATATACATAAAATCTAGCTATATACATATGGATATTATTTAGCTAGAAAACGGTTGAAACTGCTTCTTGACTGAAAGGCAGCGTGGCATCTGGCCAGCTAACAAACAAATACAAAAGGGGGCAGGAATGGGCTTCAAAGGTAAACAGAATGTAAATTGCTTTGGCGCCTTTGTTGTTGCTTTTGTTTTGTTTTGTTTTGTTTCATTTTGCTCTTGTTTGGTTGGCCAATGCCAATAGCTGATAATGGGATAGCGTCCAATGCACCCGCTGTGAATTGCAGAGTCGAAGAACCCATTAAGAGCTACGTCGAACGGTATTGAACCTGCCAGCAGATTTTTGGCTGCTAAATTAGATTGAACAAACATGCGGCGTATACGCAATTTGTTTGCAGCTTATAAGGGACTGAGATACGGCTTTCCATTCAGTAGCGCATATTTAGTGCTTTTTTTTTATGCGTAACGCAAATTATTTAAATTTATAAATTATATAATTTATGCAGAAATGTGCCTACATTTAAGACACAGGTTATTGCTCTGACTTTTGTTCGGGAGAACACAACATTTAGAAAAGCCACCAAAAGTAAATTTCACATATATATTCTATACATTTATATATATATATATTTATGTTGTCGGTGTTGCATTTTTCTCCCATTTGACTTGTTAGCCTTTTAAGTGTGTACAGGGTATACGAAGGGGCAACTCTTCCATCTGCTGCTTATCAGCTAAGAATCGCAAGCCTTGCAAATCAAAAGTAAATAAACCCAATGCTTTTCAGTCATTTGAATAAGCCAAAAGTTGGGACACTGCCTAATGAGCTTAGTGAAATGTGTTTTAAAATTAACTCTTGGCCAGCAAGTTGTCAGCGATGTTGTCCTTGGTTGGCAGCTGTTGTTCAGACATGCTCATAATTGCGCATGTAATTTGGCAAGCAGCTTAAGATGGCAAAGAGTGAAAGTGAAAAGAGAATTTGGATTGCTTCAATAATTAACGCACTCAGAATCAACGCACAGCAGCAGAAGATGTAGTCAGGCAGTCAGACAACATGGCACAAAGAAAATGTTGGCCAAGCGGGCAATGAAATACACCAGAACATTATCCACTCTCACACACACACACACACATACCAACAAGGGGAGAAAGATGCATGCTTCGTAGCCAAATCACAAATGTTGTCAGCTGCATGCTGCAGACAAATACGCTGCCACGCTTGTCGCTTTCAGTTTGTGGCAAGTAAAGAACTGCAGGAGTTGGTTTCCTTCAACGGATCATGGCACCGCCTGGCGACACTTGACACGTTGACAGCGCCAATGTGGCTACTAAAAAACTAATTTCTCGCCATGTTGCGCATAATTTTATGCAATTGTTTTAGATTGTAAACTATGCGAATGGTCTGATGACCACTTTGAGTTCCATTGCAAAATATGTTTCGTACTGAATGTTTTTTATTGAATTTGCATATTTGGAATGCAGCCAGCTCTTAGAGGCACCACTGTACGGTGCTGCCCACAGTGAATGCGTAAATATCACAATTCATTACATCACACTTGCCATTTCTTATTGGCATTTCATGCAATTAACTTGGTTAATTATTGCCGGCTGTGCACAGGCGTCAACTACACCACATGTCGTATACGTAATGGTTAATACAAAATCATCATTATAATTAATGAACTTTGCGCTGCTATTAAGAGCAGACATACTTAATGGTTCTCTAAGTATATATAATTAATGTGAACTTAAATAAGTTTATATATTAAAAAAAAAATGAAGTTTAACAGAATAAAAATCTCAAATAATATTAAAATTTAAGTTATATAAAATTAAAACTAAAAAAGCAAAAATAATAATAAATATAATAATAATAGTATTCATAATAATAATTAAAGTTTAAAATGAAAAAATAAATATAAGAAAAATAATATAATTAATTTCAAAAGTAAAATCAATCAATCCAGAATTGGTTTAAAGTTAGTCGCTTAGTACTAAGAGAATTTGGTAAAATGTTAAGAGAAGGAAAGATACAAATAAGAATATAAGGCAGAGATGGGCAAATTTCAGCATAAACTACTAGTTAAAAGCTTTTGAAATCTGTAGGATAGAAAGATACCATGGATAACAATAGATTACGCTGAAAGCCCTGCAGGCACTCGCATGCGTCAAGTTGAGAGCCAAAGTTGCCAAAGCTACTTGGAATTTCATACGAAACTCAGTCTTAAACACACTTATGCAACTTTACTGCAAAGCCAGGAAGCATATTTAATATACATTTTACACAAAATAATCAATTCAAAATCCTGAAAGATAGAATACTTCAATTGTTGGTGTACGCATCTGAGATATGCGGAATTTAATATTTAAACGACTTTCCGCTAACAACAAACAATAAGTTGCCGACATACTTTTGGCAAGTACTCAAGTATTTTGCCAAATATTTGGCACTTTCAAAGTCAGTTTAATACGAACAATAATTCAATTTACGAAATGTTGGGATCCAATTTGTGCGAGCAATAGAATTTGAGCCTTGTAATATATCAGCTATTTAAAGCTTAGCATATATTTTGCATAAATAAATATACAATCAATACAATTTGCGAATATTTGATTGTGTCCGAATCGGGGCATGTACAATTGAAATTTGAGCCTGAAAATAGAAATAATGAAATGGCTTTTCTATTGCTGCGTTTCATATTAATTGTTGCTATAGCACCTGTGTTAATAAATATATGAGAGTAATATATTTAAAGTTGCAGAAGCTCTGAATTGTATTGTTTAAGAAATATCTTCAAATTACTTTTATTACTATTACTATTGTTTTCTTTGTTAATAACAAAAAAATATATATATTATATCTAATTATAGTGTGTACTTAAAAGAGCAATTGTATTATATTAGATAGGTGCCGTAAAAAAAAATCACCATAAATTTTAGCACAGCGCAGAAAAGAATGCTATGAACAATATGAAAATCTCTGCGACAATCACTATTTATGTCGTTGGATATTATTGTAGTTGCTGAGAGTGTGTAATTAGCATATGTGTATTACGATTGCCGATTATCACCCACGCCTATGTCCCAATCATATTTCATGGCTATAATTTAGTTACTCGCAGAGATATTTGGGCTCAGTTTAAGAGGCAATTTGCATTAAACGATGATTGAATAAGCGTTAATGCAACTAGAATCGACTAAAATATTTTGTCCAACTCAAACACATACACACTCACACACACACACACATGCAAACATATACAAGCAGAATGACATCAACTGGCAATCAGGCTATGAACACGTGCGCAGCCCAACTGACTCATCGATTTACTACACTCAGAAAAAAGATAAACATTGTTAAGAAAATATATTTCTAAAAAAAAAACCAGTCTTAGCTCATTTCTTAGCTCGTGTGTAGATTTTCCTAAATTATAGAAAAAAATGTTATCATTTGTTATTTGCCAATGTTTTTACTTATATTATTATTAAATTTTAATGCTCTTGGATTTCATACAAACATTTTAATAGTGTATATATTTAATTATTTTAACACCATACACAAAATTTATTACTACTGAGAGTGTCTTGGTTGACGATGCATTCTAATGGAAAGAATTGGCTTTCGTATTTTAAAGTTGTTTCTAGATACAAAAAAAATTTTCTTATTTTCCGGAAGATTTTCATTTGAATGCGGTTTCTTTTTGGGTGTATTCACTTGACTAAGCTATGCAGGATTGCTGCTACCTGGACACGTGCACAGCTGCAGCACAGCTCAACTGCCATCACGACAACAATGTCATGTGACCAATGTGCAGCAGCAACAAAAAAAAAGTAGAGCAACAATAAGTTAAGCAGCTAAAGTCGTTTGCTGTGCTAATGGCGAGCTGTGCAGGAAATGCCATTAGCACAGTTTTCCCGATAAGAAAATGCATTAACGTGACTTGGATGTTGGCCTAGACAAGCAGTTAACAAACATTGCGGTCTTATGACACCGTCATCTTTATTAAGGGGACATTTATCATAATTAACAGCAGTCAGCCGGACAGGCCGGCCATCTCATCATCTATGCCGATGCCAGGCTGCATGCGAGTAAGCCAAAATACGACAATTCAACTGGCCAAAACTCATGGCCATGACATGCCTGGAATTCCTTTTGCTTAAAGCTGCCCAAATGACAGAATGCCGAAACGCCAGGCAAAATGTCGAGAAGGAGCCATCAAATACCAGAGAACGACGATAGCAGCTCATAAAAAATGCTATAGGACTCTCACGCCCAGGGGAAGGTCCAAAAGACCAGCCTACAAGTGTGAAAAAAGACAATAGAAGAAAAACCAAATGGAAAATAAAAACAAGGAATTTATGCGCACAGCGCCAAATGATTCATGCGGAAATAAAGGCACTCGTGAGTGCCGTAAATATTGTTGCACCAACCAAAATGTGAATGGAATGGATGGAATCTTTGCTTCTCTGCTCGCAGTTTTCAATATTTCGGGCATGAGTCCAGTTCCAACTCATAATAACTGTCGTCAGTTTGTTTAATGGAAGAAAGAGTGTGACCAGATAAAAGACACATGCATTGCTTCTGTTGTTCGTCCTATTTTTTGTTGTTGTGCATATTTAAATTGACATTTTGATTGTTTCGCAGTACGATTCCATTTCGTGAGCAATTCACGCGAATAACTGCCTCATAGGGAGCTTAAGTAGTATTAGCAGTAGTGGGGGGCGTGCGAGAGGCAAGCAACTGTTGAAGTGATGCCGCAACGCGTCGACTCACCAAATGAGCGCTCAACAAGTTTGTTGCACGGCAGCAGTAAGAGTACACAGAGAAGGAATTCCGAGAGAAATAGACGAATGTTGCGGCAACATGTTCCCACAGATACTTAAAATGTCTTGTAAGAAAATTCATTGTTTTTTTTAGACAAGTTTAACAAGTTTAAAAGATATATGGAAATAGAAGCAAAAAAATTATTAAGGAAAATTCTATAATTTTATAACTAATTTTCTAAATTTATTTCTTAAATTTAATCTTTTTAAATTTGTAGATTGCCTTTAGTCTCCATTAAATAAATAAATAAACAAATATAAGAACATTAACAATTTACATATTACGTATAGAATGAAAAATGATTTACGGCAGATGGCGATATTACTGGTCTGTTCTATCGTAATATTTAATCACCAATAAAAAATGCTTAAATTAATTAATAATTATTGACTTTCATTGAAAAAATCAGTACTTTAAAATTGACTTTCTAATCTTAAAGTCAACTTTGCATATTCTTATGACTTAAATAAGAAATAATTAATCCTTATCTTAATTATTAAGCTAGCTAGCTTGAGACAAAACTTTTGCTGGCTATTTATTTGTACATTGACCAATATGCTAAAGTACATTTCACAAAATTTAAAAGTTTGAAATTTCAAAATAGTGTAATATAAAAAATATAATATGAAATAAATTTAAAATATTGATTTAAAAATAGGTTTAAAATAAAAATATACAAATAAAATAAGATAGATAAGATAAGATAGTTTAACACCTTTTGGAAAATTTAGAAAACCCAGAAGGAAACCAATCAGAGCAAATGATGCTAATGATTATGCAAACCAATCCATAAATAATTCGAACATCCAGCATTATTCATTTTATGTCTAGGAAAATAATTAAATTAGCTCAAAAAAATTTTAGACTGTATTATTAGTAGTTTGGGCAGATAAGTAATATCACTAAGCAGAAAAATTTTATGTTAAGAGAGAGAGAGAGAGAGAGAGGGACCGAAGATAGGTAGACAATGAAAAAATTTAATAATGAAAAGATAGGCAAATCTGTAAGTAAGATAAATTTACCTTATTTAAATACTTCTAAAGATTCCAGGGATATATGTTACATTTTTGAAAAATTTATAAGAATCGATTTTTTTCATTCGCGCAAAAGGTGATAGGAGTACTAGTAATGCAGCCATTTTATAACTTATATGGGAAGACAACATTGACATGTGATCTACAGTTGTCCAACGACGGAAGATTGAAAAAAAGAAGCAGAAGAAGAAGAATGGGATCAGAGTTAAAAATCACGTTATGCAAAAAGAATGAATTTGACAGAATGGCAAAGCATTGTGTTCTGACTAATAAAAACTAAGCACTCAGTTTCATATTGACTCATTTAAAGCTAAACGCTCAATTATATAATGACTTATTTACTGCAAAGCATTTAGTGTTATTTACAGCTGTGGTTGGGATTCTATACTTAACATCGCAAACTTCCTTAAACACACGATTGCTCAATTCGGTCATCACAAAACGAATGAGTAGTTGACCGATTATGTTAAGCTTATGTTAGTTACAGTTGTAATGTAATTTTCAATGCAACCGTAAATGTTATATTGCATTATGTTATCTACTCAAGCTTACTTTACAGATCGACGAAAAATTCAGAAATTTCCAATATATTTCAATTGTGGAAACTAAAACCAAAAAGGTCTGCTGAAATCAAAAATTGATTTAATTAACTTTCTCGCCTTTACGGCGCTTATAAGCACACCTTTTTCATTATTTATTTACTATTTCCTTTTCGATGCACTTGCCGCTTCTATGGTGGTTTTCCGTCAAAATATATCTGTTCATTATTTTGACACCGTCGAACAGAATCCACATAGGTAACAGTGCGTTTACCTTGTGGATTTTATTTCGCGACCCGTTTGACACCGATTTTTTTTAGTTTTTCGTTATCGATCATTTTTTTCGATCTGTAAAGTGTGCTTTACGTTAAAAATCAAATCTGAAATTACTATTAACAGTGAGTCGATTCATTTGACTTTCCACATATTGATTTTATTTGATTATCCACATCCCTCAGGCAGCCTGACATTGGTGACTTTAAGTTTTGCAACCAACTGCTGGCGTTACTGTTCTTGGCAATAACGTTGCCGTGTAGTTTTGGCAACATGTCCACCCATACATTTATCAGCATGATGCTAAAGTCACTGCAAGCATGTAGGCATGGCTTGCCTCTTTTCTTAGCATTGTTTTTGCCTGCATGTTGCTGTTGCTGTCTGCCGCCAAAGTGTCGAGTTTCGTGGCGTCGTTTTCGTCAGTCGTCTGATCGGCGCCTTTAGCTTCTGCAAATGGAAAATGGATTTATTTCGCTTCGTCTAACTGGTTCTATCTAACGGCAGGCATTTGCCATGTACCTAAAAAGTAATTTAGAAGGGACACCATATAATTGACATATACATTTTATAATTATAAAAAATACTCGTCAAAAAATCGATTAGTTTTCCTTATTATTTTTATTATTTTGTTATCTTTGTGTTACTATACCTCTTGAGATTGTGTTTTATTTAATAAAAACAAATTTACATATATGTGTATGTAAGTACAGATTATCATTCAAATTTAATTCAATTTAATTGTCTACACTATATTTAAAATTAGAATAAGAGTCCCTATCCACTGGCACAATTGCCGAACTTGTTGAAAAAAACGCGCCAAAATATGAGGCAAGACACACACGCACCACGCAAAATGAAGCACAGAAATGCGCACCGCAGCAGTGAACACTGCAGTCATCGCGATGAGTAATTCTCACCACCCAAATACAACGGCAACCTCAACTCTAACCCCCTACACCCGGACAGAGCTCTGCTGTCAGCAGTAGAAAAACTCACCTGTTAGGCGCAGGATGCCTGGCCAGATGCTTCTTCTTGTTTGTATTCACACCCCTCTCCTGTTGCCAGCCGAGGCAATGGTGAATTGAGCGAGTTTCTGGTCTCTCGCACTCTCGGCACCAAACAGTTGCGACGCGACTAAGGAACGTAACGGACGTGTTAACGCTTTCAAAAGCTCAACGAAAAGTTTCTTAAATAAAATACAAATTTTTACAAAAATTGGAAAAAGTTTTCATTTTCAAATAAAAAAAAAATAAATATGAATAAAAATAAATTTATTTAAATAATAAATATTATATTTATGAAAAGTGCGAAAGCGTGTTGAGTTTCCCCATTGCGAATTGCAAGTCAAAGTTCAGTTTATCGTCATCTCTCGAACACATCGAACGTATGCAAAGAACGTGAATCGAATCGTGTTTATAAATAATATAAATAAATAATAATAGAACTCATTGAATCGGTAAACAAATGTAGATTATGCTCAGATAAAAGCTGTATATAAATTAGAACACCCTTTTAACTTAATCCATAAATATATATATATATTTATACATATGTCATATATTAACTGTATATTATGCACGCACTAACCAGACTAAAACATATGAACCACCTTATTAGCTACCATTAATATATATAATCCTAATACGTAGAAGTTTATTTGATAAATCCTCAAGTTCCTTAGACCGTAGTCTTTAATGTTGGACGAGGTGTATTTCCATTTGATAAACGATTTAAGTTTGCGGCTTTGTTGCTTTTCACTCCTGACTATCTTACTCAGTATATACTATATCTACCGGCTCTGGCCAATGGACAATCGGAAAGTAAACCGGATCGAGAATTTGCCACGTAAGTATTCCTAAGTTCTTGCAACATTCTTAATCAATTGGATTGATTCCCTGCCAGTTCAATTAGTCAGCAACTGTCTACACTTTTCCACTTCAAAGTTCAATTAGGGAAAGTTTTTTTTGCTGAAAAACTTGACGGGATAAACATGAAGTGCAAGTTACATAAAACAGCTGTTGCCCTCACACTAATTGCATTTTTCACTGAACCAAAAACTTTTCCAAACAAATCCTTCAGCAACATGTCAGAAATTGCTGTAGTTTTCGTTGTCTATTTCCGTTTCTCGATATCATATCAACCGTGCACAGGCCGCGGTCTGATAAGGCTCTTATCAAACTACACCCACATAGCATCAGCACAGCCTGATGATAAGGTAATACGCTGCAGTGCACATAGTCACCACAATAGCAAACAAGAACAATATATAAGCATGTATTTTTATATATGTATATAGCTTTCAAATGCGAAGACATACGAACACAATTCGCCACTCGTCACTTGATATACTCAACGGAAATATAGAAATATGAGAAATATAACTTCAACAGTGGAGCAGCAGTGGAGCATAGGGTTGTCGACAAGACAAGTAGATTGGAACAATTGAAAATAGCTTAAATAAATAGCTTAGCATTCTGTCTGGAATTACACTTTAAATCATTTGTTGTAGAGTTTTAATATCAAATTTCCCACTCACATATCTTATTTATAGCCTTAGGCTACAAAATATCCCGAACAAAGTTATTAACATTATTATAGCAGTTTAAAAGGAAATCTCATTTGAAAAAGCAATGAGAGCATTTCCACACTTACTTTACTTATATCACACTCAAACTTAAGTGTTCGCATTTCATATGGCAGAGATTCAGAGATTTGCTTTGTTTCGCTATTTTTCTCTCTCTGTCCTTTCCTAACGTTTTACTCTTCTTATTAGTATGTTATTAACGTTTTTAAATTTTAGGTCTTTTTTTTTTTTTTTGATTTTTTACATTTTTCACTATATGTTGGACAATTTTGCATTTGAATATGATCGATGCATAAAGCGTTTTTTATGCAAACATGAAACTTCAGATCTGGGCGGTGTTTAAACTATTTAAAATTAGGAAGTTTATTTTATACTGGAATAAAAGCGCGCGTCGGTCTTGCTCGTATCACCAACTCGGACTCCTCGATAGTGATAACTATCGATATTTACAGAAATGACAAGTAGTGTTTACATAAGTGAATAAGGTTTAACAGAATTATGTAAAGTAACGATCGATTGATAAATTAACAGCTGATCATTCAAAATCAGTTGTATTCAAATTAGTTTGACCAGACAATTGGTTTAATAATATAAAGCAATGTTTTCTTCAACATTTTCTTAGATTTGTGGACTGTTTTCTGTCCATCTTAAATAATTAAATAAATACAAATTAAATAAATACAAAAAAATAACACGTGCATTTACATACATATGTATGTATATACATACGTATTCATATATATCGGCGTGCTGCAGAATACATACACACACACACGCACATATATATATAAATAAATATATATATATATATGAAATCTCACCGTAAATAACATTAAATTTGCGACATCGATCCATAGCTCTTAAAGACTCTGAGATCCTTTCATTCATTGAGACGGACAGACAGACAGACGGGTATGGCTCTTGGTGCTGATCAAGAATATATTTACAAAATAATTTCTGATATGCCTCCCAGTGCCTGTTACACACTGTGTCACAATTTTAATGTACCTCTCTATCCATTTTTAATCGGTTTAGGGTATAAAACATACTGGAATATACGCGTGGTTTTGAGTGTTATTCAGATATCATGTTACACAATTGACTAGCTGGTGCTTGAAATGGAAACTAATTGTAAAAATTTTCATGAACAGCTTGCAATGGGAATTTTTCAGACAGTATTAAGTATATATAGAAAACAATGTCATATTTTATGTCATCGCCTTTTTTGTTAAAATAATTCTATACATGTTCAGAAAATTGTGATGATATGCTCGCACACACACACACACACACACACACACACACCCACCCACACACACACACACACACACACATATATAAATATATATATATATATATATGAAATCTCATGAGCAACATTTGCTTTGTTTAGAGCCAACATGCATTAAGCCCTCTAGGCAACTGTCAGCGGTGGGCAACAAGACCCATTAGCACACACACTGACACATACAGAGGGAAGCAGAGAACCCTTTTGAATGCTTTGGAGAGTGAACAACAACAATAGCACTGTGCATCAGTTTGGTTTTTATTTGTAGCAAACTAAACATATATTGTAAAATACACAATTTTAGCTGCCTCGGATATTGTTAGCCATTTGCTTAAGCCCTTTAACTGTAATGCCTTTTGCTTAATGCAATGCCCACAATAACTTTCTATTGGCTTGATTTTTAATGTGTATAATTTTGCATTTTATTTTTGTGATTTTGTTACCACGTCTTAACGCCTAACTGTATTTGTTAACGTCTTCATTTACAGCTTCAACGCGGCGAGCAGACAGCGATTGGGAGCCATGTTTATGCTGTCCTCTTGAGCCATGACATGAATAACGAAATAAATGCAAATCACGTTAAATGCAATTTGTTTACACTGTAAATTGCAATTATTTGTTTTAGTTTTCAACTTATTTGAAAGTCATTTTCGTGGCAATCGCGTACGACATTAAATTATCAATAATAATGTTCTACTTGCTGTCAAGTTTAGTGTTTAAAGAAATTATAAATTGAAAGCCACGCTGAGTGCAAACTGTCTATAATCAGCTTCTAACAGGGCCACAACTTTTGCCATCGTTTTTATTTTTGCGTTCACCATTTAAGCGGGCATTGAAATGCAATATTTATTTGACAATAACAACAACAACATCAACAACAATAGCAGCTTTTTGGCGAAGGACAAACATTTCGGGCTCCTTACATTTGCGTTAATCTAAACAAAAAAGTTGTGGCGTAGTCTGGCATCAATTTTATTTCAAGTTTTCAACTCAACGAAATTTTGCTAAATTAATGTGCTAATCAATATTTCATACACAAACAAATTATTCTTAAAATAATAAATAAATAAAAAAAATATTTATAAATATATATTGATAATCGCTAAATATAGTTACTATATTTATAAATATCAAAACAAATATATCAAAATGGCGATGGAATGGATAACAGCTATGGACAAGCGGTAAGTGAAAATAGAGATTACAATCTATTTTTATTAATTGAATTGCAAAATATTTTTAAAACTGGTATTTGAGTGTTCAGCAGTCAGTTACGCCCGACAGCAATTTTTTCATATTTTTTCAAACATTGTTTATTTTAACATTACGTGTAACGGTGGCATACCGGTAGCATATCATTCAATCAATCAAAATGTAACCGGCTACCGTAAAAAGTTTGTAAAGTTACGGGAGTCTTTTTATACTTTGCGAACCAGAATCGGAACTAGACCAAAATTTCGGTTTGCCAGACAAAATATTAATAATTTAAAGAACACATTTTGTTCGCTTTAATGCTTTCATTAACAGCAAAAAGAATTTAATTGCCCACAAAGTTTTTTTTTCATACTTTGTGAAGCATGAAAGCAATTTATCAAAAAGTTCGAGAAGTTTTCCATAATGTCCTAACGAAGCGTTCAGTACTTCTGTAAAATAAATTACCATTTATTTGAAAGATAAAGAAACATTGTAATAATTGAAGCTCATTTGATTCAAATTTAAGGTTCACATGAACATTTCAATTTTCCACAAAATTTTCTTACGCAACAAAAGTTACTTCTCTTTCTCTCTCTCTCTCTCTCGGTTTTCTCCCGTTTCATCTCCTTTACACACACACACACGCAATATGTTGGATTTTATATCATGCTCGACACTCATCTGTCAAAAAGCAACAGCTGTGTCTTTTATTAATTCATTCTTTAACTCAGCAAACGGGAGGCAAATCCAAATTAAAATGTTGAACACGGCTGGCTAAGAATTAAACGCTTTATTAAAGTACTCATACAATGGCACTTAAGGCCCGATTCATGCCCAAAATGCAATTAGTTTGTAAGAGCTGCTGGTCACTTTTTGAAGTCACCCCAACTCCCTCCTCCTCCCCTCCAACAAACCCTGAGGCGAGGACCTGCTATGGTCCTTTCCAGTTGATTAGCGCACTGAAGCAGCGAAAATTGAGAGATGGAGCATAACTTGAATTGAAATTGGAGGGATACGATTTTCAAGGGCCGCACTCAAGCGAAAATTCTGCTCATTACGAGCTATTTGCAGTAGTCTAAAACTGCACACTGTGACATTTTTTGTTGCATAGGGATAATTGAGTATAATTCGAAGTTACAATTTCTTTACCATAATACATCAAAATAAGTAAGATCTTCGGTGAGCTGATTTTCTAGTAGTATGACAGAAACTTTTGTCAAAGCTAGCGCTTGCTTAAGTATATTCATTTTCATTAAAAACTAAATGTTAATCATGGAAATGAATGACCTTTGCCATTAATTTGAATATAAATGCCAAAAAATCCATTTTTCTGTAATTGTTAAATTTTATTTCTGACTAAGAATTGAAATAGTCATACCAAACTGATCGTTTATTTTGAAGTGGAAATTAACTTTCCGCAAAAAACTTAAATATCGGAATTTTTTGGCACAATTATATTTTATGTTGTAGAAAAAATTTTTTTTGTACAAATGTGAGAATAATAGTAAAACTCTTAACTAAGTTATTTGAACCGGAAAGTTATTCAAAGATGAACCTTTCTTTCGACTATGACATTATGTTTATCCTGTGAGGATGATTTTTTGTTCAAACGTGAGAGTATTTTTAAAAAATTAAATTTTTTTTGTGAGGATTGGTAAGGTTGGGCATGGTGGGATTGGTATTATGGTTTGTTAATTATTTTATATTTGGTGCCAATTGCAATTTTCAAATTATAAAAAAAAAAAAAAAAAATGGCAATTTGGCCCAGTGTGCAAATAAACCCAGTAGGCAAACACTAGATCAAAATAAAATAGCTGAAAATTTTATTTTCGCAGCAGTTTACGGAGTAGAAAGCGTCATTAGTCGATGTGGCAAAGCATTTCGGGACTATTATTTTGGGGCAGCTTTACTTGAATTTCACTAAAAATCGCTTGGATGCAATCCAAGGCTGTCTGGGGCGTTGCTGCCACACACCCATGCAATCAATCCGAACTTGCCCGGTGGCAGCTTAAATGAACATCGCATCGTGGATAGCAACCTGGCAAAAATCCAGGATAATTTCCAGAGTCAGCTAGCAAAAAGGTCAAGAGCAAGGGGCTCAAATCACACACGCACACACAAACACGCACACACAAACACGCACACACACAAACATAGAAAACATACATATATTCCTCAGACTGTTTGCTTTGTGATTTTGCAACGGTTTCTGTGTATCCAACAAATATTTGTACTTTCCGCATTTGTTTGGATCTTTTTATGTTACATTTTAATTCGAACACTGACAGAAACAATAAGCACGTACAGTTCTCGCTTCCAGTAGTTGCTTTGTGTAACAAGTCTAAGGATTCCAATGGTAATATTTGTTGCCAGACACTCCTCGCCAATGGAATGTGACACCCCTTAAATCTGATTACTTAGTATGCCAGAGACTTTATTTTTGTTTTTAATTTAAGTATTTGTAGTTGTTTTCATTTGACCGGAATTTAGTCATATTTTTGGTTATAAATTGCTTCAATTGCTTTGATTACTTTAATTGTCCCTACAAATTCCTTACATCACCTATTAAATAACTTGTTTAATAACTTAGCAAAGATGTATTTAGAAAATGAGTCGCACAAGCAGTTTGTTTGAAAGTTACACATTAATGAAAATAAAACTCTGATTAGGAACATTCTGATCATTTTTTGCCAAAAACTAACATAAATATAAACTAATTGCAGTATTTTAGATTTACAAAATTAATAAAGTTTAGTGGTGTGTCGAGCCACCTTTATGTTCCACAACTTCAAGCATCCTGACGGGAAGCATATAAATTGCTTAAAGAATTTTGTGTGATCAAGCTCTAAGCTAACTCGGCTAACTGGTTTTCTGATCCCGAAATTTAACTTTTCGATTCGTAAGAAGGACGACTATTTTGACAGTTCCACATTTTCTTGCATGCTGTAAGTATATACTTAATATACTGCATAGGTTCAACAAGGTTATGCAAGTATGAAAATGACTTTTTCAACACAATGGAACACAGCGCAATCATAGTGCTTGCCACAAATCTTAACTTTATATTAATTTATGTGTGTTCCAAATATTATTAAAGCTGTCTTAATATAAATAAAATAATTTCTGGAAAAGTAAGAAATAATTGAAAGTAAAGTAAAGATATCAGTCTAAAATTTAATCTATCCCAAAGAGCCTCGAAGATTGATAAGTTTATATGAAGACTCAGTTCATTTGTCAGTTAATGCTGAGAGCATAATAATATACCACTGACAACACTGTCTACTTAGTCTTCTGCCTGTTAGACGCATTCGCACAGCACAGCATTCCAGTTTAGCCCATGATAAGAAAAGAAACGTATGATTCACGTACATATTTATTTTGCAATTTCATGTGAAATTAAGTGCATTTTTTTTCATGAGGCAACTTCATTTGCATTTTAGCCAAGTAACGACTGGCGATAAAGCAATGTCAGAGAATCGAAAATTCGCATCACAATTGCCACAAAATAAATGAATTAATTTTCGACCAAAATTAATGGTTGCTCTGCAAAGTCACGCAAGCAAATCTTTAGCTCGTAATGCGGTAATTCTGCTTATCAAGACCGATCTGTGGAGGTTAACAGAGCAGCTCGAGAGCAATCAGGACAGATAGGACAGACACACAGGAGCAGGCACACAGGACAGCCAAGGTGGCCAAACATTGATATTGATGTGGTTGGCATTCCAAGTCTAGTCTAGTCCGGAGGAGAGTGCCCTTAACCTGCTTTCAGCTACACATGCTCGCATATTTATTATACGCCACGTGTGCAGCTCAGCAAGAGCTTCGTGCATTTTTCAATTTAAAGTTATTTTCGACTGTCTGGCAGTTTCTGTTCACCACAGAACAATTATAAAAAGGCAACTTTGCATTTGGTAAAACCACAAAATGCTATTATAATAAACAACAGGACGCCTGAGGCAGTGCCCCTCAACTCGCTTCCGGCATTCTCGCTGCAGCCCAACCACTCGTTTTCCTATAAGGCATGCTCCATTCTCTTCAAATTCACATAAACACAAACACACACTCAGAAAAAAATTAATAACCGCCCTAAAATGAAAATCTTTGAGAACTAGAAAGTTTTTCTGCTCTTTAGAAATAATTTCTAATCGATAAAAATTAATTAACATTGTAAAAGCATTTCTATTTTTCACACATATTTTCTTTTATTGGAAAATATATTTCTAAAAAGGATACACAAAGAAAACAAAATATTTCTCAAATTCAAAACAGAAATCTATAATCTAAGTTTTATAAAAATCTTTATGGGTAGATTTAGATTAGATTAAGAAAAAAAATTCCTGGAAGTGTTATAAAGTAACCTGGGCTTGGCGCCAAAGGCTTGTCGATTTTCTGGGAGACTTTTTTTTCTTCTAAGTGTACATACCATAGAGCAGACATGGCACTTAGCCGTGCCGCTGTTTGGTTAACGACAGCAACAGCCAGCAACGCCCAGCCGCTGAGGGCCCTTACACAATAAGGCCTATAAATTATGTATGAGTGCGGCCAAAAACAACTCTCCCCAATTCCGCATACAGCTCCTGCTGCTGCTCCTGTTGGAGCCGTTAAGCTTCCGCTCACCTTCAACTGTGCCAAAAAGTAGACACTACCATATTAAAGTAGCATCCTGTCTCATACACACACACACACACACACACACACGTTTAAACACACACAGAGACTAAGTAGGGCACACTCAGTGAAAATAGCTTTGTTGATTTTGATTTGAAGTAAATGTTGCCTTGTTCGCATCTGCCCATTTTATAGCATTTTTAATTAACTTAAAAACACAAACCTTTCCGCTAGAATAACTGTCTGTTTTATTTTTTACCAATCCAAACCATTCAAAACAAATACAGATGAGTGCCAGCTTGAATTGAGCTGCTTCGCTTTCAAGTGTATTTGGAATGAAAAAAAGAAAATTGAGCTGGCAAAAATTGAATAGGTCTACTTATTGACCTAACTCTTTTCACAGATTAAATATAATGGAATATTTAGTTGGAAAGATAAGGAATTTCAAGTTGGGAGTAGAGAGTCATCTTTTTGCTATAATATGTAGTTTTAATCTGCTTTCAAAGCTGATTCCTCTCTTGTTGCTGATTTCGTATTCCCAAATTTGTTAAGGTTATTTTATCCAATGTTAAAGGCACGGTTTCAGGAGCTGGGCCCCAGCCCTTGTTCGTAATAATTTAATAATAATTTAGTTTACTTTCAGTAGGCTGAATTCCTGACCGAGGCTCGAATTGTGGTTGTGGCAGCGCGACTTTGGAAAAAAAACTTAGAGATGCCAAGAAAAACAGGCGAAAGCAAACACGTCTAAAGTTGGACGCTTGGCAATTAGTTGCTGGCTATACTTGACTTACACATTTCATCTGCTTTAGTTAGAGCATCTGTTTTCGGCCACGTGGCTGCTTTTCGCAGACCAATCTTACAATATTTATTTTCGCATTTTTATTCTTAAAATAAAAACATGGCGAATAAGGAAGCAAACGTATTATTTGCACATTTTTTTTCGAGCTCACCCCAATTCCAAATGGCATTAAGTTTTCTTTTAATATCCAGTATTGTTATATTTTTATTTTGCTTTCTTCATTTGCATTTCCCTCGATGCCATTTCTTCCCGTAGCTTTGTCCACTGGCAGTCATAAAACCAATACAACTGTAGCACTTTGAATGGTACTCACTTAAAACTGCAAATACTCATATTCATTCGCTAAGTCCATAAGGAATGAGTGCTTGCAGTTTTCAAATGAGTGCCATTCAAAGCGCTTTTGTTGCTGTGTTTTATTTCTTCTCTGGCGCAGTTTATTACGTTCTATTGTCTGATTGTCCGACCCGAACACAGCATGAGCCTTGACTGATAAAGTCTCTCAGAGGTTAGCTTGAGCACTGGGAAAGTTAATAAATTTTTTTAAATTCTTTACCTAGACTGTGTTATACTGCATATTTTCTAATTGAGTCAACTAAGTGCGATAATAATTGAAGAGAGTGTTGTTGATAGCTTTATTTGAATTAATAACACAATGCTAATGACGAAACGTTTTAAAGTTAATTTCCAATAGATATTGAGGCTAGAAGCCAATTATTCACAACAATTGTTTTTTTATATAAAGGTTTGAAGCCAATTGATAAACCTTCTCACAACAAAAAAAACTAAATCGATCGTTAAGCTAAAACTGCACTTAACACAATGTGGATATGCAATTAAGACTAACAATAAGCTACTTATATTAAGCCACGCAGGGCTCCAAATTCAAGCATGTTAACAATTCATAATCAATTAAAAGTTCTTTGCTGCTGCTGCAACCAGAGAATTGCCTTTTCTTTCATTTTATACCCTGAACCCTATAAAAATGGATAAAAAGGGTATAATGGTTTTGTGCAAATGTATGTAACAGGCAGAAGGAAGCATCTCCGACCCCACGAAGTATATATATTCTTGATCAGGATCAATAGTAGAGTCGTTAAAGCCATGTCCGTCTGTCCGTCCGTCCGTCTGTATGATCACGCAGATCTCAGAGACTGTAAGAGCTAGAGACTTTAAATTCTTCAAATGGAATATAGATTCTCGTATACCAGGCGCAGATCAAGTTTGCGTTATTTTATCGATATTACATTTCCGATAACAATAAATGCCACAATTTTAAAGGCACAATATTCTAATTCATACGTAATTTGCATATGCATATTGCTGATCAACTGGCCAAATTTCGTCAAGATCGGATGAGAAACACACAAGTTATAGTCGAAAATGTATTCTCATATTGATCTCATTTCTATCAGCAGCCGCAGGCATTTTCTGTATGCATAAATATGCGAGCGCATGTGTGAGAAAGAGATGGCAAGATAATCGATGCGAGCCTCAATATGTTTTTATGTGTATTGCGTGTTTCACGTATTTGTCGGCAGAGGGCGCTTGCAGAGCTGCTCGCATTTTAGTGGAAATCTTTTTAATGGGGAATTTGCCAATAATAATAGAATATATTTAATAACTGCTTTCAGGGTATATCGTAGTCGAGTTCACTCGACTACAGCACTCTTACTTGTTCTGTATGGACATCTTGCCTTTTTAAGCAACTACAGCTACAGTTAGAGAACTTACCTCTGCATATCGAAAATCTACAATATCAGTTTATCAGTCGTTTACTAACTTGAGAATTATAGTTGTGTTTCCACTTAAATTAAATATACCTCAACTTAACATCTCTGCATACATTGTGTTAGACCCTATTATTCAGCAGCAATTAATTGAAATTATGTGTTTAATTGATAAATTCTTTATTAAAACGCAGAATTTGTTTAGTGCTTACATTGCATGTTTTATGTATTAATATATTTTATTTATTTTCTCATTCGCAGTCCTTGTGATCGTAACTTACGTGATGTGGAACTAATATCCTGTCGCTTGCGTCGCGTGGAGCCGCTGTGTCGCCTGCCTGGGTCAGCCCTGCAGCAGTTGGCAATGTGTGGTTTCTACGAGGACTTGGAGAAGGGCGTCACACGTAAGTGGCATTATTAAATTAATTATGTGGGCGGCATAGAACACCGCTTCTACCAACAAAAACTACAATACTCCATTATACATTTTTAAAGTCAATATTTTATTCCTATAGAAAAATATACATCCATTTTTTAGACACTATTTTTACACTCCGATACCGAAGGAAAATGAGTATATTTTGTGCGAGTAAAGTATATTTCATGCAATGAAGGATAGGTACTTGAAATTTGGAACATATACTGGTCTGTGTTATGAAATTGATAAATTCGATAATCGCAAATCGATACAACTACATATCCCTGTACAATTTTAAAGCTAAAACTAACCAAATTTAGTAATTATCTTGTTGGCGAAGGATTAATACTGATATATAAATGTAAAGCGTATAACTATCGCGATTTGGAAGCTATTACTAGGATTACTAGGAACCTCCTTCTAAGATTTTAGGACTAGCCTCTGCAAATTAAAAGGGACCAATAATATTCAATATTCAATCCGCCCATCGCCAATCACCCCACACTGCAATCAGAGTATCCCGCAGTCGGTTCCGTCCGACTGCAACGTTCTTATTTGTATTTTTTTTCTTATTTTCCTTTTTTTATTGCGTGCAGTTTTTCGTGCTGGGGAGCAAGGACGATTCTGGTATGCGGTTCTGGGCGGTTCACTGGAGGTGCGTTACCACGCCCACGCCGATGCCGACGGAAAGGTGAGTGCACCCACATAAATGTGAAATATGTACATGGCATGCATACAACACATTCAGAATACACAATACACATGTATATGGGACATGAATGAAGCGCTTTACAGGCACAACGACTCTCATGCCATGTGAAAACAATGCACGGCTTGAGCAGTATAATTGACGGCGATTATATCGATAGGATACGGGCACAAAAAATGGTTATGCATCAACGAACTGGCAACGGGTACAGGGTACTGGGAATGAGGATGGAGGATGGGACTGTTGCTCGGCGTATTCAATATGTCGATTCGATTGTCAAGTGGGTGCTGTGGTTGGCTCTGTGGTGCTTGGCAGAGCTGTGGCCTTTTATCTGTCGCAATGGGTTGCCCAAAACTGCTGACAGCGCTTTTGTGCATCCTTGGTCCTTGGCATGTGCCAGTGCCATAACATTTCTCTATTTTTGCCAGCGGCATTTTTTTATTTTTTGCCAGCCTTTCCAGTTTTTATCTTTCTTTTTCACTATTGTGCTGGAGGCACACAGCCACAGCACATTAATTTCCGCACGGATATTGACCAGTCTTCTTTACAGCCTGTCAATGCCTTTTTGCTAGCCTCTCTGCACACTCGGCACGGTCTCGAGCACGATAACTTTTCCCCCTCCAAAGAGGTGTCGGCTAATTGAAATGGTCGCTTGGCCAAGCAAATTAACTGCTCGCAAGTGGGAGTGTGTGTTTTTGTGTAGCGTGTGTGTGGCATAGAAATTTGAGAATTATATGCATGTGCACCATGAGGGACGTTTTGGTGGCAACACGAGCTCAAAACTATTCAGCGCTGTGTCGCCCTCAGTCCGAAAGTGAACTGAACAAATTTGGCCAAATTTCATTTGTAGGTGTATTAAATTTTTAAGAAGTTTTAGATTTAGTTTTCATTATAAGCAAATATTTAATGCGGCTTCCTAGAACTACGAATATTTTCAGTTGAATTGTAACATTAAAAGTGCAAATTTTTTACTCTCTTTAAAAAATTAATTATTAGACTCTGAATTTTATGTTTATGCTGAAAATAAAAATCACTTAAATTAAATTTTTGTATATATTTTTATTGAGAAAATAATCAACTAACAGATAGCTGAAATCCGTAATAAATTATTTAATTGTATTATTATTTGATAATACAAATAAAAATTCTATAACTACCCATTAAAATAACTAGGAATATTAATAGGTGCTGTGAATATCCGATTATTTATGGGAAGTTTATTCTAACCTCATAAAAAGTATGATGACGTAAATTGAAATTCACCATTGTCTTTCTTTTAAATACCAATGCAGAAAATATTATAATGTTGGCTAGCAAGAATATTGAAGAAAACAATTCGAGAGATAAGTGTGTAGATATCCATTTGTTCATTTGGCAGTGTGGCAACATGGTCAAACAGAAATGATAAATCGACTATTTTATGGATTTTGATTATAATCTTAAATAAATAGTATATTTATATATATACTTAGCCTCAGTTCAATGAATATAATTATTCGATTTTCAAAAGCTTTGCAATAAAAGCGGCTAAAATGAAGCTCAGCCTTCGGGGGGATGCCCTGGGCTGGGATGCTTCCAATCAGTGTCCACGTCAGCATTTTCTGATCTAATTCTATGCACGTATTTGCATAATTTTTCACTTGATTTATTTAGGCAGAAACATTAGAAACATTTGCCAGTGGCGAGCACCCGTAATTACAGGCCCATAAATTATGCATATTTTCTCAGCTCTAGGCCAAATTCATGGCCCCCTGTGAATGAGCCGCATGAAAGAAACTGTATTTGACACTTTATTAAAAAGTAAAAAAATACATATATAAACAAGCAAAAGACGAAGAAGGTAATTTTAATGAATGAACTGCGCCCGTTGAAGTTGATGTTTCTAGCGTGTCACACGCAAAACCTAATTTCATTTCTGATTTCTGCTAAAAATATGTGCGATGGAAAAGCCAAAAAAAAACAAGTAAGAGTGCTGTAGTCGAGTGATCTCGACTACGATATACCCCGAACCCAGTTATTAAATATATTCTATTATTATTGGCAAATTTCCCTTTAAAAAGATTTCCACCAAAATGCGAGCAGCTCTTCAAGCGCCCTCTGCCGCCAAACACGTGAAACACGTAATCATAGGCATCTCTTTCCCACACATGCGGTCGCATAGTTATGCACACAGAAAATGCCTGCGGCTGCTGATAGAAATGAGATCAATATGAGAATTTATTTTCGACTACAACTTGGGTGTTTCTTATCCGATCTTGATGAAATTTAGGCAGTGGAGCAATAATATGCATATGCATAGCATTTATTGCTATTGGAAAAGTAAATGCATCGATATTCGATAAACGGAGGCAGTTATCGAGAACCTATATTCCAAATTTGAAGTCTCTAGTTCTTATAGTCTCTACGATCTGTGTATGTATATGCTTTATGGGGTCGGAGATGCTTCTTTCTGCCTGTTACATACATTTGCACAAAACCATTATACCCTATTTTACCCATTTTTAATGGGTTCAGGGTATAAATAGAAAATACAACGTTGAGCACACAACAAACAATCAAATGGAGGAATCCGAGAGCGTCAAGACCTATCAATAGCCGCACAATTAATTTCTAGTGTGGGCTATGAGGGGGGTGCCTACAGAAAAATAGACAAGCATACGAGTTGAAATTTGAAAACGAAAAAGAAAAGAAGCTAAAATGTATGTGCGACTTGCAGTCAGCGACCATTTGGTGTGAGTTCCGCTCAACCGGATTTCCAGACAGCAGCGGCTCACATGACACACAGCAGGGGTAAGAAGGGAGGTTGGAGCTGTCAGTGGTTGGTGGGGGGTGGGGGGGTGCGCGGAGCGCAAATGTTGATGATTTGAGCTCACGGAAGAGCAGCTAATTTTGATCTAATGGTATACGAAGAGCAGCTGGCAAAAGATACAAATTGCAGCGCATTTATAAACGTCTCACATTGACTGGTCTTAAGTCAAGGGCGGCCATGTGGAAGTGGGCGTGGCCAGGCACAAACACAACCATTCACACACTAAGTGAGTGCACCTGTTAACCGTTATAATTAAATAATATGACAGTGGAATGGCCAAGAGCAATATTTTTGCACCTTTCAAGTTTGCTGCTTAGTTGCTTGTCTGTCGTAACTTGTAGCTTGTAATTCGTACCTTGTATCTGGGAACTGCAACTAGCATGTAAGCCCGTGTTCCAAAGTTCGCTATGAGTTACACGATTAATCTTTGCAGGGTGTTGACGCCGACAACGTAGCTTCAATTAAAATGATTTTATAATTATAGTCGGCGTGCCTGGCCATCAAATTAGTTGCGCTATGTTTCAGGCCAATCTCATCAAAACTAACGAAAATTTAGAAAATTGTTAACCCACATATAATTGGATGATCATTAGCTTGCTGGCAGGTGATTGCCAGTTACATCCCCTCAAATATATAAAACATTGATGACCACCCATCTCGAGCCGCATATCAATATCCCAAGTTCAAATTCTTTGACAGCCTAACGTTTTTATTTTTATGGTGAAAGCATAAAATGTCAACGACGGAATTTTGTGGGCGATTTTGATCAATAACTTAAGAGATGTGAAAAGTGAAATTCAAAGAAGAAAAAATAGAATAAATTTAAATATTACAGCTTTAAGCAGCAGTAGCAGCATCAGCATCAGCAGAGGCAGAGGCAGAGGCAGCAGCTGCGGCAGTCCGCAATTTCCGTCTCTATCAAAAGCCGGAAGCATTCCACTTTTGGCCAAAAAAGAACCGCATACCACAATGGACAGGTAGACTACACAACATATGTATATAGAAGAATCGAGCACACAAATACAAACACAAAACACACACACAATAACATACTTTGGCCTCTTTTGTGGCAGCACTAAAAACCGCATTTAGTCTGGCCCCATTTGGAAATCTTTAATTAGTTAATAAGTGTAGAGCTGTGCCAACTGACTGCTTGGTCAGTTTTATGGGCATCATTTGCATACGGCGCTACCAAATTGAGAAGACCAGTAACTTGGCATTTGCCTTGTAATCAGAATCAGAATCAGAATCAGAAACAAAATCAGAATTAGAATCAGAATAAGAATCAGAATCACAACAAAAACAATACATGCGAATAGTCAAAAGCGATTTACATCTAGGCGAACGTTAAATATCAATCGTCAATCAGCAACTTCCTCTTTTCTATTTAATCGTTGCCCTAATTAAACTCTTTTGATACCACTAACTGTCATTTAATAGCTCAGCTAGAGCGCCAGCTGATGAACTTTTTCAGTCAATTGACGATGAACTTGACAGACGCTGATTGCAAAGATTATGCACATCACTTTGGGTTGACAAGCCAGCGCAGGCAGAGAAATGCCACTTGAGACAGCAATAACAACGATTTGTCGCTTTTCATTAAAACAGATTATTTATACGCATAGCAGCATGAGTGCTGTAAGTGGGTGTGTATCTGTATATCTATTTGTTTTGGGCTATGTAAAAGCAAGCAATAAGAGCGATATGAGCACATTTTATGTTTGAGTTGCTGTCAAACAAGTTGGGCCCCGCTAATCTTGTCATAGCGATCGTAGACGAAGTATCTAAGTAGCCCACATACAAATATCAAATATATTTCTGCTCGGCAGACGTGTATGAGCTTGTCCGCGACCGAATGTATCTTTTGGATAGTCTTGCTGCCGCCGAAGAAATTAATACGTGCTCAACACTCCAGCAGCGCACACACAACTCGCTCGACGAGTCTGTCGGGTCTGTCGAGTCTGCGGTTTCTGTTCGAGGCGCCAGCGAACTCCACTTTCTGCACGTAGTGCATTAAAAAAAAGAAAAGAAAACTTTGGCTTCAGCCCAATCAATATTGGTATCGGTTTCGGTATAGGCTAAGCCTTATCTTGTTTTAGTTTACGAGACAAGCGTTGTCTTCATTACCATCCTCAACGAGGCAGTCGGCGTCGAGTGGGTGTCTTAGAGTCGTGGGCGTGTGTAAATATTTATTTTGCAAAAGCAAAAGCTAAAAAAAAAAACAATAATAATAAGAATTAAAAGAAACGGCGAAAAATACGAAAAATAAAGTCGTTAAATTATTGTTGGTGTAAAGGCAACCTGAATACATGTACGAGTTGCATTGCCTGCAACGAAACAAGTGTAAACAACGCGATGCATGTTTTGTAATTGTTTATGCAACAAGAAATTAATAACAACAACAAAGTGCAATAGCAATTGTTTGAAACAATTTATGACCCGAATGAATTACGAATACGCAATGATTTCTTATTTAATGTTGATTCAACGCAAAAAGCGAAACGAAAAGTGAAATGCAAGTGAATTATTTATGAGTGCAACACATCATCGTCATTCATTCGTTGATACAAATGCTAACTAAATATTCTAAACAAAATAACAAAAAAACAAAATCAAAAACAACGATTTAAATAACAGCTGAATAAACTTATGGATTACTAGCTACATACGGATTTTCTGGGTTAGTATGCTTATTAACTAAAGTTATAGTTTTACATTCATTTAAACCATTTTATATTTTTGCCATAAAGAAAACAATTGTCATAAAGATAAGAAATCGTCTGGTAATTTCTTCGATTTGCTGTGAGAGCGTGGGTAGTTTAAGAACTAGTTGACACATGCAAATGGGTTTCAACTTGACTTGAGTGTTTGCGTGCTGAAAGCAAATTGAATGGCAGTGGGCAGTCAAGGAATTTGTTAACACTTCCGGCTACATGACTAAAAAAAACTAACAGCAATAAACAAACAGCGAAATAAAACTTTTCAAAAATTGTATAATATTAATTTGTGTAGGAAATTGTTAAATACTGTCTCTGAGCATAAGCATATAAAAAATATGCTAAATCGCCTAAAATGTTGTAAATGTCGATATTTGCATAATTTCTCAATGAATACCTATTATGAATGAATGAATGAATTTATCAGTTGCCATCTAAGATAGTTATTTACTTGATCAGTGTTGTTAAGAGTGAAAATGTGCTATTGAATTAGACTAACCATAACCAAAGGCTATAGAGATATATACAAATAAACATATCAATCAATATTTGATAAATGAAAGCCTTACATTCACTGTGGGAATCTAGTGAGATGTGAATTATTAGGTGCCATTGGCATTGTTTCTGCTTATGCATTAATTTCACCATGTAACTGACCAAAGGGTATAACAAGTTCAAATAAAAGGCGCTGGCCATGGATATGATGGATGATAATTTGTGTTGCTAAACGAAATGCCAACCAGACGATAAAAATGCATAGCTGAATAATTAAATGGGCAACAAGATAAATGTCTCGAGAGCCAATAGCTTTATCAGTCACATAGCATTATTGGTATTGATATAAAAGAAAAGATATTCAAATGGTATAAAAATGCAGCTTCTTATATAAAGATAGATTATAATTGGGAATCAAAATATTGGGATTTATGTGAACTTCTTAATTGAAATTGATGATAGCTAATCGAAATACTCGCTAGCCTTATTTAGTTTTATTCCCCTAAGCTGAAGTAACAATCCAATTTGTTGCAGCATTGGCGCGCTGGCAGGGAGTGACTGTTGCAACAACCTTGTCGAAGGTCAAAGTGCACTGTGGCATAAGCCCTGTTGAGTGGATGATGCTGCTCTCTCAGGCGCATCAAATACTAATAAAGCTCATGTTTTATATTTTTTATGAATCAATAAGTTTGCGTGCCTGCTGCAAAAGGGAAAGCTGCATGGGGATGGGGGGAAAGGCATCCGGGTGGAGCCCGGAGCCACACCACACCAGCCAGACCAGCTGAGATCAAGGCGCTTTTAATAATCTTTAATAGGCTATATGCATGTGAGAGTACGTATCTGTGTATAGATGTATCTGTGTGAGCCATATAAGCTGTGTGCTGCTGCTGTTTGCGTGGGCGTGCTGCAATAAAATTGCCACATGCCCCACACAGCTTGTGGCTAGGTGTAGTATGCATAGCCATGCTTATGCCGTGCTTATCAAAATAACAGCACTTTTTATTATTATTTATCCCACACACACAAACACAAAAACATCAAGAAGAACAACAACAGCAACCATCACAAGCTCACACGGATGTTGTGTGTATACTTTTATTATTATTAATTTCATTCCCATCATCTTAAAGCAGCACCATTTCCACTTAGTTTTTTTTTTTCTCGCACATGGTGTTGCCCTGTGGAAAGCCACAAAATTATACATAAATAAACTTTCAATGTATCTTATCCCTTTCTCTCTCTCTCTCTCTCTCTCTCTCTCTTTCTCTCTCTGTCTCTGTGTATCGTTGTTTCTGTCATCCCATCTGTCACTTGCTACCTTTCATTTATTTAATTGTTGCATTTTGACAATTTTGCGTACAAAGTTTGCTTAGTTCTGCAAACAAGTTGGAATTCAATTTGCCGAGATTTGGCTCGTGTCTAAGGAGCGTTTCAGTTTAAAAAGTTTGAAAACAAGAAATTAATTCTTATTTTTTTAATTAATGGCGCAAAAAGGCAAAAATCAAAAACCACCAAAACTAGGCAATTCGAATTGGTTCTTTTAAATTAAAATATAATAAATTGCATTTTATATTCAAGCTAGACTTCATTAACTTTCGATTGATAAGTTAATCATTAATTATGAGTCGAATATATCATCAGACAATGTGACAATAATTCAGGTTACCTATCGGCAGTTGCTTTAATCGAATTTCCAATGTTGAATGTTTGTTAGATAAGACTCATCGAATGTGCTAAAAGCTTAGCCACTCGAGGCAAATGTTTGCTTTATCGGCCTATGAAATATCTGATATGAGATAAGCTCATCATACAACCTTCAATTTAATGTACAAATAAATAAATATAGCATGCGTATATAGTATAAAAACCACCTTAAATTATGCAAATACTCATAATGTGTTGATAAGGTGATAAAAAAAAAATAATCGCACACTGAGGAACAAATCTTATATATATAAAATATATATATGAATATATTTATATACATATATTTAGAATAATATATTGTATGTATAATTTATATTGTGGCTGCTGCATTGTTGTTTTGGTTGTCGTTGCCGTCAAGCACAAATATTATTAAATTACAGCGCAGCAAAAAAAATAAAAATAAGAAATTAGGGTATTAGGGATACAAAAATACGAAACGTGCTGCTCATAAATATACGCATGTTCAAATTTAAAACGTGTCTAAAAGCATCTACACAAAAATATAAAATGCCGCCCACAACACATGCAAAAATTCAAATTCTGCCATTATTTAGCCTGTATACACATATGTTTGTCTGTCAGTGCGTATGTCCGTGTGTGTGTGTGTGTGTGCGTGTGTATTTGAGGTTCAAACAACAACAACAATCAACGTATAAAAACATTCATAAATGTGGCTCTGGATGTTTTCCATGCCAATAAGCTTAATGCCAGCATTTGATGTCAATTACCATAAATACTAAAAAATAAATAAATAAAAACAAAATAAAAAAAACCACGCAAACCGAAAATAAAAATACTCTCACGGCTAGAATAATTATTTAGTATAAATTGTTATAAAAATGAAGAAAACATTTTAACTTAATCTGATATATTTTGATTTCATATAATTTGTCCAACCGAAAAACTTTGCACGCATTCAATCTGGCCGGAAAGGTCATCTGAAGTGATGCGAATCGCACAGAAAGAGGATTATTTTTAGGGGCGAAAACGGAACAAACAGCATGCAAAATTCATAGCACTATCTGCCAATGTGTAAGAGTGAGAAATAATATGCAACAAACATACAGCACCACGAATAACGGAGGCGTGAATGTCGAAGCTCGATTTAGATATATTTGAGGCTGAAGCGTAGCGTAGACGGTTGGACAACCTCGCCATAAACATTTATCAAGTTCACTGTCATTTCGAATGTTTCGCAATGCTTTGGAAAATTAAAGATGAAAAAACATTACAAAAAAAAAATCCGTCAACCCGACCTACTTGTGCTTGCCGCAACTTAGGAAAGCAATTTTGTTGAAGTAGTCAGAAAACGAAGAAAAAATAAAAAACCAACAAACAAACTTTCTGACAAGCAAAATCAATATTTATCCAGTGAAGAATTGAAAATTTGTTGGCTCTGAATAAAAAACAGAATGTATCAAATGAAAATGGAGTTCGGTTGCGCTCTATATGCTGAATTGATTTAAACAATTTTTGTTATTTTTCAGCCAAAAGTTTTATTCCTCACCGTTTCTGTCGCATTTGCATTCGGGGCCAAAATTCGGTAACTGGTTGCCTGAGGACCCACTTTAGCAGCGACAACTTCAAAAGGTTTTCCCCGAACAAAAGAAAGACAAAAGCCAATTGGACAATTGTGAATAGAAGCAAAAACGAAAAAAACAAAAACAAAAACAAGTAAAAATGCTGGTGTCAAATGTAGCCTGTCGCATAATACTCTGTTAACATTGTATACCAGCTGAAACAAGGTGAAAAATATGATTTTCGTAATCTAAATGTGAAATTACCAAATTCATAAAACTAAATACTATCAATTTATTTTGATGAAGTGTTGAAAACGGCAAAAATGTTTTAATATAAATTTTGGGAATTTGTGATCATGCTTCTAGGCATATCATTTTGAATCTTCAAATTTGCAGCTTATTTTAACAAATTGTTTTTATATACTTCATGAAAATCTTATTGAGTATCCTCATCTCTTCCCTTAACTACATTTTAATTTACTTATAGACAGTTTTGCTTAAAAGGCAAAATAAAGAGAAAGCTAGCTTGAATTGAAATGTATTAATCTTTGACGTATTTGAATCCGTTTGCATTTCACTTATACAGGCTTGCCATAAAACTGCATCTTTATACAATGATATGTACCAGAACCGATACAGAATAAAATTACGTGTGTGCTCGAGGCACAGTCAAAACATATTGATTTTCTGCTGACCAATCGTGTGTGAGTGCGTGTGTGAGTGTGTTGATTTTGTAGAATATGTTTGGGTTTTTTATGCCTATGGCGCACATGTTTATGTGTCCGATGCGGCGTTGCGCAACGTGGCCAAATAACATTTCAGTTAACGAAAATAAACGCGTGGAGTTATGCAGCGAATCAATCGCAGTGCAGGCTGAGGAGTGGGTATGGCGCAATTCTCCAGCCAAAATAATAAATATAATGTGGATTTTACTGACATTTCGGTACAGTGCCATTTTTGTACACTAGTGAAGAGTTAATAGTGATGATGTAAAGGGTAAGCTAACATTTCTAAATATCTTTAAAAAAATTTTTTAAAAATTTATTCAAACCATTTATAAAAAGTCCAAATGCAAGTTTTTTATAATACATGTTTTTTTTTTATAATGACATAAAATAAGTGTCATTTCCAGTATAACAACACAAGGAATAAACTTAAATTTGAATTCCAATTAACATTTTGTGAATAATTACTGAGAAAATAAAATATATATTTAATTGGAGATATAATTATTAAGAATATTTAAGATTATGATTATTTGCTTTTCATTTTGAGAATCTTACACAACTTTCTCATAGAAAAGGTTTTGATAATTATATATATTTTTGATCTATTTTGAATTTTTTTTTAACCATTTCAAAATAACTTGTTTATTTCAAATGTCATTGAACGATTTAAATAGATTTTACGCCAAATTTTGACATTTTTATATATTACGGTTAAGAGTTTCTAAGAGTTTCTCAACAATTCTCTTTTACGATAATATTTCATTTTAAATGACTTTATAACTTTTTGTTTAACCATTTGTACCCGCTTTGCTGACACGCTAGCCTTTTGCGTAAATCTTTATTTTTGCATTATGTTAGACATATCCCCCTACGCAAACCAATTTCAGAAGTTACATTGCGTTTATAAAGCTTTATCGAGGGTTCCACGCAGCTTTCACTTCTGTTGCTTGACAATTTAAAATCGAAATTTTTATCACCCAATAACCCAGAAAGTTGCTCTGTTTGTTTTTTTAAAGCGGACAGATCATACAGTTTATAAAGGTTTTGTCATCGTTTTGCTGCCGCTATTGCAACATAACTCATCATTTGTCAAGCAAATGTCCGGTCTCGCTTGAGCTCGGTTAAAGCAGCCCACTGGGTCGACAGGGCAATTTGTGCGGCATTATTGTCGAGACCCTGAACTGTCAGTCAGGCAATCAGTCGGTCAATCAGTTGTAGAGCAAACAGTTCATAAATAATATATGTACATATGTGTGTGTCACAGATTTAGAGTAGTAGTTACATCCATTGTACGCACAAATGGAGTAAATTGAATCAGCATCTAATCAATATCAAAATGTCGTCGCATTGGCTGACAGTTGCACCCTTTGCATCTGTCACATATAGCACGCTCGTCATTCCCAATCCCATTCCCATTCCAATCACGGTTCTCGTTGTCGTCATGTCAAACAATCAGAGCATCGCGCGTGTCTGGAACGGTTGGTCGGAAATCAATCAGCATTTTGTGCGATGAACTTGTCAGGGCAACAAGTTGAACGACTGTCACAGCTGTTGTCGCATTGATTTATTCGTTCATTCATTCATTTATATCCTGACAATTTTTAACCGCCCATCTGACAGCGCGTCCTTAACCCACAGCCGATTGTTTGACAGCTAATTATTTGCTCCGTCGCGCATAGATAAATTTTTAAAAAATTTCAAAAGTTGTATTTGACATCCTGGCACCTTATTGACACTGGCCGAGAGTGAGAATTAGCAAGCAGAAAACATAATGAAAGAAAATAAAGAAGAACAGATACTTTTGTACATTGCTAAAAAATTACTAAAGTTATATTTGGCACCTTAGCACATTTATGATACTTTCTAAAATTGGGAATTAGGCAAACAACTTAAGCTGGAATCATGACGAAGGAAAAGAAAGTAGCTTCGCATAAGTTCTCTTATGTTTGGGGGAGTGAATGGGTCTAACACAAAACCAAATTCCCTTTCAGAACTTAAGGCGAATGGTATAATCCGAATTAAGAAGCTTATCCTTTTCATGGTCTTATTTTTAAATAATTTAGTGAGCTTAAAGCTTATATGTGCTCTTAGAATTTAGTCTGGGCTAAGCAGATATTTAAACATGATTTGCTTGTCCAATCTTTGCTAATTAAATATATAAATACATAAACTTTTTTCTTTTAATAATTAATTGTTTCATTAATAATATAGTTTTTTTTTTAAGTGTAGATCATTTATTTATCAGTGATAAGCAAATATTTAGGTGTCATTTACAGTTAATGTCACTCGATTTTGATTCGCATACTGATTGGGCTCGTCTGCATTGGCAACCGGCTGGCAGCCGACTCCAATTTGCTTGCCTGCCCCGCTGTCTGTCTGCCCCACTGGCTGACGCATGCAATTGACAAAATACTTAACACACACGCACAGCGAATTTTCGTCATTTTTTATGATTTTTATTTATTTATTTTTTATTGTTATTGACGAAGTCAACGCCATCCAATTGGGACAACAATTGCTCGACTTGACTTGAGTCGGATTTACCTTCTTCATTTCCATTTCCATTTTCCTTAAGCCACAAGCAGCTGCAGTCGCCCCCTTTTTATGTATGTGACATGTGTGTCTGTATTTGTATTTGTATTTATGTTTGGGTTTGTGTGATCATGTAGGAGCATAGTCATAAAAAGGTATGGCCTGCCCTGGAGCCTTTGCCCTTTAAGCATGTCCTGGCAGTCGAAATGGGTAATCACTTCTTTTTACATGATGCGGATTTCTTATTGTGATTTCGCTTTGAAATTTACATAATGTGGCACTGTCTTGATGCTGCCACGTCGCTTTGTCAAAGCACTCACATGGCATAACAAAATACAAAATACAAAACAGAGAGATCAGAGAGCTGTGTGTGGAGCTACCACAGGAAATGCGCACTACTCCCCACTCCCCATTTCCCATTCCCCATTCACAATTCACAATTTGCTTAAAGCGAGTGCTCGGGGTAGCTTCCAGACACAAACAAAACTAATTTATGCATAAGGCAGAGAGACAGACAGTAAAATAGACAGACAGTGAGACAAACAGACAGACAGATAGGTAGAGAGCAAGCACAAACACACACACACGCAAACACACACACACACACACACACACACACACACACCTTCAATTGGCTGAGGCTAAGATGTTGGACCCTTTTTATGGCATTTGCATTTAAAAGAGCTGTCTTCGCAGCGGGCTTAACACCTCCTACAGTCTTGGCTCTCAGCTCAGTTCCCCTTCTCCGTCCCTTGCACTCCGGACAATTAGCTGGCTGTTTACACGAATCCACAAGATGCTGGAGCCTGCGCTTGCGTAATTAGCAACGCTGCTCAACTCAAAACTTGTGGTTGGGGGTTAGGAGAGTAGGATGGCAGAGCTCTGGCATGAAGAATTGTTGGAAGCAATTGTTTCTCTGTTTGCCAGCACCTCGACAGCAACTAAGTCAACAACAAAAGACGACGGCATCAAATCAGCTGCGCGTCTGGCAAAAGAAACAACAACTGTAGTTGCAGATTAAGATACGCAGATGCAGACATAGATGCAACCACTTTTCATATCCTGTAGTCAGCGAGACAAAATCAGTCGTGCACACTTATATTAATATATACGTATTATGATATATATTATAAATTTAAATAATTTAATTTCAAAAATAAACACATTTGCGGCAATTTGAACTTTTATTTTTCTTTATTACCTCTTCCGGAATTTCAGAAAGCATTTTTGAAAGTAAGGGTTTTACAATATAAAAAACCCATTCTTATTTAAAATAAAAATGTGTCGCTTATAGAAAATTATTTCTACAAACACGAATCACAACAACAGAGAGATTTTCCGTTTATGCCGATCTTTCTGACTGTAGTAAAATTGTACAAATCTGTTTACTTACCCGTGTATGGTATTTATTATTTTTATATATAGCTGCAGATCAACAGGTGTCAAAAAACTTAATCTGCCTATGTATTGATAATGCTGTTACGATATGCTCCAAGTTTAATCAAGATATGATATTTGAATAAATATTCAATATGCTAAACGTTAGTGGCTTATTAATAAGTAAAATGAATCGGTATGAAGTGAGGGATATAAATATAAAAATAAGAGAATAAATAAAGAAAATGTTGGCAAATATGTTAACCTGTAAACTAAGCTAAGCGCCTTCAGACATAGTATTCAGATAATATTAAAAATTTGATACCATTTTCAACATATATATCTGGGAGTATCTCCTGGTCGACCACTCTCAACTGCAGTATTATAATTTTTGTAAGAAATTTCCGAGGTTCGCTTTTATGCACGCCTGGGTTTGGCCTACACTTATGATGTACTCGCATATAAACTTGTGCAGCTCTTATGTTACATTTAGATTTGCATTTTTATTTAGCGCATAAGTGCAGTCTAGTTTTACTTTGCCCCTGCCCCCGCGCGCTGTCACTAGTTCTTATGGTTGGTTGATTCCTAAAGAATGCATTCTTTTTGTTTAACTCTTGCATTCATTATAGCGATGGATAACAACGTCGGTCTCTTGTGCTTGACTGACTTTTTTATTTCTTTTGTTAGTCAGCATTAAATTCACATGGACTCGACACTGTGGCATTTTAGAAGTAGAGCGAGGGTAACTGCTCAAGGTCAGTTTAAAGAATGCTGCATTTTGTGGCAACGCCCTAAAGCATGTTAATGACCAACGTGCTGCGCTTACTTTTGGAATGGTCAGGGATTGCTTTTGAGTACAACACCTCTTTAATGTCATTTATAATTGAACACTTTTCACACTCAACTCCATTGAAAATCCCTTTGAGCAGCTGCAGAAAATAAAATGCAACGCACATAATTAAATAGATGTCAACTGGACAATATATTCGTTGGGAGTACGAGAGCAGGCTTAAGCCACACACGTTAAGGCCCTGTTGCTGTCAGTTGATGAGGTCACAAGGACAAACCACAGGAGACAGCAAAAAGACAGACAAGCACAATAAAATTTAAAGTGAAGAAAAGTTTATCCCAACAATATTCATAAGTTCTGTTAAAGTGATACATTATTTAAATGGTAGTCCATGTGAAAATGTGTTCACCTATAACTAAATTTTGAGCATCTGAGCTATTTTTAAGATCTCAACATTTTTCACTCATTTTTCAGTTTGACCCCTTAGTGTATAATCTTCTCTTAGATAGATAACACTTTTCAACTCTGTCAATCAATAGCTGATAAACTTGCTCACTCGTGCTGACATTTAATGTAACATTAATGCGACGTTCAAATAAAATATGTATGATGGCCATAGTCGAGTGTGCTCGACTACCTGAACACTATATTTTCATAAGCATAATTATGCTTGTATATATATATATATATACAGAAAATACTTGCCTGGGGTCGGAGATGTTTTCTTATGGCTGTTACATACATTTGCACAAAAACAATATTATACCCTATTTTAATGGGTTCAGGGTATATTAAAAAGGTATATTACACAATATTATCAAATAAAAGCAGGCTGTTTCACTCAACATTGAGCAGTCGAACTGTAAAGAACTAATCGCAAAACTATCAACCACCTTCACATCTGGCAAAATGAAGTTCATGTTCCCAACTATTATCAAAGTATCTGACGAGTTTGTACGTGTCATGCTTGAAGAAGTGCCCGTCAAGTCTGACGTTATCGGCACATGCGCTTTTGGAATTGAATGTTTAACGAAACCGTCACATACAAAGAGAAGGAAATTATCAAACGGAATGATTTTATGGAAATGCTAATAGAACTGAAACAAAACGGTAGTTTTAGAATGGATAATGGCGAGGTGGTTACAGGATTGGACGTTGGTGAACTGGCAGCTCAAGTTTTTGTCTTCTCTTTGGCTGGCTTCGAGACCTCCTCTTCAACTATGAGCTACTGCTTATATGAACTGGCACAGCATACAGATATTCAGGACAAGTTGAGGGAAGATATTAAGAATGTTCTGCAGCAACACGATGGAAAACTGACCTACGAAAGTATAAAGGCTATGGGATATTTGAATCAGGTTATATCGGGTGAGTGCGAGTAATAAATCTGGAGTGCAGCAAATTCATAACTCACATTCTTTGTCAGAAACTCTTCGCCTCTACACGATTGTGCCTTTCTTGGAGCGCAGGGCTCTTAACGATTATGTTGTTCCCGGTAATCCCAAATATGTTATAGAAAAGGGTACTCAGGTTATCCTGCCAGCAGCTGCGTATCACCGAGATGAAGACTTTTATCCCGATCCGGAGAAATTCGATCCAGATCGATTCTCAGCTGAGAAAGTTGCAGCTCGAGACTCAGTTGAATGGTTGCCCTTCGGCGATGGTCCAAGAAATTGTGTGGGCATGCGTTTTGGCCAAATGCAAACACGAGTTGGCCTGGCCCAGTTGATACAGAACTTTAAGTTCACAGTGTGTGAGCAGACCGATATTCCTTCCAAACATGATCCCAAATCGATTGTGTTGGGCACAGTTGGCGGCATTTATGTGCGAGTGAAGCGAGTCTACAATAACAACGGAAAATTATTGTTTTTTTGCTTCTTTGCTGTGTGATTTTCAGGGCTGTCAATAGTTGTTAACATTTATAATAAACAAGTTCTCTCTTAAATGAAAATATATGAATAATAAATAAGGCATGCTAATACTACAGAATGAATAATAATGTTGAATGTGGAAAGTGTTTTATTGACAGCTATCATTATTTGGCAATAGAAATAGAGCTATATTTAACTTATATATAAGTAATATACAAATTATCTAAAATTATGATTTGTGTTCATAAAATGAAGTAAACAAACAAAGAATTGTTTGTCAAGCAAAACATCTCTGATCTGATTACAGATCTATATCAATCTTTTATTAATTTTGTAAAAATTCAAAATCTCAAAGGTCTTCTAACTTCTGTATCATGAGTACTTTTCTACTTTACAGAATATATTTTATTTATTAAAACAAATATGTATATTTAATAAATTGGTTTCTCTATCTCCTTTTTATACCCTGAACCAATTAAAAACTGAATAAAGAATTTGTGCAAGAGTATGTAGCAGCCAAACCAATTTAATTTTATCTATAATTGCGCTATTCTGCAAATATTAATAGAAATTGATTTTCGATAGCAATAGATTTGGTGTGAGTCAGAACACGCGGTTAATACCCGATTTGTAAAACTTTTTCCGGAGGATCGGGAGAGAACTTATTTGAGGGCTACGTTCTTAAGTTCCAAACTTTGAACTAATATTTATTTATTCATTTCACTTGTTCAATACTTCTTTAATATCGAAATCTTACTGCACAAGCATCAACTCTCTAACTAAAAAGATATGTTTAATTTCCGGGAGCTATGACTGTTGTGACATCTGTAATATAACATGTACATAACATATGATATCGACAACGACGCCGCTGTGGCTGTATGTGTACGTGTTCGTTTTTATGCTATTCTCATTACTTCTCAGATTGGACGGCGGCAAAGCTCTGGTATGCTTTAATAACGGCTTACCTGCAGAAGCAGCATTGTACTTTCGTTTTCGTATTAGTCCCGTTACTCTTGTTGTCCCTTTTGCATCTCTTGCTCATTCTAATCGCTGACGAGCGGCGGCTGCACTCGATGCAGACTTAACTTAAAATTACTTAAAATGTATATTAATATTTTAATGGCTTTATTTTCAAATAGCTACAGAAAGTTATTCATTATTATGTTGTTTTTTTTTTTCATAATAAATACAGAGGCTTGAAGCAAGCGCTAAGTCTTCTAACAGCAAGAGCAAATCGACACGATCGAAACAGTGAGAGTGACCCGAATGAATGTTTTTGTCTGCAGCAATTGGCGGATCAGCGAGCGGCCTCTGTTGCGAGAGAGAGAGAGAGAGAGCTGTTAACAGACGGCTGCAGTTTAAGTGCACTTAACATAGTGTGCCAATGTAATTACATTTCAATCAACTAACATTACGCCATTTTAATATGCCACGCAGGGCGTGAAACACATATACAAACAATGTAAGCGAATTAATTGTTTGTTGCTGCTTTTGCCACCTTAAATTTAAATTAAACGGAATCAGAGCTTACTGAAGCCCTCTTAAGCGACATCAGTTTGCATTTGATTCTGAAGTCCTATAACCAAAGCGGAGGTAAATTCAAGAAGATTAGTGTTTGTACATTATACGAACCCACACTAGAACGTTGAAATTATAATTTTTCCAACCGATTCCGTATTACTGCATGGCCAGAGTCTTATCAGTATATAAGTGGTTAAGTGCGCTAAATCATTCGGCTCTTCATTCTGGTTTTCGACTTCTCTCTTATGTGTTAAGAGAAATTATGGTTTTCTTATGTTTCATGCACTTTTCGCCGATTCACGGTGATATTCTCTGATTACGATTTTGCAATTCACAGAAGACCGGAGAGAATTAAATACACTAATTTTTCGCCGAAACAAGGTGACCGCGAAATGTTGTTTTTAATATATTTGTTCGTCAGTGTATCAGCGTTGGTGGCATATCTTCTGCTGTACAACATGAATTATTGGAAGAATCAAGATCCACCACATCCATTCTATGGAAATATGGTAGGATTTTAAAAAAATCGTGTACTTCACGATATTTTGGAGTAATACTACAACAAGTTTCGAAAGACAAATTATTAGTTTTCGATTAGATTATTTTTAAATGGCTGATTAGCTTTGTTGTTTTGTGAGTCATTCGTTGTTTTTAATTATGTTTGATGAGCCAGTTCTACCTTATATGTACATTTAATTATACAGAATTAAACATAATGAATAAAAATGTATGAAGGTTGAGTTTTAATAACCGAAAATGTTTGATTGTTGCCGGTGTTTATTTGGCTATAGAAATAAACCTGTTTTAAACACTTAGTGTCGTAACAAGTACCAACTGCTATTGTATCTGTTAATAAAATAAAGTAAATTAGATCAAATTAGAGAATCTATCGACGTAGAGATATCTGTATTGCATTTAATATTTAATACTATATTTGTAAGTCTTCAAATTTCGAAACATAATCTTATTTGTATAAATAAGCCGATATATACTTTATTCATAGTGAATAGAGATCCTAGTAATCTTCCGTCCAAGTTTGGAGGCGGACCTTACGTGGCAATCCAATTTTTTATCGATCTCATAGGGGAGTTACCAGTAATATACTTTCATAATTTTGTTACTCTAATTTTGTTACAAATTGTGGAAGATATGTCCATTTCAGATATCTTCATATTTGTATATATGTTTTATATATTTTCATAAGGGCTGCCACCAGTAATATACCTACAAAGTTTGACGGGATATATAGCCAATTCAAATTTTTAGGCTCGGGAGTCTGGGAGAGACCTACCAATCAAATTGGTGAGATATGCGGCTCTATCGAAAGTTGCGATCTTACTATACTATCAGACTAATATAGAAAACGTATTATACCCTGAACTCATTAAAAATGGGTAAAAAGGGTATAATGGTTTTGTGCAAATGTATGTAACAGGCAGAAGGGAACATCTCCGACCCCATAAAGTATATATATTCTTGATCATGATCAATAGTCGAGTCGATATAGTCCTGTCCGTCTGTCCGTCCGTCCGACCGTCTGTATGAACACGCAGATCTCAGAGACTATAAGAGCTAGAGACTTCAAATTTTGAATATAGGTTCTCGTCCCTGGTATACGAAAGTACGAGTACGAGTATCAAGTTTTCGTTATTTTATCGATAACTAACTCAGTTTATAGAATATCGATACATTTAAATACGACTACAGCACTCTTACTTGTTTTGATATGCAGAGTTAATTATAAATATAAAGCACCGAATTATTTCGTGACCTTACAAGGACTTCCACATCTATTAAATTTACTGAAGTACAAATAAAAATCTCATTATCCATTATCATCCAAACATAAATATGGTCGAAATAAATTATCTAATTAGATTCTAAGCATATATAGTTAATAGAACGATCTTATACACAGAAGCATAAAAAATACAATGCATAGAAAATTCATAACACTGATTACTGATTACTGATTACTGATCAGAAAAAATTGGGCACTAAAGCTATAACCTGTTTTAAAAAGTATTGATATATTGAACACCGGAGTGTTAGTCAAGCGACTGGAGAGTTCTAACTTGCTTGCTCTCCATTCCGGTTTTCGATTACACTCTTTGTGAAATGTAAACTTTATAATGTTTTTTGTTAAGTTCATGGTTGATTTTAAATATTAGACTATTCATCAACATTTACAAATAAACACTCAGCAAAAAAAAAAAAAGCGCTACAAAACAAGATTTTACTATCTGCAACAAGCACTTTTCGTCGATTCACGGTGATTTTTTATAATTATGCTTTGTCAATGCATAGAAAACCGGAGAGAATTAAATACTAGCTGTTTGCCTCGCTCATGCTCAGTGTTAGCCAAGAAGTCGTTGAAAGCAGATCGCAAAATGTTTTTCGTAGTATATTTGTTGTTCGCTGTATCAGCGTTGGCGGCGTATCTTCTGCTGTACAACATGAATTATTGGAAGAATCGAGGAATACCCCAAGATCCACCACATCCATTATATGGAAATTTGGTAGGATTTAGGAAAAATCGTGTAATTCACGATATTTTGGAGGAGTACTACAACAAGTTTCGAAAGACAAATCATCCGTTTGTGGGCTTCCACTTCCTGCAAAAGCGGAGCGCCTTTGTAATGGATATGGAACTGGCCAAGAATGTTTTAATTCGAGACTTCACCAATTTCGCCGATCGCGGACAGTTCCACAATGAACGCGATGATCCGCTTACTGGACATCTCTTCAATCTCGATGGCAAACGTTGGAAAGAGATGCGCCAAAAACTATCACCCACCTTCACATCTGGCAAAATGAAGTTCATGTTCCCAACTATTATCAAAGTATCTGACGAGTTTGTACGTGTCATGCTTGAAAAAGTGCCCGTCAAGTCTGGCGGGTCTATCATCGAAATCAAAGATCTTATGGCTCGTTTTACAACTGACGTTATCGGCACATGCGCTTTTGGAATTGAATGCAGTACTCTTCGCACTCCCGAATCTGACTTCCGTAAAATGGGTCAAAAGAGCTTCACCGAAGTGCGACACGGAGCTTTTATAACAGCCCTCATACTCAGTTTTCCAAATCTGGCACAAAAACTGCGACTGCGCATGGTTACTGAGGATGTCCACCAGTTCTTTATGGGATTGGTTAACGAAACCGTCGCATTCAGAGAGAAGGAAAATATCAAACGGAATGATTTTATGGAAATGCTAATAGAACTGAAACAAAACGGTAGTTTTACAATGGATAATGGCGAGGTGGTTACAGGATTGGACGTTGGTGAACTGGCAGCTCAAGTTTTTGTCTTCTATTTGGCTGGCTTCGAGACCTCCTCTTCAACTATGAGCTACTGCTTATATGAACTGGCCCAGCATACAGATATTCAGGACAAGTTGAGGGAAGATATTAAGAATGTTCTGCAGCAACACGATGGAAAACTGACCTACGAAAGTATAAAGGCTATGGGATATTTGAATCAGGTTATATCGGGTGAGTGCGAGTAATAAATCTGGAGTGTAGCAAATTCATAACTCACATTCTTTGTCAGAAACTCTTCGCCTCTACACGATTGTGCCTTTCTTGGAGCGCAGGGCTCTTAACGATTATGTTGTTCCCGGTAATCCCAAATATGTTATAGAAAAGGGTACTCAGGTTATCCTGCCAGCAGCTGCGTATCACCGAGATGAAGACTTTTATCCCGATCCGGAGAAATTCGATCCAGATCGATTCTCAGCTGAGAAAGTTGCAGCTCGAGACTCAGTTGAATGGTTGCCCTTCGGCGATGGTCCAAGAAATTGTGTGGGCATGCGTTTTGGCCAAATGCAAACACGAGTTGGCCTGGCCCAGTTGATACAGAACTTCAAGTTCACAGTGTGTGAGCAGACCGATATACCTCTCACATATGAACCCAAGTCGTTTGTATTGGGTACAGTTGGCGGCATTTACGTGCGTGTAGAACGAGTTTAGTTGAAAATATGTAAATGGGTTTGGAGCAATGCTGTCATGTGGCGAAATTGTTTCCGCTGTGGTCATATTAAAGCTCACATTTAATTACATTTAATAAGTGGGATAGCAAACATGTTTGACAGTGTATGTGGTTTTAGTGCGCATTTCATACGCAAATATATTTAATTAAAATGAATACTATTAAGATAACCGTCTTTCCAAGGCATAATATGACTAGTACATAGCTATACTTATATTTGACAAACGAGCTTTTATAGGCTGTCTACTTGCTGCTTTGTCTATCCGTATGATAAGAATATACATTGTATTTGCTTATCTCGTTGTTACCTCAATAATAAAAACAGTTAAGTGACTAGATATGTATACTTGATAGATTACATTTCTTTTCAGGTGCTTATCAAATTACAATCAAAATACAATGTAGCGTAATAGGCTGAAGCAAAGACTTAAGAGAAATCTTTATTTCTTTACAGTTGGTTATAGCATGGCGTTTGGGCCTTCTGTTGCAAATTCAATTTACTCAGTCTACTTATACTTTTTTTTAAATAAATTCAAAATTTAAAGTTGTAGGACATATGAAGGGTATGTCTCTGGAACTAAAACACGTACAACCCGCTATAAAATGAAGTCTAAACTGAGCGACGCATTGTGAAATCAAAATAGTTTTCAACTGAATTTCTCTTACTTATTCAGTCTGTATCAGACTCGTTTTCTTTTCAGTCATTTTAGTGTGCCACTCATTTTTATTTTCACTGAGCTGTCATTTGTAACCAAACAGTAATTATACTCTATGGTTAATATGTGCAACAAAGTATTTTATAGAATCTCGTGTTCTAACCATACTAAAAATACTAATTAATACCAGGCATTGCGAAAGCTGAATCAAACTATTTCAATAACCTCAATATACGTTAGCAGTATTTTTAATTTGCATTTTAATTATCTAATGTCACCGCAACATGCAGCTCCTGAAAAATGAGGCACGTGCAGAAGCTAAAAATAAAACTTTTCCCAAACTAAAGGTGTGGATAAATTTAATTTATTTTCCAATTTTCTAATGGTCTAACTGCAAATGCCATTAAAAATAATTTCACACATTTTGCGGTCTGCGCTAACTTTTTTCATTTGTGTACATCTGTCATCAAATGGGTAAGCGGTTAAAGAAAAGTTTACGAAAATATATTTTATTTGTAAGAACCAAATTAAAATATAATTAAATTGCGCGGCACATATTAAGCTAAAACAGTATAAAAGTACGTTTTTTTTCTTATTATGTGAGGTCGTTGATTGCATTTGCTTAACAAAATACAATTCCAGACAATTTCGCGCTGCTTATGCAAATAATTCGCAAGGGTAGCAAGTATCTTACGGATACACGCAGCTTGTTTATGAAATACTTTTGCCACAGCTCGCTGCCTACTCATTGTGAGCAGTCATTGACTTGTTTCGTAGACGCGCTTCGAGTAGTGCTCCATCTTCACTGAAACCGGCTTAAACCAAATTAATTACTAGTTTCAAACATTGCTTTTATTTGTGCTTTGCGCTCAACTCATAAGGAACATATTAGTTAGAGAGTGAAAACAAAATGAAAAATAATTCAAACAAAAGCAGGCAGCTCTAAAGAGGGCAGGTTGTTCAACCTTAACATTGGAAACACCTGTGACTAGCTGTGCAGCTTTAGTAAGCTGAATGCCAAATAGCGTTGCTTAATTAAAGGAAGACTCTTTCACTATAAGATTTACTGCTCAATTGCAGCAAAATACTCGAAAGCTGAATTGCACTTTGGAAGTTACACTGAACAAATATAGTAACATCTTGAAAATGTTGTAGTTAAATACGAAACAAAAAACGAAAAGCGAAAATAAGTACTATTACTTAATATTAATTATACATAAAATACAATTAAAATACGCAAAAAACGAAAAAGTTCAGTATGAATAACAATAATTATTTACTGCTTTATTTGCAGAGACTAGCTTCAAATTAAGAAATTAAAAAGGCTAACTTGTTATTTGTTTAAATAATTAATAATAAATAAAATAATATTAATAATATTAAAATAGTATATGTTATGTCTAAATAGAGTGCGTTTATTATTTGTGTATATATTAATTCTAAATATAGTTAAATTAATGTAGATATATGTATATATAATAGTAATCTATAATAATTAACTAAAGTAATTAATAATACACTATTCAGACATACTATTTGCTATATGTAGTGTGTGTTTATGTGGTGGACTGATATATGTGTATATTAATTTTGTGGTTGAAATTCATAATTTGTATGCTTATTTCATTTTATTCACTGTGTGTCCTCAAACACATCTCATGCTTATGCAGTGGAGTCGAAAATGCCAGTTTTTATTTTCTTTAATTTATTTTTTTGTTACAATCTTATAACTATAATTATTTGTTGTGACCATTAGCTTTTATGATGTAACATATATTGCGTAATTATACAAAGTAGTACAACATACTATAAATTCTCTGGCTTAATTTGTATTCATTAATTTTTCATTGTGTAAGCACATCTCATATTCAAATTTTCATTAGCAAGAACAATCATGACAATGACTATTGCTTTAACTCAAAGCTAAGCCGCACCCACACCCTTTCCGAGCACAACAGCCAGCAAGAGAAGTAATGTTAGTGGGGAGTGCATTGCCACAACCACCGCACAGCAGCAGTTGCAATTTCAATTGCAATTGTTGCAACAACTGCAGCCAGAGACGGAAGTATTACCTTATGTGGACTTGTAAAATTCTCGAAGCGCAGCAGCATCCATTCCCTCAGCTGAGTAGGTGGGTAGAGCGTGTAGGTTTTGTTAGTGGATTAGTTGAAGTTGCTGCCTGCAATAGCAGTGAAAGCTGCACAACAATAACAACAACAAAACATAAACTGCAACATCAGCTGCCATCAAAACCAAACAGAGCTGAAATGTTTGTTGTCATCTTTCTTTGCAAAAATGTTTATATATATATATATATTTATATGTCATCGCTGACCACTCGAGATATGAGATATGCGTATTTTGCATGGTTGATTGAATCTGCGGCAGTTGGTGTTGCTGTTGCTGTTGCTGCTCTAATTTGCGACACGCCACATCAAGTTGTTGCTGCCAGTGTTGCTGCCACACTTCAGCAACTTCCATCCGCGTTGCACAAAGACCAACATCACACAAAGGCAAAGACAAACAAAAACACAAACACAAACACACACACACCTGAGGGTTATGTCGCCGTTGTTGCTAATTTAAACTCTGCCGTGTGACGGCAGCAGTTTTCGACTTCAGTTCAGTTTACGACGCGACGCCGCGCGGTTGCACAACTTGCCAAGCACATCTCGTAGCACGTTTCAGACTTCGTGCCCAGTTGGTTAAAATTTAAAAGTGGTACGCGTTAAAAGCAAACCGACAAGAATTCAAAATACATATAATAATAGTTACATATATTACAAAACAAAAAGCGGTTACATAACCAAAATAGGTATCACGCAAATGTTATTTTGCCAATAGTTACCGTTTTTAGCCACAAAACATATGCTTGTATTATCACTTGAACAAACACAAAAAAAAAACAAAAAAATGCAAAACAACCACAAGCTCCAATCCGAGATACTCATTACGTAGTTGCTGCGTTTTATTATTTTACCCCCAAAACCGTCGGTCTCAAGATTCGCGAATTTCATTCAAAAGTAAGCACACACTCGGAAAAGACAACCAAAACTTTGCATGAATGTGCTGTTGGTTGACGGGATTCAAAAGTTTACATAAAATATGCAAAATATGTCGCGTAACTAAAATAAAAGAAAGAAACACTAACAAAGAGAGAGAAAGAGAAAGAGTTACAAAAAAAAAAATGATATTTCGCCGCAGTTGTACGTATAATGTGGAGCAATCAACGCGACATTATGCAAAGGTAAAACATTGCATTGCATTTGCAAATATAAAAAATAAATAAAAAGTACGTGCTCACATTTATGCCAGATGCAGATATAAATATATATATATATATATATAAACATATTCATGTATATAAATATATATATACATATATATATGTGTATATAAAAGTTACGTGTGGGCGAATGTTTGTCTTGCGCTATCTTGTGCTTATGGAGGTATTCAGATACAAATAGGTATCTGTCTTTGATATGTCCACGCATGATTGTGTAAAGTGCTCAGCTTTCCAGTGGATTTATATGTGGGTTGTCGTTTAGTCTTAAAACTGGTTGCATATTTATTGTTAAGGATTTCATTCATTGACATTTTTGAAGCCTATCAATTTATCATCAAATTCAGTCAATGCATGGGCACATTCTTTACAAATACTAATTGTCAGATCGAAACATTCCTGTAGCTGCACATGCTGCACACTTCATTTTGCATATTTATTAATTTTCAAGTGTATAGAAATTATTTAATTTATTCATAATTTATTTATTTTTGCATATTTATTAAGTTTCAAAGGTATAGGAACATTTATATTTGTTCAAAATAAAAATAAATAAAAATATCAATAAGAAAAGCAGAAAACAAATTAAACATTTCCCAAGAGTATACGCAACATAAATAAAATGAAAAGCTATAGAATAGAAGAATTATCAATATACATAAACAAGTAAGAGTGCTGTAGTCGAGTGAACTCGACTACGATATACCCTCAACCCAGTTATTAAATATATTATATTATTATTGGCAAATTCCCATTTAAAAAGATTCCACTAAAATGCGAGCAGCTCTGCAAGCGCCCTCTGTCGACAAATACGTCAAACACGCAATACACACAAAAATATAAAATAAAAATCACACATGCGCTCGCATAATTATGCACACAGAAAAAGGCTGCTGATAGAAATTAGATCAATATGAGAATACATTTTCGACTATAACTTGGATGCTGCTCATCCGATCTTGAAATTTTGGCACTTGATAGTATGCATATGCATATTATGTGTTAATTAGAAGATTCTGCCTTTAAAATTGTGTCATTTATTGCTTTATTGGAAATTTAATGTATCAATATTCGATAAACGAGATACGAGAACCTATATTCCAAATTTGAAGTCTCTAGCTCCTACAGTCTCTGAGATCTGCGTGTTTATACAGACGGACGGACGGACGGACGGACAGACGAACAGGGCTATATCGACTCGACTATTGATCCTGATCAAGAATATATATACTTTGTGGGGTCGGAGATGCTTCCTTCTGCCTGTTTGCCATTTGCACAAAATTATTATACCCTTTTTACGCATTTTTAATGGGTTCAGGGTATAAATATTCGCATCTTGCTTCTGATAGGCAGATAAACACATATTTCTTTGCACAAAATGATTCCCATGATTCTCTGATTTATTTTTGCAACATAACTTTGCAGATATATAACATAGATATTCGATATACATTTAGTGAATACATTTTATTCTGTGTATAGAGCGTTTCAGGCAGTAAAGAGTACCATGTTTCACCCTTAAGCCAGTGGAGTAGACAGTGGATAATTATTAAATATAAAAGTAGCAATTGCTGTGCATTTCTTTCGCACCAGATCCCAATTAAAAAGCACAAAGCCCTCGTCTAATCTGGACCATAACAAAGATTACAAAGAGTGACTGAAAAAAAACGAGTTCGGTCCAATGGGCCATCCAATGCAATCCAATCCAACTATCAATAGCATTTGTCCACAAAGCAAAACAAAGTGCTAATAGGGGTGGTAGAAAATCTATTGAAACAAGAAAAGGCACAATTGAAAAGAAAAGGCACAATACACAAAATTTAATTGTTAATATAAATAATATACATGATATTTGTATAAAAAGAACCATTAATCTGATTCTTTATTCTGTTATCTTTGCTCTTATAGCCACGATAGAAGTGTTATTACAACACCCTGATTAATTTTTAAGGGGTATACAAATGAAAATTCAACAGAAAACAGAAGCGGAAATATAAAAAATATCAACAAGAAAAAAATAACAAACAAATTGAAATGTGGGAAAATCGAAGACAGGAGAAACGCAAATATTTAATTAAAACAGAAAGCAACAAAAATAATGATAATAAAAAAAACTCATAGAATAATAAACACAGAGCTAACTGTTCCCGATTATTTAATATATTTCAATAAAATGCCATATTGCAGATAAACATATATTTCTTTGAACGCTTTTATTTCGATTTCGTTTTTATCGTTAAGATTTAATTTAATTGCTTTTCCAGTAATTCTCAAATTTTATAATATTTACGTAGCGGTTCGCCACATGTGGGTCGATTCTATAAGCGCCCAAGAGATTTTATCTAAATATTTGGCAAAAATTTGTTCGCGTCCAACTGCGACAACAACAATTAGAAAGCTATCAACATTTATAGCATTTTACTTCCCCAGGAGGTCAAACAGCTAAAGAGCGGGAAATACTTTTGGCATGTCAAAAACAAAAGTCGCCATAAATCAAATCAAGTTAATAAAAATTTCAAATGGGACGCGAGAAACTCAAGTCAAAACCTGACCAACAACCAGCAACAAACAAACAACAATTGTAATTACACATCGCAGAAATAATTAAGTTATGTTTTATTGCGCATCTTAAATCTTTGATGCTGTTGTGGCACTTACCTCCAAACTGTAATAACTGTAAAGAAAACTCCAACACAAGACATTACGATACACACACACAAACACACATACTCAAGCCGTCAACTAATGCGAGTTTAACAGTATTGCGGTCGTGTGTAAGTCTTGTTAAGCCAATTACATGCACTGTCTCAGAGCCCCAACCCAAAGCCAGACTTAAGCCAACTGAAATGAGGCTGGGCCCTCGAGTGATGCCCAGAAGACAACTTCTGGGAAACACAAAACAGCAACAAGCAGCGCACAAGCCGCAGATGCAAACATAGCAACAAACAGAAGAAAAACATACTAATGAGCAATTCTCAACTGTGTGATACCACTTAGAATATCTGCTGTTCCATTTCTACTCAGATATTACTGACCAAACTGCAGATTTAAAATTGTGCGAAGTTTATTTATTATTCGTGGAATTCAAAAGACATGTTAAATTCAAAATATGTTCTTATTTAATTATTTATTTTAATTACTTATTAATTCTATGACGAAAATATACATGCTTAATTGTTCAGAAATTGAATCACTTTGGATATCATTATTGGAATGCTCTTCTGACAAATATCCATTTACTTCAAGTTGAACATTTCTTATAAGCCGCAAAATCCCCAACACTGGCTCTTAAGCACAGGGAATAAAACACAACTATGAAGAAATTGTGATGCTTTCAAAAATGAAATGTCATTGCAATGATGCGGTTAGGCTTACTAAAGACTATTCGTTAGATAGGGGAAGCGGAAAGCTCCGAATGAAATTGGGTTTTTAGCTATGTGGGCTGTCACATCATTTCCGGTTTTGGAAGTTGGCAGCGTCCGTTCTGAAAATATTGGCAAATCTTATGTGCAATGAAGTGAATACAGCTTGTAAGCAAATGTTTGCTAACTATCTGGCACAAGACATTCAAACTTTTTCAAATTGTGGCACATTGAGCAATTAGCCCAAACAGACAAACAACGCTCTCTGAAATGTAAACACAACCGGGCAAAGTCAGCTCCCATCTGTGTCGGGTTGTTTCTGAGCCAACACCTGCCGCAAAAATGCTTTATCTGCAGGTGAATATAAAATAAATAAAACCCAGTAGCTTTTAACATGTAGCCTGCAGACCACCCGCCACCATATACAGATTTCTCAGTACCTTGCTCACCACCTACTTTTTTCCACTTCATCTTCTTTGCAGAGCTCCGTCACTTTGTGTAATCTTGGCGTGGGCGCCACATTTGGCGAATCAATACTACACGACCTGCCACGGGACAGCACCGTCGTGACGAAGACAACCTGCGAGTTGCTGCGCGTCGAACAGCAAGATTTTCGACTCATCTGGGAGGTAAGCAGACGGAAGGTTCACAAATACATACATACAGACATTAGCACCTGTGTATATATGTACATATATTAATATCCCACTGCAAGTTGAGTGTCTCGTGCAATGACACTGGCTTAAAATTACACTTCAATTATGTTCGCAAAAAAAATAAAGAAAATCGCTTGAAAAGTAAAATCACCCTAATAAACACCCAAATTTTTTTGAGGTCTTAGAAAAAAATTTCAATTTATGAGTTCTCATAGAATTAAAAAACTTTCAGAAATATTTTATATTTTATTACAATGTCTATTTTAATCATGTGAATATTTACCTATTTAAATGTGGAATCGTCAAATTCGAATGTTTAATGATGTTTCTGCGTAATACAAATAAGATACGAATTCTGGAAATTAAACATATTTTCTACATTTTAGAAAATCTACCGTGAAGTTAGAAAGACAAAATCTAAAATAGAAATAAACTTTCTGTATAATAATGTGAGCTACACTTGGTTCCAAAGGAAACCAGATTTTGTAAGCTTCAATATGATGTTATAAAATAATAAATAATCAATAATTAAATAATAAATAATGATTAGAAAAAATAAGTCTGTTACTTAATTTTTATGCAAGACTTGTTTTCTATTAAAATATTGTAAGCTTTATTTGAATGCAACATTTTTTAGAAAGCAGTCAGTGTTGATAGTTGTAGAAAATTTCAATTTCGGATTCGTAGCTTTTACGTTTTCGACTGTGTAGACTGTGTACTCACCTGCAAGACTATGAAAAATTAACAAAATCGCCCTAAACTGATAACTACCCGGAAAGCTATTAAAGTGCGGCCTGTTTATATCTAAAAATATTTTATATTATTAAGAGATAAATGTATAACATGTAAAATTTGAAATCCTTATTTATAAAGTTGGTTGGCTGTTTTTTTTAGAAAGACACAACCTTGCATTTTAGAAATATACTATCTGAACAATAAGCTAAACTGATGTTAGCATCAAAAATATGATAGTTTGTAAATTTCAGTGAAATATTTTTTTTTGTGCGCAGCTACTTGTCACAAGATATTTTTATTGATATGAGCATATTAAACAAAATTCCACAAGCATAGATAATTCCCTGAATGCTGTAATAAGCTTCCACACTTTGGTTTGACTTGGAGTTCATTTAGCTAGTGTCATTGTATTTATAAAATGCCAGAGACGCCGCTTTTGATACATATCTTAAGTATTTGTCAAGCCCTCATTAAAAGCAGCGCCCACACAGCAACACACACAAGCTCACACATACACACATATACACCCACAAGGATAGTCGAGCGTTCCTAATGAGCAGCTGTGTGCTGAATATTTGAAGCTCTGGAAGGATTCTTGTCTGGTCTTCCTGGCATGGCTGAGCATTTGCGGTATTTTCATTGTCAAAGTATTTAATTAAAATGGCAATTAACAATTAATGATGCGACCAGACTATGCAACGTAACCCAACCAATTCAACCCTCAGGACATCAACATATGCCAAGCATTTTAATCCTAGCGGCGTTTGTCGCTATTGTCGTTATTGTCGTTATTTATTATGGCTTTTCTGTATTTTGGTCAATTACCAAATTGGATTAAAGTCTTATAATAAGTTGACTTGGGGATGATCGATGGCATTAGTCATTAATGTTAATCAATAATAATGCACAACAGGTTTTATCTCAATGAAAAGACGCAACTAATTAATTTTGTTTGCAATTATGTATTCGCATTTATTGAGAACAAAACTTATTGAATTCGAAGGGACTTATTAAATATTGAAATTAACTTTCTTGCAACTAGCTTTACGACACCTCGCCCCAATTTAGTCTGCACAATCAGATCCATTGTATTTGCATTAGGCTCTAACCCAAAATGAAAGCCAAAGAATTAGGTAGTAAGGTTTTCAATTCAAATAACAAAAAATACCAAAAGTTTGATAGAAACCACATACATTGTTGTGACTTTACAAAAGACCCAATTTTTAGGGCGTTCCTCACACACACACACACATACAGACAGCAACGAACTTTGCCCTTGGGGGCAGCAATGCTCGCACATTGAATGCGAGCACGCACAGAAGGTATAAGAATCACACACACACACACACAAGATGATGAATGCATATTTACCTTTTGGGTTACAACAAAAAACAAGAAAGAAAAAAACAGAAAGAAAGCTACTAAAGCAAATAAAGAGCAAAGTTACCTCAAATTGTGGCCACGTTGCCTAACCCACAGAAAGGGCACACAGTTGCCACTTGCCTCTGCAGCTGCTTGATGGCTGCTGGATGGGGTGGATAACAAAGTAGCTGCAGCACGCAGCGAAAACATATATTACGTATACGCAATGTGCAAAACTGAAACTTTGCACCAAACACACACACACACACAAACACAAACACACAAACACAGACTGTTAAAGATTGTGCCTTAAAATGTTGCATTTGTGACTGCCACATCTTCTGGTAAATGCGATATAATCAGTTTAAATTGAAAGTATATTACGCGAAGAGTTATTACTGCAATTTTTCACACCCAACTGAGAGTTGAATTGTGTGCTGAGCCTGAGTAAGAGCCTGGCAATTGTTTGGTTTGTACACAAATATTTATTTGCACAGCAGAAATAGTAGTGTGCAGTAGGAGAGCTAATCTCAGGGTTATTTCGTTTATGAAATCTTGCAAGTTAACTTTAACAAAGGCTGCTAATTTAATTAAAACACAGGAAAAAAAAAATGCCGGTCATACAAAAATGAATTTTAATCGCACACAGCCAAAATCGCACTGAATTGTTGAAAATCGCCATACTTTTTATGTCTAGTAACACCACGTAGCTCACCTTATAATTAAGCATTGTATTTCTAAAAACTGGCACCTTTCATTTCTTAATTCAAGAATAGATTTTTCTAAAATTTAAGAAACAAATTTCGAAATTGTTAAATGTTTTTTAAATGTGCAAACAGAACTAAGAAATTACTTTTTTTTTGTTAATTATATTATTATTTCAAAGATTTTAAATAGAATATTAATGCAGATAATTAAGTTAGAAAAGCTTTAAGGATTTTCGATACCTAATAATTTCGTTTTACATAATGTTGAAATATTCTTATGATTTTATTTATTTTATTAAAAAAAAATATTTTTAATACTTTTATACCCTCGTTCGAAATATTTTTCTTTGTAATAGAAAATATTTCAGAAAAATAGAACAAGTGCCTTTCTAATTTAAAAATATCTTTCGTTTAATTAGAAATTATTTCAGAAACAAAGATAACTATTTTGCTGAGTGTGTCTCCTTGAACTTTAATTATTTCAGAACTTGGCATCTTAGCACATTGAAGATACAGCTTAATTAAAGTCCTTAAAATGTTCTGATATTTTGTTTGCAGGAAATTTGTTTCATACTGTAGTGAATGATAGTGGATAAATATAGAGACATATAATCACAAACAACTCGTTCGTTTTTTCAAATATATATATATATTTATATTTCCAGTATGCATTACATCTACATTTAATTTACTTACATTTTGTATCTAAATTACACACGTAACTGTTGCAAGTAACTACAACTATGTGCTGCATTCTTAAATATATACACATATGGATTATTTAGCTTGTTATGTCACTCGCTGTGTGTTTCTTGCTTTATGTTGCAGTTGGACATTCACTCGACTGCAGCTTGTGCTTGCACACAAATAAATAAATAAATCTATAAAACGCTTGTTCAATGCAACATGCAATGGTGCATGTTGTTCAGCTGGCCCCGAATGACGTTGCGCATTTCTATTATTTATGGACTGTGTATTACGTATACCACCTATTTGCCTGGGTACGATTGCTTTACAAAGCATCAGGCGATTCAGGCGAACTGTTGGGAATTATGAAATTTATTGATGCTCATTAAATGTCCCAAATTAAATGCAACAATATTTTGCAATCGATTGGAAATCGGCGAGTCTCACTCTTGTCTTCTAATTGAGTTACAATTTAACAAGAATTTTAAATATTGTATTCCAAACGGAATTTCCCACATGCTGTGTGGAATGTACCACATGCTGTGTCTTATTTCCGCAAACAGACCCTGTGGATGAAATTGAAATAATTGCGTTTGACACGCAAATTGCTAGGCATTTGGCTGCGTTTTCAATGTTGCAACTAGCAAAAGGTTGCGCAGAATGTGAAATGCATTTATAAGTCTCATTGAAATTAAATAAATTCCATTTTTAATCGATTAATTTCCGCGTTTTTATTATTTTCAATACTTAATTTCGCTGTAGTTTTTGTGCGCCTTTGCAGAGTGTTTGAAATTGATAAAAATATATGAAGTTGGCTTCACATCAATAATTAAATCGCATTTCCCTAATAAGCAACAGGCTTGGAGTAAATTGGCCTTCAATTAAGTTGCTTGCCCTCTTCCAGGCAATATGGCCTGGTAGGAATAGTGCTAATTACTTGCCGAGCAGGCGTCACAGAGCCAGCACTCAACGAGTATTATATTATTATAGCCAAGTATTCTATTGTGTTTCAAGGTAATGGGAAAGGAACTCGCCGGTTTTATTGGATTCATCATATCTAACGACTATTGTCGCATTCGCTCATTTGTCCCGCTGTGCGTTTTGATAAGTGGAATGCTTTTAATTAGCGTAGACGCCAACGCCAAAACCAACGCCAATTTTTGCTGCTTATCAGTTGTGCCAGTGCCCAGTGTTGCCAAGCTTCAATGCGAAAGAACACATAAATTCCTTGGCATGCGGGCCACTTACCCTTGCCTTTAGCCCTGCCCTTGGCCTTGCCCTTGTGCCTAACCCTGATTGTTTATGAATAAGTCACCACAATGAGCAAATGGGCAGTTACACTCAGCAAAAAAACGCACTACCATAAAAATCACTTTGAAAATAGAAAGTTTTTTAATTATATTAAAATTAGAAAGAGCTTAATTACTTTTTTGAAATATTTTCTATTAGTAAAAAATCTATTTCTTACGAAGGGAATTATAAGGAGACATTCAGAACCATCATTTAAAAAAATTCTTTTAAAATTCAGAAACATGTAATTTGGTATATCAGAACTTAAGTCAAGTCAAGTTCATTCAAATTCAACTATATGATTTTAATAACTATTTAAAACGTTTTTAAAATCTTAGAATACTACTCTTTCATTTAATGAAATTTGTATTGCATGTAATTGAATAATTCTTAATTCAAATGCTTATTGTGAATATATTTCGGTAGGTGTTGAATTAGGAAAAATTGTTCAAAGCCTAACTATTTACTTAATTTGGAAATTTAATGCTACTTAAATAGATAATTTACAATATTAATAGAATGATACATGCAATCAAGTGGAAAGATGACATCTTTAATTAAATTTTTAGGTTAACTTCCATACGCTGTCCTCTATCTATTCAGTATTTGCTGATCTATGCAAGTTAATGATGGAATGATTTCAAGTCAGATTTAAATTTTGCTTACTTATGTTTAACATAAGTAAACAAAAAAATTAAGCTGTTGGAGGAATTCTGTGTGCACATAACTTTATAAAAATCAACTCTGGATTTAAGAAAATATTGACTTGTTCTTAGAAGTGTGCCGATTTCCAGACTGTTTTTCTTTCTGAGTGTATTAATAGCGAATCGTTTGTCTGGCACTTTGACAACCCTAGCAAGTGCCTGATAAGGCGAAACAATAGCAATGAAACATGCAGTGGCAAAGCGAGAATCAACTTATCAGTGCGCTCGACGACGTTTGACAGAAATTACCTGTATATCAGCTTGTGACGCTTAGCTAACAAAAAATCGAACAAAACATAGAAGAGAATGTGCAAAGGAAATCCAGAGCGTCTAAAGTGAAAGTGAAAGTGTGTGTGTTGTGTGTGTTTGTGTGTGTGTGCGCGCAAATGTTAGCTGGCCAACTTTTGCGAAAGCGTCAGCGCGAACAGCGCCAATTCAAGCGTCGTTCTGGCCAAATTGTGGCCAGCGATGAGGCGGCACTGTGCGTGCTGCTGCGCTATAGTAATAGCGACAAGCAACTGTTTGAGACAACAGCAACAACAACACCATCAGCAGCAGCAACAACAACAATGGGAGCTGGCGCCACTTCCGCTGCTGTCAAGTTGCGGCGTCGCGTGCAGCGTCCACAATCAACGGCATTCGAAATGAGCAATGTACGCGTCATCAGCATTGGCTGTTGCAATGAGCCATCGCAGCAACAACAACAATAAAATAAACTATATTTATCTATAACTATTTATAAGCAAAACAAAACAACAATTGCCGACTCATTATCTATTTGTTATTGCAGAAAAACAAGGAGTTGATGAATGACATTATTACAAATTGCAAATTAAAAAATGGTAAGTGACAAGTGAAAAACAATTTGAATTGCGCTCATTATTGCATTTAAATTAAGAAACAGCAATTCCAATTCTATAATATACAATCAAAATACATTTGTTGGTGCCCAATGGCCAATGACCGCAGGCGCACATTTAAAAATACGTATTTCCATTATTCCATTATCAGGATTTGGTCCTGGCGTACAGCCTGCAGCTGCCACATCACCCACAAAACGCCCACTGAGTCCTGATCACCCGAATCCAGCTCTGCCCATTACTGAGGTAAGCAATTAGCCCAAACATTGTATATCTGTGTGCGGTTGTGGGTGTATGTGTGTGTGTATGTGTTTGTCTGTGCGTGTGTAACTACAATAAATCACAGAGGGACACACACACACACACAGAAACACACTCGTACATAGCAATTATTAATAAATACAATGTCAGAACCATAGTTAACATTGAGACTATGTAACTTGTACATCTTGGAAATCGAGTTAATTTGCTCCTGGCAAAAGCTGGCCGAGTGACTGATTGAGCCATTTGTCAATGTTGCTCACATCTTTTTGCAGAACAGATTATACTGAGATGACATTTATACAGAGAAGAAAAAGAAGATTATTTTAATTTACTAGTTCTGGTAAAGCATTATTATTTATTTAAAATGCGTTTATCTTATTCGTAACACAAATACTTGAATATAATAATATTGAATTTAAACTTTAATTATTTTCCAATTTTATCTGATTCAGAATTCGGATTAGTAATTAGTTAATATATTTTTTATTTAATAAGTGTTATAAATAACGCTTTGAAATTTGAAAATCCCTCTACTTATGGCCGCTTAGCTCATTTTATTACTAAACACAAATATATATATATATTTTTTCAAACCAGGATCTATCTCTTCACAATTCAAGGGTAGAATTATAGAAAATATAGAAACAAAAATTCTGAATTGCTGTATATACGTTAAGCATTCCTTATGCATTCTATCATATTCTATGTTCGACTAGGATTTTCGATCCCTGAATTCCCTTTATAACTCATAATTAAAGCAGAAAATTTACATACATCTCTGAAAGAAATAATTAAAAAAAAAAAAAATAGATTTTGAATTGATACTTTTTATACCCTTGTTATAAATATATTACTTAATAATAGAAAATATTTGTGAAAATGTTAAAACGCTTTTCTGATTTTCAAAACATTTTTTTCAGTATATTTAAGTGATTTCTTTAAAACCAAAAACATACTTTTTATATAACTGTCTTTATAAAACTGAAAATAGTTGTCTTATAATCCTTGCAATTTTCTTTCCAAATGCCAGACGCCGAGTCCTGCTATGAACCGCATGGGCTGGGCGCTGCGAACATTATTGGTGGTCGATAACTCAAGTTGTTTGAAGGATCGTAAGGTGAGTAATGGCGTAATGGCTGGCAACTAACTTTGCGAAAAGCCAACACATTCATATGATGTACGTAATCAATTGTAACGGCATTTACGGCATTTCTTGGTGCTAAGGTTTCGGGCAAGTTAATACGCAAGTGTGCGCCCGGCACGGAACTGGTCGATTGGCTGGTTAACTTAGCCCCCATTGTGCACACTCGGGCCCAGGCGGCTGGCATGTGGCAAGCGTTGCTCGAGGAAGGCGTTCTGACACATGGTGAGTGCGAGGTGTGAAGGGGGTTTGGCATTTTACTGACTTACCCATTGGCTGTTGCAATTAATGCAGCAATTAACGCCCACAAGCATTTTAACACATTGTGTCACATTTGTTGCAGTTAACAAGGAGCAGCCCTTCAAGGATAAATGCTTTCTGTATCGATTTCGCTTGGACGAGGAGGGCGGAGCACCCGTTTCGGGCTTACCAGCTGCTGAGGATCTCAGTGCAGCTAATGAACATATACGTGAGGCATTAAGTGCACTCTTTCAACGTGGTCCAGATGCCACATTGCGCATGATATTGCGCAAGCCGTAAGTGCATTATTGATTATACTGCAGTATATTTTGTAAACGTGGAATTGGTCTCATAATGGCAAATGCCAAATGTATGCAACATCAATAATGCTTTAAGCCAAAATAGTTATTATCGTTTGTAACCACAAAACACACACACACACAACAATCGTTGCCATGCATAGCAAATACACACATAAAGTGCGTATGATTGATATTTGCCTGCCTTTGGCTTTGGCTTGCCAATTAGTTACATTGTCGTACATCCAATGGCGGGGAGAGAGACCACAATTGCTGATATTTGCTTATAATCAAATCTCTACATATTCACACAAACAGTTCACATGAGCGCACACCCGAGGAACTGGAGTTGGTGTTTGAGGAACTTGTGCACATAGCAGCCCTCTCCCATCTTTCGACGAGCATCAAACGTGAACTCTCCTCGATAATTGTATTCGAAGCCCATGCACAGGCAGGCACCATATGTAAGTATTGTTGATATTTTGAAATTAGTTGCTGGGAAATTGAAATTGAAGAGCTGAAGATTAAATAGATGTAGACAAAATTACGATGTTGTATTTTGAACTTATTCACATATCCCAAAATAAGATGCAGAAGTCCTCAATCTGGCAAAATTTCTTGAAGTCGTGCAGGAATCAGAGCTGATGGCTCAGGTTGAAACGCATGTAGCTCCCATAAATAATAATAGTATTCATTTTAGCTAAAATCCTCAATAGTTTCTGTTTTTATCTCTTTAAAAATTCTGATTTTTTTTTTAGAAAATATCTTTAATCTAAATGGATTCTAGAAAACTAGATGTTGCAAAGTAAAATGCTCTTTACTTTTTATTTCGTTTATTCTTTTCCTTATGATGTTGACTGCTGTAACCAACTGAGAGTATCAATATACATATACTTCAAATACTCTCTGTATCAGTTGATTGAGGCAATTCAAGTGGAGCTAATTATTATTTTATTGTAGAAAAATGCTCTCAGCATATTAGCCTGTTTATACTGTTTATCCTTCTTATCACGTTGACTATATAGAAACAGCCGCTGTTATCAACAGAGAATATACATATGTATACATAAAATACTCTCTGCAAGGGCTAAAATAAGCAATTCGAGTGCAGCTAATTATTCTACAAAATTATAGGGAAAGCTCTCAATGTTCTAATCTATTTTTGCTGATTATACCTATTATGCGCCCCATTACATAAATGTCAACTGCGCGAATCACAGTATTCAATCAAGGCGACGAGGGCCGCTCCTGGTATATATTACTCAAAGGATCCGTGGATGTTGTGATACATGGCAAAGGCACCGTTGCCACACTGAAGACTGGCGATGATTTTGGCAAATTGGCTTTGATTAACGACGCACCCAGGTAAGCAGCCGAAACAGTAAACTCTTTGCCCTCTGTCAAACGGGCAAATCCATTTAAATTGGTTTTCCCCTTTTACAAAGTGCACAACATTTTAAACTGTCAGTTCGCTTGCTTAAAAGTTTTTTTTAAAGATAAAAGTTTTTAGACAGCTAGCAAAGGCAAAGCCAGACCATCAACAATTCGCTGTAAATCGTTTTCATCTGGTTTTGGGCAGCTACTCCTAACTTTGCTTTTGGACAAGTTACAGCACAAAGTAAAGAAATATAGTATATATATTTACAATGGAGCCACAAGCAACACTCTTGCACTTGGCCAAGCATACAATGGGGCGAAAGATTCAACAATTGCGGCCGGGTAATAGCATTAGATGCTTTGCTGGAGCAAAGATAACAAGAGCAACAGCCACAAAAATATTTGATAACAGCAGCCATTGTGTGGCATTTATAGCAAACAATTGAAGATTGAAACAAAATATTTGCAAAACAGAAATTATGCCAGACCTTAGTCAAACATTCTTTGGGTAGTAAAGTAGCTACTCATGAGCCTACTACTACTATCGAATATTTAGAAATCAACAAAAACAGGCAACAGCTTTTAACAATGGCTTAAACCTGAACAATGTCTCGTTTGTCAGTATAATTTTAAATTTCTTTTTGAGCTCAATTGTGCTGTTTAAAAACAAATATATAAAATTCACAAACATATATTATTAATTTCGTTAATGTGTATACAACATTGTCCTGAGCGGCACTTTAGATAAAGGCTTAACCAGAATTAAATATTAAATTCAGAACTTACACCACAACTAAATTAAATATATTATTTAAACAGAAGATTCTTAACTAAATGCAAACTTTCAACTAAACTATATTAGCTGATTTTATATTGGAACAAAGATTCTTAAAACTTACGTCCTGCTTTTTGGCTATCATGAATAAATCAATTACATAATCCATTTACGTCAATAACAAGCTTAACTGCATACACTGTATTCAATGATATTTAAAATGCTTTATTTACATTTACACAATTAATTAAAATGAATAGCCAAGAGCGTTGTTGAATATGAAATGCAGCCTTAACGCCAATTCTCAATGACGACATTTTTAAAGAATATTAATTAATAAGCTTGGCTTTTCTCCAATATGCATCGATTTCCTTTTTCAACAGCTGAAATTGAGTTTTTCATGGGAAATGCGTTAATTGCGTTGATGCAAATTTTCAAATTATAATGGAGACGGGAGAGCAGGCTTATTTGTAAACAGTTTGCGAGCATTTAATTAAAAGTTTGCATCCAAGCCGGAATACTTGACTCAAATTATTGTTGAGAATTCTTCGAGTTTTCAGTTGGACTTCTGATTAAAGCACATCTAAAACTTCTTCAAATTGGCAAATACAGTATATATACACAAAAAATAAATATGCTTTCAGAGCTGCTACAATCGTTTTGAAGGAGAACAATTGCCATCTGCTGCGCGTGGACAAGGAGCACTTCAATCGCATCCTGCGTGATGTCGAGGCCAATACACTGAGATTGCAGGAGCACGGCAAAGATGTTTTAGTGCTCGAGCGTGTTGCTAAACAACGTGGACAGCATTCAGCATTCAAGTGAGTGGCAATTGTATAGCAAACGAACCCATACCCAACCCAACCAGACGCCATACATCAATTTTTAATGTACACCCCTCAATTTTAATTGAAATCGCGAGACAGCAGGCGCACCAATTTGATATCACTTTTATCACTTAGTTGAACGTGACTGAATTACTATTCAATACTATTATATACCATTAAAACAGATATACCGTGATGTCGGGCACACCGAACAAAATGCTCGAACATTTGCTTGAGACGCGCCTGGGACAGACGGTCAGCGGCATGGATCCATTCCTCGATGATTTTCTGCTCACGCATATCGTATTTATGCCCGTGGTGCAGCTCGTCGATGAATTGGCCAATTAATATCCTTTTTACAAAACAAACAAAATTCTTAACACTATAGAAAATCACACAAACGTAAATATATTTTTGCGTTGAGACGTAAAGTTTAGATTAGGATAGATCAATATTCCCTTACATTCCATTAAATATCTTAAGTTTGTATATTTGCAAATATCCTATGTGATACAGTTACAATAAGTTTCAGTTCTTTCTATCCTCTTACACTCAGAGAAAAATCGTCGTGAAATGTGGAAAATCAGTTTACTTTTAGTTCCTTTGCAGCCCACCCTATTTTAAAGAAATTATATTTCTAACAAAGTTCAAAATTTTAATGTAAGCTTGAACTTTGAGGGAAATGCGAAACTTTGATATTAGTAAAAACTGCTGACCTTCATTATTTTTATAAGCTTTTTGTCAATTATTAATTGCTGTAGGATTATTCCAATAATTTTCCGACGGAAATCGCTTTTATCTCCCAAACAGTTACATTGCAAACTTGCATAAAAAGTTCGCATCTATTGCAAAAGACTGCTGATAAGGCTTTTGTAATGTTGTTATCAATAACAACTTTATGATTTGATTTACCACCAAGTTCAGGCAAATATTATTATATGCGATTTAATTGAATTTATTGAGCCACGTTTAGTACATGCCGGCCACGCGCTGGATCTTGAAACTCGGTCAGCAAATCTACGTTAAACAGCTTTCCAACTAGTCTCCAAATGCTCCACTTTGAAAGCAACACTTTAAAAATACAAACACTCTGCCCCAACCCACAACCCCACCCCCGGCCCCGCCCATTGCCACCGCAGTCTATTAAGCGCTTGGCTGAAAACCAACTGACACAGGAGTCACGTTCTCTACTGGGGTGAATAGTAGATGAGGAGCCGAAGGATGAGCACGGGGGAGGTCAACAAACATATCCACAACGACAGCTTAAGTGTTGGCAGCATGCAAACCACACACACACACACACAAACACACAAGCACACCAACTCACCCAAAAGTCAAGCATGAAGCCAGTTTCGTGACTGAAAAATGTCATGTGAAAGTAAAACACAAGAATGGAGAAATATTTCTTTGCCACTGCTAAAGATTTAATGCTCTAACATAAATATCCAAAATCGTACAAGAATAAATTTGGGTTGACTTTTACCACAACTCAATATCCAAACAAAATTTAAGACGTAGAGAGACTTTAACCTTTCTACACCTTAAAAGCAGAAAGTGGCTTGAATATATAAAAACGGTCAGTATTTTACTTATCAAGAACATATACACTCTTTATAGATATTAATATATATCAAATATCGATGTGAGTGTATGAGTTGAGTGATTCATTCGTGTACATGTGAAAGCTCAAGCAGAAGCTTGAACATTTTGAATATGGATTAGGGTCTTTTGTCTTAATTCGTTGCAAAATCGAACTGAATTACGGAAACTAACGAAGTGATACACTTCCATTTGGAGCAGAGCAACTGTTAATGTTAAAGAGACAAAGGCCACAACCTAGTTGAAAATGGCCTACACAAACACAGACACACACACACGCACACAGAGAGAGAGGGAGAGAAACACACGCATGTACACAACAATAAGAGAGTCCTTGGACATTGGGTCAACAATTTGGTAATGTGTATGTAGTGCAGCAGCTGTTGAGGGGGATTGAATGTGGGGTTCAATGATGCTTGAAACTAATCTCCAATCTGCATTCGAATACGTGATGTGCCTAAGAAGAATCCACTTTCTGACTCAGCCCAACCTAACCCAACATCTCCCCCCCCCCCCCACCAGCACCCTCTTCCCAAAAAAAACCCACCACATTCAGTTATTGTGCGTGTGCGTGTCAAAGCAACAGATTTGCAGGAAACATGAGATCCGAGTAGTGTGTGTTGTCCATTGAGTTCAGAGATTTGGTTACCTTAACCGCTGTGCACCTTCCATTGTGATGCGCATGATGAGGCCCAAACACCCGAGGATCGGGAGTACATCATCAACTTTAAGAAGCGTGTCATCCAATTCATGCAAAAGTGGGTTATGGCTGTGCGACACGCCGCCTTCGAGGAGCCAAGCGTATGCGATTTTATCGAAGATCTGGCCGCCGAGGTGGAAGCCGATCCCGATCTGAATGAGGAGACGAGCATCATACACAATGTGCTTACGCAGATGGCCAGATATCAGGAGGATCGCAATCAGAATGCCGGTCAAAAGTGGAAGCTACCCACAAATGGACAACCCATTTGCCTATTTAGCGGCAATGCGACGCCCTCAAAGACAGTCATCCGGCCGGACGACGACAGTGAGTTTACATACAAATTACAAATGCAGATGATTGCTTAATGGGAGCACTTTATCACGTCATCCCCTTGTCTGAATTTGCAGTCATTTTCCGTGTATATTGTGCGGACCACACCTATTGCACCCTGCGCTTTCCCATGCACACCACGGCGGAGCTAATCAAGGCTTGTGCCGCCGACAAGCTCCAATTGAACCGTGGACCCGACGACCTTTGCCTCGTCGAAGTTAAGTCCAATGGCGAACGCTCCGTATTCAAAGATAATGATGTTAGCATACCGACGGGTCTAACGCTCAATGGCCGCTTGTTTGTCTCCGTCAAGGATCATCTAGATGCTTTGGTAAGTCAACACAGTTTCCCAATCCGCACCTCCTCCTCCGATGCCCAACAATTTTGTATTCTTTACGCCACAGACACAGTTGCCGGAGCAGGAGTGCGCCATAGATGGAGTTGACATCGATTTGGAACTCTTGAGCACCAAAGAGCTGGCCTATCACATCACAATCTTTGAATGGGATTTATTCTGGGCGGTACATGAGTACGAGCTGCTCTATCACACCTTTGGCAGGCATCATTTTGGAAAGGTACACTTAAAGAAAATGTTCTTTGTTATTGAGTTTTGGTTGTCATCAAATACTTAAGACTTTATCTAAAGAATTTATTCATACTCTCAAAATATTTAGTAGTATTCGGTAGGTGAGGCAGACATCATTTTGCCAATATAATATTATATGTAGTCCTTGAGATATATAAAATGTTGTCTAGGGTAAGGATGTTTTAATCTATGGAAGGATTGCTTATATGAATAGATTCAGAATGAGATCAATATTTCAAGGTCAAGAATTTTATTTAGCTTACCCGTGTTCTCCTTTGGGATAGTTGTTTATATAATTTCTACACTATAATACTTTACTTTACTCGTTGAATTTTTTTTTTTTTATTTAATATATTGGACTCTTTAACTTGTATCTACAAATTGGAAAATATTTTATTTCAAGCATAATTAACCACCTAAGTTTTTAAAAAAAACTATTTCTTGTGTATTGTTTTGGGAAATCTAATTTTTTATCTTCAACAGAATTTCAAAAGTAACTCAATATTAAAGTTCAGCATAGGTGTTATTCTTAAGCAGTTGAAGGAAAGAACTCATAAGTAGCACAAATTGTTGGCAGGTGTAAGTAAGTGAGAGAAAAGGACACACATTCAGTTGAGGCACATGGCCTAAGGCTGCCTCGTTGCATTGTTTGGCAGAAGTTTGAAAGCCAAATCGACTAATTAGGCTGACAGTGCAGGCAAAGACCGTTAGACCCGGGCCGGGACGTGGGGCGTGAGACGTGGGGTTGGTGTATCTTCTTGGCCGGCAAAAAGTTTGTCGTCAATCATTTACAAGTCTAGCATTTGTCGTGTAGCTACAAATTAAGTTTTGGCACGAGTTATCTGCCAGAAATTGTTAAGGCAATTAAAGCTTGCCAAGATGTGTTGCCCAAGTCTCGTACTAATGCCAACTCTCCCTGCAGATTACGGCCAATTTGGATGTGTTTCTGCGGCGCTTCAACGAGGTGCAATACTGGATTGTGGCCGAGCTTGTCTCCACGCCGAGTCTCAGCAAACGAGTGGGTCTAGTGCGTAAATTCATCAAGCTGGCCGCTTAGTAAGTGTTACAAATACAAAAATTCTCTGCACTCGTTATGAAATATGACTAATCAATATTTTGAACGCACAGCTGCAAAGAGTATCAGAACCTGAATGCCTTTTTTGCGATTGTCATGGGCTTGTCGAATATGGCCGTGTCGCGGCTGCATCAGACCTGGGAGAAGATACCATCGAAATTTCGGAAAATCTTTCAAGAATTCGAGGCACTCATCGATCCCAGTCGCAATCATCGCGCTTATCGTGTTTTCGTCGGTAAACTGCAGCCACCGCTGATTCCCTTCATGCCGCTCCTGCTCAAGGACATGACCTTTGCCCACGAGGGCAACAAGACGAGCCTCGATGGACTAGTCAACTTTGAGAAAATGCACATGATGGCACAAACAATGCGCACCATTCGCTTCTGTCGCTCGCGAAACTTGGGTAAGTTTGATATCAATATTAATCAGGGTGTAAAGTAATAAATTCTAATAAACATTCTGATTTGAAACGATTTATTATCGGTTCATATAGATAGGTTTTTTATATGACCCATCTTTATATGACCTTCTTTAATTCCTTTTTTTGTTGTCTGCTGATAAGCTGTTATTAAAGCCTAAACCTGAGACACAAATGCTGCTTTAAGTTCTTTCTCCAAGCAGTGAATTTCGTGTAATAATATATTTACCATTGTTTACTTAAATTTTGGATATGTAGTTCCTAATTTGCAGGAAATGCTTTTTAATACTCAAAACTCAGAAGTTTGTCTAAGATGAATGGAAATTGAACACGAATTCATTTGACTACTTCTCAAAGTACATAAATTACACATATAAAATTTATACATTCTTAGAAAAAAGTTTATTCAAATCAAAACCATTTATTTAACCATAGATTAATTGTATATTTAAACTATATGAAATTAAACACAACAATGCTGAAGTTCAATGAAATTAAGTTACGATTCAGTTGACTACTCCTCTAATTTAGTAAGACATTTAAAATTAAAGAAGTAACATTTTTCTTGATATTCTTTCTTTGCATTTGTATATTTTCGGTTTTTATCAACAACCATATCGATATTTTAAATACCTGAAAATACAAATTTATTTAAAATAATAAATTCTACTCCTTAGAAACTAGTTATTTATTTGAACATTCGATTTTAATTTATTTAAATTATTTTTTACTTTTTGTATTTTCAGTGTCGACTGAAATTAGTTGATTATATTAAAATAAAAAATACAAAAATAAATAAAGCTTCTTATTATTTTCAGGTCTGGAGCCTCCATCACCAAAGAGCGAGGGAGAAGTTCGCTCTTACATCAGCTGTTTTCGTGTGATTGACAATCAGCGGGTTTTGACCGCCATGTCACAGAAGGTGGAACCGACACGAAAGCTAAATTAAAGAAACAACCAACAAGTCGTCGTATAGTCCCTTAGAATTAGCTCGTATTTAGTGATTATAACATATATTTAATGGGCTTAAAAAGAAGGCCCATAAAAACCGTAATCAACTTCAGAATTATGAGCTTAGCTGAGTTGTTTTTAGCTGCTCCTTTAGCGACCAACCAGTGCAGTCTGAGCGCCGAAGCCCCAAAAACTAATCAGCTAACTTTATTCATATTAGCCAGAAATCAAGTAAAGTTTATATAAGCTTGACAAAGATACATAAATATGTTACAACATCAAAAAGAACTATCTCAATTTTCCAAAATGAACTGAAACAAAAAACAAAAAACAAGAAAACTTTTTGATTTAAAAAATATTTGGCTTTGGGTAGGAAAAGGGAGTAACCGAATTCCTAAGCCCAACGAGAGTTACAAATAAAACAAACAAACAAACAAATGGGCGTGTGTGATACTAAACATTTAGAGAAAGCAACAACAACCACAGCAAAAACAAAAACAATGTACTAAACCTATTTCCTACAACTTTACTAAACAATAACAAAATAAAACAACAACAAAAACAACCAAAAAGTAATACGAATATCCATTTAATATTCATGGCTATGCACAAGTCCAAACGAAAAGGATAATATAATATAAAAGTGGAGTCTATTTTTTTAATCAAAAATACAAAATCATACGAATATTTGGCATGTCATAAGAGTAAGCGACTTACCTGTATAATCAAATTTAGTTGAAGCTAGTTAAAAATAATATATTATATATATATGTAAGTTATGTAGTCGTAAGACATTTATTTAAAATTTTCTTTCTCTTTTATACATGTATGTTTTATCTATACAACATTCACAAATAAATACATACATTTATAGTCAGTTATTTTCAGTTGTTTTATTTTGTATAAAAAAACACATATAATTTTTATTGAGTTGAGTAAATAATACATATAAATATGCTAAGTAAAAGCATAAAAACAAAAACACTGGAGAGGGACCTTATTAGTTGTAGAATATGTACAAAAGAAAATGGCTTCATTCAAGATGTACTTATTTAATAGGAATTACTTTAAAACGAGAACCCACAAAAAGTTCTTGACGCAAGTGTGACTTTTATGGGGCCTATCTACAAAATTTCGTGTCTTTTATCTCAAAGTTCTAAACTCCTATGCAGGTCTTATAAAAGGCATCACTTGATATATTATATGTATTTATATGTAAAATTAGTAAGCCAAAGTAGTTAACTTATATTTATAGACATTGTAGTATCGAAAGAAACCAACTCCTCTCCCAAGAAGGTCTCTCAAACAACGACATACCACTTAGACAAGAACCGCTACGTAGGCCACTATACCCTACCAGACCATACAACGTAGTATATATATGTGTATATGTATTCAATTATCTATATTTCTGCGCTATCTATTATAATTCTCGTATATCGAACACAATCAATCAATGCAGAATAACCCACAAAATATTCCAAGGTTTCTCCCAAAACAGTTGTACGAATTTTAAATGCAATTTTTTATATAACTGCGAATTTGAAACGCTTGTATTTAATTTATTAGGTATATAATCAAATTTAATTTGAATTACAACAAAACAAAAAGAAAAAAACAAACACCAACTTAAAGAGAACTTAAGAGATTTCAAGCCTTTAATTACTTTATCTACCAAACAAAATGGGGAATTTCTGTCAGAATCGTCCATTAAGAATTGCTAATTAACAATACTATATAATCTGTACAAAAACAATTTTCCAATATGTAAACTCATCTAAATATGTAGAATACATGTTTATTTAGATGTAGACCAAAACGTTGTCTAAATGACACAATATATAATTACCCATAAATTTAGATCTATCTAGTTTAAGAAACGCTTTCAAAACTTTTTGTGTCAAATATTAAGATATTCAGCTATAATTATATACATATATTTTGTAGCCTTTCTATGTTAGGACAAAATAAAGTAATAACTATATTATATATACATATATATAAAATACTAACAAACGAAAAAATGAAATTTCAAATTTTTAATTGTGATTCGATTTGACAATCCTAAAAGAATTTCTACAATTTTTGTTTACATTTATAAAATAAGTTTGTTTTCCAACTTTCTTTTTGGCACTTTGCATAAATTTTGTAAGAATCAGGTAAAGAGATCCAAGCTATAGCTAAACCTACATAAATACCTCCGCTCTATATTCAAACAATATGTGTGTTTACCAATTTAAATAAAGAACCAGTGCAAATTGCAGTAGATGTTGAAACCATCTAACTAAATGTTCAAATCAATGTTTACATGTCTAACGCATACAATCTTGACAATTTTACTCAATCATATGTGCTTATGTATGTGTGAAGCATACCTTTAACATAATTAATTAAATAGACTAGTTTTAATGCTCATCGGAGCTCACAGTTAGAATACAACACCAATAACAAACATTAATAAAATAGACTAGACTTAAAAATACAAAAAATGCTTATCAAGGCTCACAGTAAGAATAAAACACCAACAAACAATATTATGAAAATAGACTAGATTTAATAGAAAGAAAACCAAAATGCTCATCGGAGCTCACAGTAAGAATACAACACCAACAAAGAACAAGTAGATGGCCAAAGTAACAGGCACATTAAAGATAATACAAAATAAAAATATCTTAAACAAATAACATATAAATACATATATACAAATGCATGTTTGTCAAATTCAAGGGGCAGCTCTTTTAACCATTTATAGCGATTAACAAAACCAAATAAATTTATGCAAAGCTACAAATATTTTTACAATAACCTTTAAATGTTACAAGCAAACTAAACATATGGACACCATATAACTTTCAATGTCTAACATTTTGAACTTTAACAAATAATCAAATAAATATTTTATGTGTTAGCAAAAAAATATAAAGCAGAAAATTAAATTCAAGTTTAATTATTTTAGCGCATCAAAAAGCTCGTGAGCGTGAAAGCTTTCGTACGTATGGAAAAAGCCAAAACTCAGCTGTGATTGCATCGCATGACTCAACGAAACAAGTAGGTTAACTAATTGTACAGGTGTGACTGGAAAATACCCAGTGCTATCGTTTTGCAATGCATTATAAGTGCTGGAATTTTTAAATAAAATATATATATAAAATAAAATAAATTAATTAAACCAAGCAACCGATAGGCACATGGGCAACTTATACAAGTCACAGAACGCAGCGAACAGCACACCCACGTAAAGAGCATCGTGCTTACAGGGTATGTGAAGAGCCGCAGTGAAATTTGACTGAAGAGAGAACGACGCGCCAGTTGCTCATCAAAACTTGAACGTGCTGGAGCTGAATCGGAAAGGAACAAAGTACAAATTTGTGGCCGATTATCAACGCAATGGCAAGACTAACGCCTAAAATAAAGTTAAACAATGGCAGAGAGATGCCCGTACTGGGACTGGGCACATGGCGATCGTTCGAATCGGAGGCGTATCAGGCGACACGTGACGCCATTGACATCGGCTACAGGCACATCGACACCGCCTTCGTCTACGAGAACGAGCACGAAGTGGGTCGAGCAATAAGGGAGAAGATCGCCGAGGGAACGATTAAACGTGAGGAGATATTTGTGACGACCAAATTGGGTGGCATTCACCACGATCCGGAGATTGTGGAGCGTGCCTTTCGCCTCAGTCTGAACAACCTGGGTTTGGACTACATCGATTTGTATCTGATGCATATGCCAATCGGACAGAAATTCCATGATGACAGCAATGTCCATGGCACCTTGGAGCTGACGGATGTGGATTATTTGGATACGTGGAGTGAAATGGAGAAACTTGTTGATTTGGGACTCGCGCGCAGCATTGGCCTGTCCAATTTCAATGCGTCGCAAACGGAGCGAGTGCTGCAGCATTGTCGGATCAAGCCCGTGGTTAACCAGGTCGAGTGTCATCCGGCATTCCAGCAGCAGCAGCTGCGTGCCCATGCAAAGAAGCATGGGATTGTGATCTGCGCCTATTGTCCGCTGGCGCGTCCGCAGCCGGCACGCAACTGGCCACCCTTTTTGTATGATGAGCGGGCGCAGCTGTTGACCAAGAAATATGGTCATACTGCGGCGCAGATCTGCTTGCGATATCTCATACAGATTGGCGTTGTGCCCCTGCCAAAGTCTTCGAATAAATCGCGCCTTGCCGAGAATTTTAATTGTTTCGATTTCGAACTGGCGCCGGAGGACCTGCTGGCAATGGAGACATATCACAAGGGTGTGCGCACAGTTCCATTCAGTGGCATGGCCCAGCACAAGTACTATCCATTCAACGACGAGTTCTAGTTGTACTAATTCAATAAGCTCTGCTTGTTTATACATTTCAATAAACACAACAAACACAAATAAATACAGAGTTGTATTTTAATAGGTTATTAACAGGGTCGTCTGATATGCCGTTCCTATCTAAAGTAAATGGAATATCTTACTTAAAGCTACTACCTTATCAAGTAATATTTAGTTTCTTTAAGAGATATCGCCACGCATCAAATTCATGTCTGCTAAATGCTGTCATTTTTGTCGCCTGCGATTTTTTAATTTCTGTCTTATCTTTTGAGTGATTTGTAGTTGATTGCGAAGTCAACCGAGCTTGATTGCAAGCGACAGTGTTAAGAAAAGCCTAACGTTTTCTCTTGAGAATGTTTGTTGTTTTTCTTCTGGCTTTATTTAGACTGTTCAGTTATTATTTGCTCAGGGTATCAACCAGTTGGTCTGCCGTCTTATGCCTCATTATCTTTGGTATTTAAATACTACATGCGTTTAAAGGTGACCATTTTCTGTTTACCTAATTTCTCAGATACGTACACACTGGCGCAGGAAACAGCTGTTCGGTTTATTTAGCCTTTCACTTAAGTTAAAAGTTCCTTAAAATTATGTCAATTATACTCAGAAGCAATCTGCGCTCAAACTGGCTCCTAAAGGTACCAAGCTGATTATCTCATTATCGTCTCCTTAAAGCATGTACTTATATTATGTATATAGCATGTTTGCTATAGCTCCAGCGCCAAATCGATAGGCGACGCTGCCAAAACGATACCCAAAAATCTGCTCGAGGATAAGCAAACGGCTAATTTGCAAAAGGAAAACGGCGCCATTTTCGACAAGCGCCCATTCAAACTGCATCTGGATAAAGGTGAGTGTTGCACTCCAGCCAGAAGGAAATAAATAATCAAGCCAAATGTTTACATAATCGACAAAACACATGTTGCAACTTCCACAGATAAAACGTACAGCTGGTGCCTGTGCGGCAAGTCCAAATCGCAGCCACTCTGCGATGGCACGCATAAAAATGAATTTCTCAAGATCAAGCTGAGGTAAACAGCTTCCTATAAAACATACATGTGTATCTGAATATATCAGCTAATTATCTACATAATTACAGGCCAATACGCTTCAAGGTGGAGCATACTGGCGACTATTGGCTGTGCAATTGCAAGCAGACGACGCATCGACCATTCTGCGATGGCACCCACAAACAGCCCCAGATCCAATCAGCCGTTAAATAACTCAACATAGCTTTAAGGTTGCAAGCAACGAACGCATTTTGTAGCATATTGATGGGGCGAAATGAGAAGAGAAATGCACGAGTACAATTTTGAATCAAGCAACACTTGTTTTATTTTCTAGATTATAGAACGTTATTTATACACACATAAATAAATGCCATCGCAGCCCATTAAACATGTATATTAAGTGATATATATATATACATATATATATATATAAGTGATATATATATACATATTTATATATATGCATGTAATGTATAATATTTGTGAATATATTTATGATCATGTTCATGTGTATTTTTGCTTAAGCTCATCAAAATATTTACAGCGTTTAGTGCTCATGAAAATGAAAATGAAAATAGTTATCAAGACAGATGCATAGAAATTAACACAAGTGTAAAAACTTATAAAACACAAGCAAATTGTACACAATTTTTTATTTTTATTTTTTTTTTTATTTAGAGAGTAAATCCTAAGTAAATCAGTGTATTTGTTTCAGAAATTAGATAGTAGCTTTTGTTTTATATTTAATTTTTAAACGTTTGGATTTTTACACATAAATTATAGAACTAAAAAAAATGAGTTGAGAGCAAAAAATGGCTTAAATACTATTATACTCAATAGTGTATGCATTTGCATCGAGTGTTGCTGTTGTTAATTGAAGATTGAAAATTCCAAATGCCATCTCATACTGTTCACATTTTCACAATCTACTATGCAGCAACACACTCAATAATAACGACGAAAGAGTCAATAAAAATTATAAATTCATTATTTAAAAAAAAAACGACTTTGTATGACACACAGCAAAAGCAAAATTTGAAACAAAAATCAAATTATAAATTTAATTTAAAGATTTTCATTTTAACAATTTGTGTTTCACATCAAGTCTTTCTGTCAGTTACTTTTGCCACGCGTTTTGTTTATTTGTTTCGTTTTTTTCTCGTTTTTTTTTATTATTTATTTCTCCTACTATAAACAATTTAGATGCAATATTGGTGTTCAATTTACTAAATAGCAACACAGCAGGCGCCGACTAAACACTATTTGGAGGTATGTTTGTTTGTCTGTTGCAACTTGCATGCTTCGAATATTTTGAATGCCAGAGATTTAACATAACACAGCTTTGTCTTTAACAAAATTGAGCGGTTTCAACGCATTTTTGTATCTGTTCGAAAATTCGTGTTTCAATCGGCCAAAAGATGCTTGTCGCCATTTCGTAAATGTTTAAATTACATAATTACTAAACCGAATTGAATTAATCATTTGTATCAACTGTTAATAACTAATGTACATGTATAATGTATATCTCATGTGTATTATTTGTTATACAATACATTTACCAGTGCTATGATGGGTGTGTGAGTGTGTGTGTGTTATGTGTGTATCTTTGCATTTATATTGTGGTTTCTCGATGGTTACTTAGTTCCTTATATAGTTGAGTTGTTGTTGTTGCAGTTGTTGAAGTTTTAGTTGCAGTTATTTTTCATAAATTTGGTTTTAGTTTAGGTTTTAGCATAGCAAATTGTATTAAATGTTTTCTCCGTTCGAATTTGAATATGTATGCAGCAATCAATTAATCATCGAGGGCTGTTGACTGTTGTTGTTGTTGATTATACTTAGTACTCTTCGTCCTCTGGTGGTGCATCGTCTGGTGGCGCAAACCCATCCTGTGATGCCAACAAATAAAAAATTGTATTGATTATGCAAGTTGTGTGCAACTAATATAAAAAATGCATTCTTCTCCCGCTTACCTCAGTTGCATAGAGTATGTCCAAAATCTTTTGAATCAGCTGTGCTGGTTCAGCCTCATCGGCTTCCTGGCAACTGTGGCAGTTAAAAGACATGTTAAAAACGAAGAACCAAACAAATATTGAGTTGAACTTACAGTATTTCAATGTCGCGCAGCTTGGTGAAGTAGAAATCGCGCTCTTTCTCTAGACCCTCAAGATTCAAGCGCATGTCCATTACCTAAATAGATGATGACAGATCAAGTTAAACTGATGATTAATGTTTGCATGTGCGTAACTTACCTGATTGGAGAGCTCTTCGATCTGGTGATTGGATGCCGCACCAGCCGCATCGCTCTTCTTTACAGCTCCCGTGCCGGCGATCATTCGATTCGGCGGCGTCGCATTGTTTGTGCGTGGCGGCACCTTAGAGACTGCTTGGATTGGATAGAAAATTTCGTTAATTCTAAAATAAATGTACTTGCACATAATTATAGATTTAACAAACGTGAAGCACTCGCGTCAAATGGCTAGCGTACAAGTTGCGCTTTCTGTTGTGTTTTGTCATTTTGTAGTTTTGGTGCATTCAGTTTTGTTAAATTATAGAATTAAATAAATGCGCTTATGAGCTAATTTCAACGTGCCACCAAATGTAGAATAATGTGTATGTGTTTTGATGTATGTACAAAAATGTATCTGATAACGTTTTTCTTTTTGGTCTTTTAGAAATTAGGTGGGTGATGATGGATTGTGGATTTGTGTGTGGACTGCAAACTAAGCCGAATCAAAACTAAAGCAAGCCCAAAACCAAACCAAACCAAGAGAACCTACTGGGCTTTGTGGCTGTCGTTGTTGCTGCCGCTGTTCGTGTTTGTGCCGCCGTTGGCACACGCCTATAGGAGCTGGCAACGCCGCCGCCGCCGCTAGTGCCAGGCAGAGATTTAACAGCACCGGAACCAAAGCCCATCGGCGCCCCTTCACGCACACCGCTGGCATCATAATCTCTGCCATCGTAGTTGGCGTCGAAGAATTTTTTGAACCATTGCAAAAATTCGAAATTATCTTGGAAGCGACCCTTTATCAATTTATCAATGGGTATTATCTAAAAGTAAAATGTGTGAGAGAAAGAGAGAGAAAGAGAGAATAATATGCAGTGTTTTGTTGAATGAAGTGAGAGAAACAAAATTAAACAAATACAAAAACCCAGACAAATTAAATAGGAACAAAACTAAATGTTAAATTAATATTAAAAATTATACATGAGAAATGTGCACACTCAAAACAAAGAGACAACTGTGTGTGTTGGATGTATGTGTGTGTTCAGTTGTTTGTGTGTTGGGTGCTGGGATGCGTATGCTTTTTGGTGGTTGCACAACAGTCACAAATGTTGCCAATGCTATTTTTAATGGTTTTTTGTTTTCTTTTATAAAAAGAAAAATTGATTTTTCTATTTTTGTTTATTATTTATTGTTTTCGCGTGCTTCACGTTCGTTTTAATATATATATATATTTTTTTTTTGTTGCCCACACGCACAACACAAATTTTGTAAAATGATAGTAGACGAGACAGTTGCATATACAGCGACGACCCATCACCGTAACCAGCTTCTGCTATCATATTTATATAACATCAACACCAAACTCTCATATCGAGCGAGCCCATACCCGATTGGATGCGCAATGCTGACATGCGGCTATTATTGATCACATGCTGATGCTGCTGTGGATGTGGATGCTGCTGCGGGCGACGATGCATTAGATGCAGATCGTTGTTGGTGCTGCCCACACCGCTGCCGGTGTGGCTGCCGGATCCGTTGCCCAGCTTGATGCCGCCCCGCTGGGCCAGTGGATCGTATTCACGTCCATCATAATTGGCATCGAAAAACTTCTTGAACCATTGCAGAAACTCAAAATTGTCTTGGAAACGTCCCTTAATTAGTTTATCGACGGGTATTATCTGTGGATGTTGTTGTTATTGTTGTTGTTTTTCCCAGCAGTTGTTGTTGTTGATGTTTTTTCATTGGTTTGTAACGGAAATGTCAGTTAGTTACATACACATATTAAAGTTCAACTTTTAATGGAATTTCAACAATTGGCTTCCCCCAGCCCCAAAATGAGTTGGATTTTTCTAATTTAGTTTAAGGACAAGTACAGAAATAAAAATATACTTAATTATTACACATGATATTTATGGAGATGTGATCAATATTTGCAACTGATTTTAAATATAATTTATATAGTCAGCAATATGATCACATTTCCATAATTATCAAATCATACATATTTTAACTAATATAAAAAATATCTTTACAAAGAAGTTGGGGTTTTAACACTGGAAAATAAATATATACTTCTTCTATAGCTATAGCTGCAATAATCTGATTAATATTAGATTTACTAAATACAACGATTATTGTAACAAATGTGCTCAGCCCTAATGTGCACAAAAAATCAGCGCAACACACACAGCTCAATCTCAATTATTTTATGTATAACAATTAACTTTGTAAGTGTGCAAAACTTTGTGTTACAAAACAACATAATTTAAAAATCGAGCAAATATTTAAGACTGGAAAATATGCAAATCATATATATGTGGATAAGCTAGCTAGAACTACAATTTACCTTATCTACGGACATTTTTTTGAAGCCCGCCTGCAAGATCTTAAAGTTCTGTATGTACTCATGCTCCAGATTTGTACGGAATTTGACACGCTTGACGGGCACTGAATTTGGGAACAACATGTCCATGAACTGACAGTAAGCGGCACCTAAATATAGACACGATATATAAATACATATTGAATAGGTGATCGGTGATTCGATTCCCATTTGCAGACTCACCCGTGCACAGTTCCTCAATTTTGGAGAATTGCGACTGGAGGCAATCGTTTACCCAGGCCAGCATGTCATGACGAGACAGATTCTCGGACGTCACATTTGTGGAGTACACGTTAACAGCCATATCTCTGTGAATTTCTTGCTGTTATTGCCGTTGCTGCAAAAATTAAAAAACAAATAAATAAAAATTGAATTTCATAATTCAACAGTGTGTGCCATACATAAAAGAAGAAGGTGTGTGGAGGTGTATGTGTGTGTGTGTATAATGCTGGTAATTATGGCTCAGCTTATAATTGTATCTTTATTTGGGTTGGTTTTTGTTGCTTTAATTTTGGTGTGTGCATTGAAGCGACGCCGATGTGCGTGCTTCAATATCAAGATCACGGTAATCACAATCAAATGCAACATCTGCGGTGGCATGTGGCATGTTGGCACGATTGTTTGTTATAAGTACATATCTGTGTTCGTACATGAAAGTTTACCGCTGCTTTTCCTTCTAATTGATTTAGTTGTTGCCGTTGTTGTTTTGCCAAATGTTTTTCGCTAATTGTCTAAACCAAAAAAAATGGCACTTGGACTAATTCGATAAGAAATTACTCACCGAGTAACAAACAGCGCTTACATACGGTTTCCAGATGTTAATTAATTTGTTTACAAGAAAAATATATGAATGTCTGTAAATTAATTTTTTTAAATTATTTTATTTTATTTTATTTATTTATTTTATTTTATTTTTCAAATATTCGACAGCTTTTTATGAACGACACTTTCGAATGCCTAACAGCAAGCATAGATCAAGGCCTGCTTGAAAACCTACACACACAGCAGCTTGGCTGGGCAACTGATCGAATCGAATGAAAATAGATTATATTATGTGAATTATGGTAAATTAGCATAAATATTTACTCCTACTACGCATATGCATTAACAAATTACCGAACTCAATAAACAATCAGCAGCGATAACAATAACAAAAGATAGTATACGTAATCGACTAAGAGATACACTAGTTGGCCGAGACACATTCTTATTTACATCAATAAATTATGTCATTGAAGCAAATCAACTTTTTAAACGAAAATACAACGAAATTGCAAAGAGTACAGAAGTGTCATATCGTAGAGCTTCTTGTGTCAAAGTGATGTATTTCTGAGGATTGACAATTACATTACATGGTACAAACGTAACTTTCTGCATTACTTTCTTTCTTTTTTTTCGAAGCAGATAATAGAGTTTTCAAAATTTGCATTGCTTTAGTACTTCTCTGCACATTTTACGTAGCTTTGACTTATAAAAATATCAAATCAATTGCATTGCATACAAAAACACATTATTTTAAATAACCAAGAGTTCTATTTTTAAGGACACCAGATGAGTTTAATATATATATACTGTGTATGATTATGTATTATGTTTGATTATTTGTTTCTATGTTTTCATTTATCATATTTTTGTTAAAGTTGTTTATATTATTTTTAATACAGCTAATCATAAAAACTGCATGTTTTTTCGTTATTTTAAATGTCTTTTAATGCGTTAATTGCTTTATTTTGCTTCAGACAGCTGTTCTTTTTTTTTTGCCTATTGACAGCAGTGAGAAGTAATTGAGTTCACAAGAATCTCATTCTATAGAGTATTATTTCAGTACTCCTCTAGTCAATGGTGCATGACTAAAGATACCCTGTAGCCACACCTTTTCTTAGCACACACACACTGTATTTTAAATTGCAACATATAATTTTAATATAGAGTTGAGTAGTACTATTTTTCTATTTAGTTGAGGAGAAGCGACATGCAAACGCGCCCCACGCTGCCAGCCAAGACACAATCAGGCAAATTTGAAATTAGAGTGGAAAACGCACACGAGCAACAAGCAACGCAAAAGCAACAAGAAACAAGAAAAAAAAAAACACGCACAGGCAAATATATTTTTTGTATTTTTATGACGGCGATAGCAGCGCAATCCGTGCGAGACTGGAGCCAACGAACAATGAACTTGGACTGTGGTGGGCTGCAGCGACTGCGACTGCGGTGTGGATCTGGCTGCTATTGGGCGGTTTTGGTTTGTCAACGCTTCGCTGCTGCCGATGTCGGCGCTTCTTGAGACAGTCGGAAGCCAGCAGATACCAGCAGTCAGCAGAGGCAGCGACATCGGCAACGGTTCTTAGTCACTGCATTGTCGGCTAAAGTTGTGCTTTATTGTTCATGCCACAGAAGTAGTTCAGTCGTTCAGTTATTGATGAACGAACTCCTTCGTCCGTTTAACTATTTTTGTTTATTTAATGACTATCGTTCGTCTTTTGTTTTTTCACTTGTTATAGTTTGTTATATGTACTTTGAAATTAAAAAACATATTTAAAACTTAATTATTTTCTACTAATTTTAATGTCAAGCTACTTCAAGACTTATCTGTACAGGAACGCAAAAAAAATATATACGAACCAAAATAAAGAATTAATAATTATTTAAATTATTAAATCAGGCAAACGAACTAGAATCAGGAATTTAGTTCGTTCATTTAGTTAGGTGAGTAGTTCAATCAATGTTGAATCGAACTAATTGCAAACGAATCGAGACAACTCTATTGTCGGCATCTGCAGCTGTGTCAGCGTTTTAGTCATTTGGCATTATCAAGAGCAGTTGGAATCAACAAATAAATAACATGACCAATGCCACAACGTGGGCCTTAACACACACCAACCACACACTCACACACACAGAGAAAATGGAATTAGCCGGCAGCCGAAATGTGCCTATAAATATCAGGCCAAGTTAGTAAATGTTTGTGTGTGTAAACTTTTGCCACGTTGTGTGGCAAGTGCATTGAACCCAAAAAAAATAAAAGAGTATAATCATTGCAGTTTGACTCTCTCGAGGAAAAATACTTTGTTAACAGTGTAACAAACGCTGCAAAAATAGTCATGGCAGCTTTAAGCTATAAGTTATTTTGGTTTTTAAGATTTCTTGCAAGTTGAAAACGATTTGCATGATGCAAACAGTGAAAGCAAAATAAATAAATACTCCCTTTCATATTGCTGCGAACAGAGTATAAAAAGGGCGCGCTGCGATTAAAACTAAAGTTGGGGCAATAGCCGGAACTTGACTGTGCCTCGTATTGTTGCAAATGTTGCTGTTGTTGTTGCCTATTGATTGAAGTGCAGGCAAAAGTGCCCCAAATACACAAGTTGGAAAAAAAAACTCATTATGAGGGATTTGTTTTGTTTGCTGTGTCGAAGCCTGATGATGATTATTGCTCCATGTGTGTGTGTGTATGTGGCGGGGGCGTTTGCCTCTGATTGGTGTGTACGTGTAATTGCAGCGGAAGTTGTGGCAAATGGCACATCGTTGCCAACCAATTAAGTAACCGCAACTTATCACAAAAAGGTGACGTTTAAATATTAATTTAACATTTGCGGCACGATATAAATATCGACATCGATTATCGGCAAGTGCTTGTCATCGATCACACACACACACACACAAATTGCTATGTGTGATTTGTGTGAATGTATGAAAATGCCGGCGAGTTTAGAGTGAACGTCAGCGTTGGCGTCCACTAGCTCAGCAATTTTATGAAGCCAATCAAACTAGTAGCTAAAAGAAAACAAGCTTGAATCGGTAAAACACACACACATAATATATACACACGCACACGCATGGACAACAATATGCGGGGGTTGCCAGATAAAAGTCGCACACACATAAATAAAGTTGACAAGTTGACATACTGGCAATGACGTCATCCTAATATATGTGCAACAACAACATTGCAAAGAACACCTGAGAGCGGCACAGGAAATGCACCATATAATATAGCAACGCCAGTCGCAAAATGCATTTTCGCTTGTGGCAGGTAGCAATGTGTGTAACGGCGTCGACTCGGCCAGCAGCAGCAGATTAGCCGCAAAAGCCTCTTGACGATTTTGTGTGGAATTTTTATGACTGTTCCTGTTGCTAGCGTGCAGCAGGCGCAAAAGCCACACACATATTTTATTTTTGGTCACATACACACACACAGAAAGGAGACAGACGCGCCTGCAACACTGGGCGACATTTAAATGCGTACAATACACACACTACGCACGCAACAACACACACACACACATACATACGCACAGCATGTACAGAAGATATTTTCTGCTGTTTTGTGCTAAAGTGTTGTGCACTTGAAGTTTTCGGCAAGGCTATTTTAAAATCGCCACATATACACGAGAAACTCTCGCATTTTTTTTGTTGCCGTTGAACTTTCTTTTCTGCCGACGCCGCCTCTTCTAGATTTTGCCATGCACACACTTAAAAGATGGAGAAGCAAAAAAAAATCGCCGCAGCCGCAACATTCACCAACACACACACATATATTTATATATATATACACTTGGAAACAGGCTTTTCTGCTGTTACGTTGTTTTGAAGTTTAGTTCACACTCACCCAATTGTATTTTGGATAGTCGTTGATTTAACTTAAGCCGTACCTTATATTAATTCAAAGTAATTAACGACAAAGGAATCCAAAATTCTATGACGAACCGTTTTCACGTAGTGTTGTCGACTGCTCTGTAGTGTTGGCCAAGCAATGTTGCTAAAGTGGAGACAGCGAGTGAAACACTGCTAGCGTCGTCCAGCTATGTTACCGCCGGCGATAACGATATGTCGATAATTATTTTAACATTTTCTGCAATCGATTTTTATTTAAAATTTAAAGTTGCCGGGCTACGCCTGCAAAAAAACCCATTTAGACTTAACACTAATAAATGCAACAGTTTCAACAGTTTGAGCATTAAATGCCCACGAAATGCAAACAAAGACACACTTTTACATGCGGAACACACCAAACTTGGTTTCATGGCCAGCATTATTAAGAGCTGCCTTCAAACTGAGGCCGAGCACCTGACGGGTATTCGCCGGATCGATGATGCCATCGTCCCACAAGCGAGCCGTGCTGTAGTAGGGCGAACCCTCCCTTTCAAACATCTCTACAATTGGCTGTTTAATTTTCAGAGCCTCCGCCTCGCTAAATTCTTTGCCGGCACGCTTCCGCTGATCTTCGGTAATCTGGGCCAAAACATTCGCCGCCTGAACACCGCCCATGACAGAGATGCGTGAATTGGGCCACATGTAGAGGAATCGCGGCGAATAGGCGCGACCACACATGCCATAATTCCCGGCGCCATACGAACCACCAATGATCACCGTCAATTTAGGCACATTTGCACAGGCAACCGCTGTGACCATCTTGGCGCCATTCTTGGCAATGCCATGCGCCTCCGCATCGCGACCAACCATGAAGCCTGAGGAGGGATTACAATAAATGACAAGTCAATCAAAAAATCAGTCAACTCACCTGTTATATTCTGCAGAAAGACCAGGGGAACCTTGCGCTGCGCACAAAGCTGGATGAAATGGGCTCCTTTGAGGGCGCTCTCCGAGAAGAGGACTCCGTTGTTGCCCACAATGCCAACGGTTCGGCCATAGAGCTTGGCAAAGCCACAGACCAGCGTCTCGCCGTAGAGTTTCTTGAATTCCGTGAAGCGGCTGCCATCCACAATCCGAGCAATCACATCGCGCACATCGAAACTCTTCGTAAGATTTGGACCAACAATCCCATAAAGCTCACGGGGATCGTAAAGCGGATCCTCCAGAGCAGCAGTCGAGTTCAGAGGCGTCGTCGCAATAGAGTGGAGCAGCTGATCGTTGTACGCGTTAGTTGCCGCCGTATTAAGATTGCTGATAATCTGCCTGGCCAAATACAAAGCGTGCTCATCATCCACCGCATAGTGATCCGTTACGCCGGATGTCTTGCAATGCAGATCGGCGCCACCCAAATCCTCCGCAGAGACTTCTTCGCCCGTTGCCGCCTTCACCAACGGTGGACCGGCCAGAAAGATGGTGCCCTGTCTTCTCACAATGATGCTCTCGTCTGCCATGGCAGGTACATAGGCGCCTCCAGCTGTACAGCTGCCCATGACGACCGCGATCTGTGGTATGCCCTGCGCCGACAAGTTCGCTTGATTGTAGAATATGCGCCCAAAATGCAGCTTATCCGGAAACACCTCTGCCTGGCGAGGCAAATTCGCACCGCCCGAATCCACCAGATAAACGCAGGGCAGCCGATTCTCCTGAGCCACTTCCTGGGCTCGCAAATGCTTCTTGACCGTGATGGGGTAGTAGCTACCACCCTTCACCGTAGCATCATTGGCCACCACAACACACTCCGTGCTACTCAAATATAAAAATTGAGTATTTAATTTTCATTAAATTTTAAAAGTATTATTGACCAACCCGCAGACTCTTCCCACGCCGGTAACAATGCCCCCCGAATTGACCACCTCTTCGCCGTACAGCTCGTAGCCGGCCAGCGTGCTCAATTCTAGGAAGGGCGAACCCCTGTCCAGCAGCAGATTGATGCGGTCCCGCGCCAACAACTTACCCCGCGACGTGTGGCGCTCGTTGGCCTTGGCACCACCTCCTGTCAGCACTTGGCTGGTCACATTGCGCAGCTGGGTGACCAGCTTGCTCATTTCCTTGGCATTGTCCTGCAAGTGTTGCACAATGCAGTTATATACACATTTACAGTTATATGTATGTTTTTACCTTATATTCCGCTGATTGCTTATCGATTTCGCTGCTCAGCACATTCGCATCGCCCACGTGTATGACACGCATTTGAGTGCGCATCACATGGCTGGCCATGGAATGCCGCAGAAGTTGGGTCAGTTGGAGCTTCAGCATGTTGAAGGTCCGACTAAATGCAGTAATTTAATGGCTTTGTTGGGGTAACGATCACAGTGCTGTTACGTCAGGTGTGCAAGCGCTGGTCACACTGAATGCGCCATCAGCTGTCAGTAGCGTAGCGCCATCAAGCGCGAATAGTTGGAACGTCCAGCCAATTGTGGTCAATCATTATATAAGTGTAAACAACAAAGCGCCATCTATTGTTCGCTTTCTTAAAACTAAATTTAAAATGCAAATACAAATATCCGCAAATATCGCAATTTAAAAGTATCTGCTTCAATAATTTAAGTATTCCACAACATTGAGTTAAATATCGAGATATATAAGCACCCTCTCCGCTGTAAATGACTTGGCCATTGTTGATTTACTAATGCAGCTCAAACTTAAAAGTAAAATAAATAATAATCATTTTTTGTTTTTGGACTTTGGTAAATTTATTAGCTGTTTTGAATTGAAGTTGTGAGTTGATAACGCAATTGGTTCATTCCACAACTAGGAAAACGACATAGGACATATGCCAAACATACGATTTCTGCTTATAGATAGTTTGCTATACTAGACGGTTCTGTGAACATTTCAAAACTTGATTGTGCACGACGCTCTAATTTCTATCAGATACGTACAGATATATACAAGCAAATTTTTAATTTTTAAACATTAGTGGTAATTTGGGTATTCAACGCTGCTATTAGACAATCACACGACAAACATAAACATTGGCTTACTTAATTGATTAGCTATTCAAATTCCGTTAAATGTATAAGTTTATTCAGGCTAGTTGAAGTGGTTAATGGAGATTTTGCCTTAAAACAATAAAAATAAAATTGATAATTCGAACTACAAAAATATGATATTAGCCAGTTGCCGGTAGACGGTCCGGTACTCTGATCTGATATCAATTTCGTGTTGTGTTCATTTGTTTAGTTTTTGGCTTACTTAATCTTAATCTTGTGTAGTTTCAACTTAAAGCCGAGCACCTCGCTCAGCACACCCGAAAGGGCCGATAGGATGACCACCTTGATGGTTGTGAACAGATATGGATTGGCACTGAGACCAGAGATCTTGAATGGCGTTTCGAGCTCCTTCAGCAGATCGGCTGCCAACTTTAGTACGCTATTTGAGACCATTAGTTCCTCCTTCTTTTTGGGTTTTTGTTCGATTTGTAAATACAAATTAATTTGTTCGGTTATCAGCACCGACACGCTGCGATACTTATGCTGGATCTTCTGACCCAGCGTCATGAAGCGCAACAAATAGACGCCAATCGTAATTGACCAGATGAGCGCCTCCAGCGTTAGATGTGTGTGCAGATTAACCGAATCCTTGAGCCACTCAACGCTGAGAAAGGCCAGCAGCAGCAAGGTGACTATAAATGCCGCAGATACAATTATATCCACGGATCGCTGCGGACCGCGTTTCTAAAAGTTACAAATAAATTAAACAATTAGCATTACACAGTTTAATAGTAGTACATAGTATATAAATGATTACCTTTAAATAGGAGCGCACACTCAACCAGGTTTTGATGTTGCGCACCTTGTTGAGGCGAAAATGGGGCAGATTCGATTTGCGTGCGCGACGAGATGAAGTCAGATGCGAAAACAGTTTGGCATACAGAAAACTAAAACGAACAAAAGAATAGAACATTCATTTTCCAAGTATAAGAAATATTATTCTTATCTTAGTTAATTTTAAGAAGGTATCTTCGTGTAATGAACTAAACTAAATGAAGCATTTTTGTGACTATAACTTTGTCTCTCGATCGTATTGATGATGAGTTAGATGTTTTAGATTCCAAAGGTTAAGTTTGACAATCATATTTCCTCTGTCGTTCTGATCGAAAGAATGTAAGGATCAATCCGTCACTAAATCACTTTATATTTTACCTGTGCGTCCTATTCTTGAAAATGGGTCTTGTATATTGTCTCGCAAATTCAAGGTTCATCAGGTTATAATAGAGTCTTTACAAAAAACAATTCTTAAATGGAATTCTACTAATAGTTTACTTTTTACCATAATAGGCTTTAACTAACAAATCTTTATTTTCTTTGTGCTGGTAAAACCATGAGTGGTGTATTCTTCTTACAGAAACTGAAAAGTGGCGCATTTGATTTTTTCGAATTAAACAGGCAATTTATGTACACATTTACAAGAAAATTTCCAAACAATTTGGCCTAAATTATTATTCCATATTTTGAGAAACAAAAAAAGTGGTTCATGGCTCCGGAATAATCAGCCAAGTTATTCCTAGTGATTAATGGTTTAAGTCCCAATTAGACCATAATAAATGAATGTACATATTTTTAAAATGAATTTAAAACAAAATTTCCCAACAATGTTAATCGATATTTTCAGGAAAAAATGTGGTTGTAATTTTAATTTTCTATTTAAATATTTTGCCTACATTATTGTTCTATATTTTGAGAAGCAGAAAGTGATTCATGCAGCAAATCCCTATTAAGCCCACAAAATTTAATTGCCCACTTTCAACAATATAGCAGCGATGGTGAGTATTGCGCAAGAGGGATAATTAAGTTTACCGTTGCTTGAAGGTGCGTTCCGCCACAGCAAATATGATGAAGAGGATGAGCGTCAGGCAAAGCCGTTGAGCAAAGCCCAACGCCAGCACGGTGCGTTCCCACTGCGACTTGCCGAAGGCGAAGCCGAAGAGTGTAAAGAGCGAGGACGACGACTTCTCCCACAGCAGCTGAGGCATATACAAATAGCTGATCTCGCTGGCCTTGTCCGCATCAATGGTGATCTGTAAGCGAGTATTCGATATTAATTTTCAATCGATGCATTCTAAAAACACCTACCTCGCACAGCCGACAGAAGGTTGGTATCAGCGTCAGCAGAAAGGAGAAGAAGACGCCTATATAAATGTAATCGTTGGTGACGCCTAGCGAATCCACACGCTCAATAATGCACGAGGCGATCTCCAGCACAGACATCTGCGCCTTTTTCGCATCGCGCTGATCCCAAATGGTGCAGCTTACTGAGTAAAAAATAATTAAATCTCTTATTGCATGTGTAATTCTTATCTCTAATTACTTAGTTAGAAGTTCCGGCTTGTGCCTTCTTTTACTTAATTATATATTAGTTAGTCAATTATCACATACAATATAAAATTCATATATTATATATAAAATATTTATATTCAAAATTTATATTCAAAATATAATTATATATCATATATGAATTTTAAATAATGTGTGAAAATTTGATTCACAAACCCAAATTATTTAACTAATTGATTAATATGATAATAAATGGAACAATTACAGCTGTTATAAAATCTCTGGTCTAGTTTCTCGAGCTCTTCTATGCAGGTCAATAGCGGAATGATTCTAAGACAGATTTAAAATCAGTTTCACTAACATTTATTGAACGATTTGAAGCATAAGCCAAAATCAGTCCAGTACCAAATAGTGGCACTTAATTATAGATCTTAAAATATATAGTTTATTCTGCTTTCTTCCTAGTTGACTTGGTTTTTCCATTTATAAACATTAATAAGCATTAATTACGATGCTTCTCTATAAATACCGCAGTTACTCAGAAATGAGAACTCTTCGGTTTCAGATATGATTCAATTCCTACAAATAATCATGAACAATTTAGAATTCTTTATGTGTTTGCTGCTTTGTCTAGTTATGATTGCACTTTCTGAATGTTCCCATTCGTCATGGTGAACACTTACTGCGATCCAGACTACTGTGCGGATTGAGTATGGTTGTGGGTGTGATGTCCAGTTCTGGCATCTCCTCATCGCTGCATGCCTGATGCTTGTAGCCGCCATCGGATTGATCGAGTTCAGAGGTGTAGCTGCAATCGTCACTGTTGGTGGTGACGCCCAGCCAATCGGTGGCAGATGTGTTGCACTCCTGGGTGCCAGCAGAGGCTGGACTCGATATGATGTCCGCATCGTCGCATTCGTCGGACTCGGCACAGCTGCTGGTCGATTCTCTGGCAAGTTTATCTGCGCATGTGGTTGGCGCATTGCTGCTACTACTGCCGCCTCCGCCACTGTTAGTATTGGTGGTGGTGCTGATACTGGCGGTGCAACTGTTGTTCGCATTGAGACGCAAACGTAGATGACTGGCCGGTGTCACAATTGCTGGTGTGCTGTTGTTGTTGTTGTGGTTGTTGCTGCCGGCATTGGCAGCATTGTTGGGCGAGTGATTGTTATCCTCGCCGCTGGAGCTCTTGTTGTTCAGACTCTCGAAGCCATCGTCATCGCCAATGCAGCGCCGCCTCCGATAATTGGCCTCCAAACCGCCGGCCACACTGCTCAGCTCAACGCTGGATGAGGGCAGCTCATTCTCCTCGAAAGTGGCATAGATCTGGATGGGCGTGTGCCAATTGACATTGCGCTTCTTATGTGGACTGTCCGGTGGCTTGAGCGGTTCGGTGAGTGCCGTCGTGCTATCCGCCGCTGCTTCTTGATGCTGATGATTATTTACTATGGCTATGGAAGTTGTGCTGGGGCCGCTCTCCTCGCTGGCAATTGCGACACAATTGCACTGCTTTATCTCGGCGCCAACTGCTGTTACTTCAGCGATAAGTGGTGTCAATTTGGCACGCCGCGCACTCAATGAGTGACTGCTGCTGGGCTGTGAAACATCCGCATCAGATTGACGCAAACTACGAATAGAAATACATATAGTTCTATAGTCTATAGTATATATAGTAGAATAGTTAGCTATATAAATTAAGCTGATAAAAGAACTTGCCGCACAAGCTTCTTGCGTCGCCGCAAACGCTGTTCCCTTGGCGCACTGCTCTTCTCGCCAAATGTGGACATGGAAATTCGACGCAATTTGTTTTTGTTGCTGGCACCCGATCCCGCCGTATTCGTTGCGACAATTTGCGAGTGTATTAAACTAATCAGTAAACTAAGAGCACATGGTATTAGCAGAGCACTAAGCATATCAGCACTCTCCTCTGTCGAATGCTGCTGCTGGTTTTGCGACTGCTGCTGCTGCATTTTGTCAGCATCAGTTGCAGCCACATCGTCGAGAATTGTTGCATTCGCTGCCCGTTCGTAGACGAGCGGCGCAATGCGATTGCTGTGTAGGATGTATATGGCCCAGTTGATCAGTTGGGTGATGTAGAGGCACAGTATAAAGCCGAACGCATTCGGCGTCGTCTGCTTGACCCACCATTGTGTGTAAAGTGGCAGCAGCAGGTAACGCAAAATAGCTAAACGGATGACAGTCAGCAGGGTTTGTTTGGGCTTCGCTTTGGGAAATGTGGAACCTGTATCAACAATGATTATTAAAAGAGAGTTAAGCCTTGTATGTATTGTGGTAAACGCACCTCGCACTAGATCCACATCGATTAGTTCCGTTTTTAGTTTGGTGTTCTTCAGGTTGACGCTATTGAAGCCGTCCAAAATGCGCTGCTCGACGGTTTTTTCCCATTCTTGTTTATCATAGGTGCCGATGCGTTTCTGGTACCTATTCCAAAATCAAACAAATCAAATGTACTCACTGCTTAATCAAATAAAAATGACTTGCAATTGCTCACCCTGCGACAATTTCATCCAATTTCATAGTAATAATGACATAAAATCCGCTGAATTGTCACGCGCCCTGCTGGAGAAGCCACAAGGTAAAGATTTTTTATTCAACTCTTGATCAAAGCAGAAGCACAATCACTGAAGGCATCTACGATTGAAGCCAATTCAACTAATCCAACATGAACAACGCCCGTTGATTTCATGCACTCTGCACTTATCGAAACATATTTTTTCAACTGAAACTAAACTGTTTGTTAATATCAAACCGGTTTGTGGCTAAACAAGCAGCGCTAAAACATATGCTTTAATTACCAAGAAGGAAATGATATCGCATAAGCATTAGAATACTTGATAATTGGTTTAAATGAATAATGAATAATAGTAATACAACAACAAAAAACGCTTTGGGAAACCCATTCAAGTTTTATGCGGAAAACAGATCGAAGTTTCGTTACCCTTACAGTAAAATTACAAAAATAAATAAAAAATATTCTTAATAATTAAAATTGGAATTTTCTCACATTTTCCGAGAGATCTTCAACATTTTCCAAAAAGACTATTGCATAAGTCTGTGATAATGAGTTTGAACTAAATTAGCCACAGTTGCGCTCCTTAATATGTTAATCACAAACGAAAGATTCAACAGCAAAGTAAATAATATTTAAAAATAATTATCATGTTTAGCTTGAAAGAAAAGCACAACAAAGGCGGAATTGCAAATCAGCTGATAACTTTCACCTTCACATTGAAACGCGATAAAAAGCTTTCAGTTGCTGAAGAGCTGTGATTATCAATGTCAACTTCGCAGTTGTAAAAATATTGTTTTTCTTTTTCTAATTGTTTTTTTTTTTTTTGGTTTTGCTTTGTATATAATATTGCGGGGAGACACGATTTTTGTTTTAGGTATTTATGGCTGTCTGTCGTTGGGGCACCTCTGCAATGCTGGCGAGTTCGAGGTGAGCCGTTTCTGCATGCAATGCGCATTGGGGCACATTTTAATTATTTATACATAATATGTGGCGTTAAATGAATGCACTTTGCATTCATCGATTTGCAATTTACCTGAAAATTTAACAAATGCTAATCGATTTTTATACACCTCCAAAATGGGCGCGCGTTATCTTTGGCACTGTTGACAACACTTGTTGTGTGTATGTGTGTTTAAACTGTAAATTTAGCATGCACTACGCATACCAACGCTGGTTGTATTTGTTGGTCCTGTTGCACTTGCATTTATGGCCGAAATCAAATCAATTCAATTGGAATACAGCACAAAGCAACGAAGTCTTCTTCCTAACGAAACTTGGGAAATATGTGTTCAGTGCGACCGAATCGTCCAAGCCACAAAATATATCACACACATCTGCGACGCGCAGACGGGCACACTTGAAAACTATCGACGGTTACTAGCCGTTGTCACAAATCGATATTAAAATCGTAACGCGAATATCGATACTCTCTATTTAAAATGAATTTTACTTGCACTGCTTTATTAGAAGTGAATATATTTGCTAAGAACAAAATGTTTAAAGCATGCATAAATATGTAAATTTCTTGACATAAATTATTTAAGTCATTATGATTGCATACATATATGATAATAATAAATTCATTTATTGCTTTGATGTGCATTACTTTCGCATCTCAATAAATCATATATTTTTGGGGCAATTAGATCTCACAGTTTGCATATATTAATCACACAAATTTTGATTTTGTTTTGCTTCAATGCCGCAATGTGCTCACAGCTGTTGTGGCTTGGAAACACTTACGCATTTCACAATTCCTCCTAACACTTTCATCCTCGCTGTATATGTATACCGACAGCTGTACATGCATACACACATGCATACACACATGCATACATATGTACATACATGGCGTACTTTGCGTGTTTTGTTTTTACAGGAAGTTTCGTAAGACCACCGAGCGTCTCTATATATATATATATATACAAATTGTGTATGTTTGTTTATATGTATGTAGGTGGTGAGATGCATAAACAAAGAATTGCAACGCAAAGCAGAAGATGCGAAAGTCTCTCGCTCGTTGCCCAAGATATTTCACCATACGATTTGTACGATCTTGAGGCGGGTTGTTTCTCGCTCTATTGCTCATTCCGAAAGCTATTGCCAAAAAGCTAAAATGCCCGAAATATAAGATCCCTAAAGCTCGCGACTGGGTCTCTTCAATGGCATAGAATGTTCACCAAAAGACTTTCAGTTGCGAGCGGACCTCTGCACGGAGTGGAACAAAATTAAAAAACTGAAAAGAGTACAGTCCGCGGAAAATATCAATTAATAGAAATATATAAATACATATATATATATATATATATATATATATATATTTATATATATATATATTTATAAATATATATGTATAATCTACTTTTCTCACATATACCCTATATATATTTTTGCCTGTATATAAATATGCGCACAAAGAATATGTATTAGTGTACGCCAAAGAAATAAGATTTTCAACTAAAAATAGTGCCATAATTTTGAAAAAAAAAAAAAATTTTAATAACGACAACGCAACTAAACGACGAATTTTCAATTAACTACAAAAAAAATAGATAAATCCACACACACACACGCACGCATGTTTGAGTTCAGAGTTTAAAAAATAAAAAAAATCGCAACGGCCAAGTCAAAAAGTTGAATTGAATAGAACGTATTGAAGGAAATCGAAAGATGACATTCACGCGATTAAAAACTCTGACATTGCTCGTGTGTACGTTACTGGCACTGAGTTTTCCCGGATATGTGAATTGCGCTAACAAGAAAGGATCACAGCCAGCTGCTGCGGCGCCGCCGCCTCCACCGCTTGAGCCGGAGGCCGTCATCGAAGAGGTCAATGCCAAGCAGTTGGAGAAGCTATTGGCCGACAAGGATTACGTTGCCGTTTTCTGGTGTAAGTGCACACACTCTCTCACACACACACACACATATATATATATATATATACGTATATATCTATATATATATATATATATATACATATATATATATATATAGAGATATATATATATTTATTTAGTTGTGTGTCTAGTAATGGGCGAGATATGCGAGATCCGGGCACAGCGATAACTATTCGATTTAATCTGCTTCACAACGCACGATGGCCGTGCGACTCGAAATAGTAACAGAAGCCATATTATATAAATTTTCTCTAGTGAAAATTCTAAAAATTCGCATACAAGTGAAAATATGTGAAAAATTTCGTTGTACGAAATGTCTCGAGACTTTCATTCGGTTTAGTTTTTTCCGTTTATTTTTTTTATTTTTTATTTATTTTTATTTTTTTTTTTTTGATAGTAGTCTCTGTTCGTTTTTTCGTTTTTTCGCTTTTTGTTTCTATTTTCCCCCGGCTGTCTCTTTGCGTTTCTGTTTATGAGCAGCAATCGCCTTGGCTGTGAGAAATTGCCGTTGTTTTTGTTCTTCTTAATTTAGTACTATCTGCAATATGTATCTTTCTCAGATGTGTGTCGTCAGAGAAGCTTTTGGATTCTCAAAAATATATTTATTGAAAAATTGGCCAGTAAATAAGCTAGTCAATTGTTGCGCTCCCTTTAATTATTGTAATTAGCTATTGTAAGTGAGGGTCATATTTCCCCAAAAGAAAAGAAAAAATGTTAAAATGTACTCTCTTTTTATGCCAAGGAATTTATTTTTTTTATGGTCTGCCATTAAAAAAGTTAATATTAATGAAATAATAAATTGTTGGCATATACATTATAGAAATTATATGCAAAGATCACATAAACAAAACGCTGCGTGCTAATTATTCACCAGCTTTAAAATAGCCATGTTAATATATTTTGCCAATCACCTTCAGATCTTTCTTTCTTTAACTTTCCAAGGAAAAATGGAAAAATTACATCAATTATAAATCAACTTAAAACGATTTCAAGTTTATCAAATGCATTTGCTAATGCCCCAAAATAATTAAATTTGCGATAGCATTGACATTTCACAATTTTCCAAAATGTGTTCTTGTTGACACTGAACTTATTTATGCACACGATAACCTCACTCAGGCAGTAAAAGAAAATACAAATACTATAAACAAGCCGGAGAAAAGACTACGCAAATAGCAGCTAATAGAATTTTGCTTGCAATACGCCAGAGCAAAAGTTTGTTTATTAGTTCAAGTAAATGCTATTGATTTTACTGCAGTATATTGCTAGCGGATAACATTCATCTGTGTTAACTGGAGGCAAATACAATTGAAATCAATTCAAACCAAATTGAATAATGCGTATACGTAATATGGATGCAACATCTGTTCCTTCTTGATTTGATGCCCATAAGAAGCCATAAAACCAAATCCAAATACTTGTGTACACTAAACAAATTAAGTTCAACAAGTTAGAATGCTCGACCAGCAGATACCTTAAGCCGAAGACATTTAAACTAGCAAGTTGAATATGTATAAAGAAAATGTTTGTGCGTAATTTGATAAATACTATTATACGAATTTCTTCCCTGTTGACTAACCGGTCTTTAATCATTATAGTTGATCAATGTTATTGTACAGTATATTCTTATTTTCTTCGGAAAGCTGTAATTTGAATTGTTGCTATCGGTAATCGATTCTTATCGATATTGGCACAATGTATGAAGTTATTAATATCAATCGACCTTAAATTTGTACAATTGATCAGTTTTATGTTAAGGGTTATTCTTACTGGATCGGAAAGATGTTTATTGAAAATGTGGATTTTACTGCAATCGGTAATTTATTATCGATATTGGAAGAACTTGGGGCGACATCGATTAAATCAATTGATCTTATATCCTTACAGTTCATCAATGTTATATTACGGAATATTTTTACTGATTAGGAAAGCTGTGTTTAAAAAATTGTGACCTCTATTGCAATCGTTGAACGATTCTTGTCTTGGAATCTTTCGAAAAAATAAAAATAAATTAAACTTGAACTTGTATTTATATTTATATTTAGATCTTATAAGCTCTGATATAGCAAAATTCATTTAGACGTACAGGACCCCATAACTTATAGATCTCCTATACCTCCATAACTCGGAGGTCTTTACTTCTGCCCGTTACACACTCATGCACAACTTATTTATATATTTACATTTATATATTTATATACAACTATATGAAACAAGTGTAATCCAATTTTAACTGGCGCACATCGTTGCCAAAATAAATCCCGAACAAATTTACTTTATTATAGATGCAATTGTATAATATAGGGGCATGCAACCACCCGTAACCGACGCCGCCAACACATCAGCTGCGGCTTTTTGTGGTACAATTCATTTCCCTTATAGTGGCCGCATAAATTTTTATGAATTAATTTACCAAAATTCTGTTGGCAGTTGTGCACACATTAAAAGCAGACCATATACACACATAAGTACCATATTTACCTCTTATGTATATACCCTATTAACCATGTACAATAATAATGACAGCAATGCAAATTTCTTTTGCTGCTGTCATTTCATTCACTAGCCTGGGCTCTGGGGCCCAAAATGCCATCAGCGGTTCTTGCTCTTTAGTGTGTATTGTGAGGGGATGAGGGGGGGTGGGGTGGGGATGATGGGGGTAAGGGGTAAGTATGCGTTGCCGATGATGATAGCGATGCCTGTATCGCTATGAATAATCACTGCGGCATTTGGCGTCACATGCGACAGTTGCCAGCCGTCAATTTATGTTGGTATCTTTATGCACTTTCCTGAGAATCTCAATCGCTTACAAAAATAAATAACCGAAAGAGAAAGATGGTTTTATAATATACCAATACCAATTGTTGAATTGCTTACAGATGCGCGTAGCTGTGTGACCTGTGATAAGGTTTTAGCGGAACTCGAAAAAATCGACGATGACACCGATTCATTCGGTGTGGATTTTGTTAAAATTAACGACAAACGACTAGCCAAACAATATGGCATCAAGAACTTCCCAGCGCTCACTTACTTCAGGTAAATAAAAAGACAAACAAAAAAAGATTAACAAAGAAACAAATTTGAAAATTGCATTCTCAATTACTGATCCGATAGGGAAAAGGAGCCCATCATCTATGATGGTGATCTTATGGATGAGGAGGGCGTGCTCGATTTTCTAACCTCGCTCGAGGCGATGGATCTGCCCGATCGCATCGAGGAGGTCAACGCAAAGATATTGCTCAAGATTATCGAAGATACCGATTTTGTTGCCGTCTTATTCTGTGAGTAGAAATCATTCCTAGCTGCAAACACATTTCTCTCTCTTTCTATCTTTATTTTTATCTATGATTATTATCTATATTTATTGGAGGAATATTTTGATTATTTATACTTCAAAGCAGTTGCAGTTTTTAGCGTTCAATAAACAAAGTTATAATTAAAGCAAAAACAAGACCAAAAACAAAGTAAAGCTCTCTTGTGACTAAAATTCATACAACTTAGGTACAATCGATAAATACTATTTTACCTAGTTACGTATTTATATGTAGATATTAACTTTATTATCTTGTAACTTGTAACTAACATAAGCAAAACTACGGCGGCATCTTAACTAAAAATATATTTATACTATATTTATCTATGTACTTATATACATACATACATAACGGCGGGCGGTAATTGTTGCCGCAGACATTCTAAGCATATTTACATAAGCCAATATATATGTATGCGTTGTATCTATTTAAACGATAACAGGTCCTGATCATGAAACTTGCCCACCCAGGGTAATGGGTAAGTTTGTGCATATGTTAATGGGTTGCCTTTGACTTGTTTCCCCCCAAACCACTCAAACCACCCAAACCTACTTTCAACCTAGTTTCCGATTAAAACCAAACTTCAACTTATCCAATTCATCGTATTTTTGACTCCAATCAAGCAATTTTGCCAAAAACTGTAAACTACATATGCACAAAACCCTCACCAACATTTGTACCTGTATGTAAATACATTTATACATGTAAATATGTGTAACACTTTCTAACTGTATGCCTATATATGTATGTGAATTATATACCCTTTCTTCTCAGTCGCCCGCATTAAACACGTGCTAATCTTCAATCTGCTAGTATAACTAATTCTATGTAATGAGCAAAATGAGCAAAAAGTTTGGCATTTCGAAATGAGAAATTGTTTGTAATTTGCCAATTTTACGTAGCTATTTGATTTGAGATACAGATCCAACATTTATTTATTTGTCTTTTTAAGCAGGGTTCTGGTCATGGAGCAGGGTTCTTGATGTGCTTTTAAAATGCAGATCCCAAACTGATATACAACAAATGGTGTTATTGTAGGGAGAAAATGGCCAATTGGCCTTCTTTTAAAATAGTTACAAATGTATCTTATCTAAACAATTAATTTTATATACTTTTCCCAAACAGTAATATATTTGTTTTAAAGCAGTCTTCTGACTAGTATAGTTTTCCTGGGTTTTTTTTTTTTTTTTAAGAATTACGAAAATTGAGTATTATAATCTAAGCTATTTTATTTAATATACTGATCTTACACTTTTTTAAAAGCGGTGCTCTGATTATCATAGACTTTCGTGGTTTAAGTGCCCGTCTAGGGATTATTTGGTACATATATACTGTTTCCAAAATAAGATGATATAAATTAATTACTCGTCAAGCTGCACAATTTAAAAGTAATTTTCAAAGTTTTTAAATATTGATATTAAAAATAAGCGAAATAAATAATACGTACTATGATTTATTTTGCACTGGGAAAAGACTTCCAATTTGTCAAATCCTGAAATTTACTTTTATAAAATGAATGAAGATGGCCCCAAGCAGAGTTTTTTATATTTATATCCAAGTAAAGTCTAAGCACACATTTTGTGGCAAAATTTATAAAAATGTATATATAAATGTATATATATTTACTATATTATTGGAGTAAAATTCTGATGTTAACTTATCATGTAGTACAGCACTGTGACTGTAAGGGACTTTTGGTATACAATGTAAATATAAGTGGCAAAGAAGTTTGCAAACAGAAAGAAAATACAAATATTACGTATACGTATACAAATAATATGACAACAACAAACAAGAATCAGATTCAGAAGGAGCAGCAACAGCTCGTACAAATAAATGTCTGGGCTCAGCGCCAGAGCATGTTTGCAGCCCGGCGGACGCAACCAGCCTCATCGAACAAGTCTTATAGAAAACAAATTAAAAGAAAAAGCAAGAACAACAAGTGCAACAGCAACAGCAACAGCAACAGCAACAAACAAACACACAACTCAAAATGTGTCTGTTGGTGTCTGTTTTTATCAATTATAAAGAATAAATTCAGTTATGATATAATTGCTAAAGACATCCGAATAGATCGGCAGCATATACATAGATGGAAATATATATATATGTTCTGGCCATAGTTTATGGAACAAAGGAAATGAACATTTCGATAGAAAACATAAACCTATTGGCTTTACTGCGAGCAGCGCGGGGTGACCGCGGGGCAGCGACACCAAAGTGTAGCAGTTTTATTTATTTGTTTTTGTTATAAGCTCTTTTTTTTATTTTTGTATTTTTTCAACACATCAGAGCCACCTACAATTTTTGGTTTATAAATAGCAACTCAAGCAGTTGGTTGGCCAACAAAATGATTTTTCGTTGCTGTTATTTTTGCTCAATTTTCAGACAACTAACTGTATATACGCGTGCATACATAGACGCACATGCACACGCACGCACACACACACACACACGCACACACACACAAATAAATTGTATGAATATGTATGTACTTGTCTGTATGTATATTTCAATACGATATGTATTTTTATAAAGCGCAGACAGCGCACAAAGGTCTTCGCATAGATGATCAGCATGTAGGTGAGACAAGAACAAGATATTCTGGCTCCGACTGTTCTGCATCCATTGTTCTGCCTTTTGTCGAAATTTCTAAGCGCACCGACAAACGTACATGAGTTTGGTGGGATATCTGTTCTATACCCTTTATTTGAATACCCCAATACCACAATAAAGTGCATTTTAAGAGCGAAAAATGTATGAATAAACCAACAGAGTTTTTTCTCTATCATGCATATTATTATTATTATTTGTTATTTAATTACGCACTCCAGTTTTTGTATAAAAGATTTGAAAATTTAATTTATAATTAAATTTATATATCAAATTATATGAAATATAACTAAATTAAAACATAACATTAAAAAGAAAAGAAAATTAATATATAACTGTGAGTTTTAAAATATTGAATGGTTAAACTTTTAGTGCAAGGATTTTGAAACCCAGAGAGAAATCCAACCAATAACATGTTATTAATTTTTTATTATAATTCATATTATATATGTGTATAAACAGTTTTAAATTTAAATTTTCAAATACTTACACATTAATTCTAAATACAAAATATTCAAAACGAAAGAATAATAAAAAATTAAAATAAATTATAATGTATGTAATGACTAAAATTAAAATCAAAGCCACAATTTAAGTAATAAGTACAATAATAACGTCCTAACGACATTCCCTAACAATATTGGCCAGGCTAAACACATTACTAATGTCTTATCCCGTTTATAGGGTAAACAACGTTTGATTGTATATATTTTTTTCTTCTTTTGCCTAAACCTGCAGACAGACAGCAGTTTTAATTGCTTTAGCATACAGCAAAACATCAAGATGCTGGCACTCACGAGCCGGCATGGATGTCATTATGGGCAGGTCTTTAGTTGTAGCAATGCAATGCAATTTTACATAATAAATATATATATATGTATATGTATATATGTGTGTGTGTGTGTGTGTGTGTATGCATATATATGTGTATGTGTGGATTTAGTTGTGCGAGTAAATGCGGCAAGTGTGCGTTCTAGCCGTCTGACTTGCACTATTTTTAGTATTTGCTCAAGTCTGCTGCAAATTTATTATTGCATTTTGCATACTAAACGAACAATTTCAGCAGAAACCTGTCAAAACTATAAACATAAACATGTTTAGTCACTGGCGCAGTAATACACTCATAGAATATACATATGTATACCTGTGTATATCTGTGTACCTGTGCATGTGCGTGTGTGGGTGTGGGTGTTGGTGTGGGTGTGGGTGTAGGTGTGGGTGCGTGTGGCCTTGCCACCTTGACAAAGCACACTCACCCAGTGAAAATAGCTTCTTGTTCGAAATTTAAAGCTTGAGGACATTTTATTTTTTGTTAAGAATTTGCTCGATTGTCAACCACAATAGCAATTCAATATAAATTATTAAACATTAAGCAAGGCTAAAAGTTTTAAAACATAATTGCTTATTGTTTAGTATTTAACTTATTATAATTTATTGTATATATATATATATTAAATAGATACTTGAATATATAATCAAATAGACAAACGTAGATTAATTCATAAGATATAAATGTATAAATACTTTTATATATTTAAAGTTTATTGAATTGTGCTGAAGACAAAGCTGGCAATTTGTAAAATACTTATTTTAAATAGTGATACATATATTACGCATACGCGGCGCATGCCACAGGGAAAGCTCGGTAAAGATTAACGCAAAGCAAAACTGATAAATGTCGGAAGCGCAAAAGAGCGAGCTTTCATATGTGCAGTTAGAAGTAGCGGAAAGGTAATTGGCGAACTTTTCCCAATGGACTTTATTTATAAGTCAAATTCGGTTATCGTTTTTTTTCCTGAACAACACAATTGCTCAGTGTTTTCATTTCCGTTGCATGGGCAAACAAACAAAATGAATCGCAATTCTCCACAGGTTGTAAACAATGATTATACTTAAAATTTCACATTTGTATACAAACGATTTAATGCGATGGTGTAATGTGATTTTGAACACCATTGCTAGCAACTCCAAATGAAGCAAATCCATTTGCAATTGCTCAGAGCTCTCACGATTCTATTCTTGTCTTGCATGCACCCTAACGTCAATTCGTTCTCCTTTGAACTATTAACCTTAACCTTGCCGTTGCACACGAGAATGTCTCGATAATTACGATACTGATGTACTTATATACCAAAAAAAAAAAAATAATAATAATAACACAGCGTGTATTACCCCCAACAATAGCCCAAACAGCCACCAAGCAAAAACCAATACTAACAGAATACCATACCATATTTATTGTGCTAGTATCCAAAAAAAAAACCAAGTCTAATGTCAACCATAGCAGGAGTTACAGAGTTGAAGAGAAAACTATTTCTAATCTTTGCACATTGTTTATCAGATAAACAGCAATGCCGCAAGTGCGCCAAGGCCTTGCAAGAATTGGAGAATATCGACGATGAGGCCGACCAGCTTGGCATTGGTTTTGTGAAAATACATGACGAGGCATTGGCCGATGAGTACAACTTGGGCAATCTGCCGGCATTGGTATACTATCGCCACCAGACTCCGATCATCTATGAAGGTACAAAACACCAGCTCTCTTACATGTAGAAGTTGTTCCCCACATTCCTCACACATCAAACAATCCATACAAAAAATAAATTTAAAAAAACACAAGTAAATCAGAACAACTCGTTTGATTCATTCTGTTGCCTAATTATCGAAATGTGTGTCTGTGCCGCAGGTGAGCTGCAGCGTGAGGAGGATGTCTTGGAGTGGTTGGTGCAAAATAAATCGACCGGTGATGAGGATGATGTTATCGAGGATGTTACCTCTAAGACTCTATCAACGCTGATTAGCAATATTGATAATTTGGTTGTGCTATTCTGTATGTATATTGATCCGAGATATAGATATTGATATAGACGCATATGTTTATCGATCACACCACATATCATCTACAGATGATCATGGCAATGATGATTCGATGACCGTGTTGGAGGAGCTAGAACAAATCGACGATGACTGCGATAAGCATGGCATACAATTTGTTAAGATTGATGACGTCAAGGCGGCGTCCGATTACGGAATCGAATCGGTACGGGACAGAATTGCATCTAAATCGGTGAAGCACAGCAATATTGATAATGAATCTGTGATTTGTAGATTCCGGCAATTGTATATTTTGAAAAAGAAATTCCAAACGTGTACGATGGCGATCTCATGGATGAGGAACAGATACTGAAATGGTTGTTGGGACAGTTGGAACACGATGAGATCGAGGATGTCACCGATGAAATGCTCGATACAATGATTAAAGAAGGACGCGTCATTGCAGTGCTGTTCTGTAAATATACAAATATATTCAATACAATAAGATTATCTACAAAAAAATCGTTTGGCGCATTTTGCTCATCTGACGTGTTTTGCAGACGACAACAACGACAAGAAATCCCAAAAGGTCCTTGAAGAACTTGAGAACATTGACGATGAATGCGACGCTTTGGGCATTACTTTCGTGAAAATCGATAATCCCGAGGAGGCCGTCGAATATGGCATCAATAAAGTTCCTAAACTGATATACTTTGAAAAAGGCATTCCAACTATATACGAAGGCAATCTGGAGGATGAGGAGAAGCTATTGAAATGGCTTGAAGAACAAACAAGTTCCGATCAAATCGAAGACATTACCGATGAAATGTTGGATTTGATCATTGAGAAAATGCCACATGTTGCTGTGCTGTTCTGTAAGTGATTTCCCGCACAAAACAAATAAACCGGATACCCAATTTCAGCTGTAGATAATGTATAGATCGTATATATATATATATATGTATATATGTATATATTTTATATATATTATTTGTTGTACTTTGTAAAACCGGGGTGTGTCTGAGTGTTTGCCATATAATCGTAACAAAAGAAAAAGCTGCCTTCTGCTCAATGTGCTTATCAATTTATTAATTTTAAAAGCGCTTCAACTAATACATAAAAAAAAAACTAAACCGGAAATTCTCCACTGATTTTAGTAACAAATTTGGGTGCTTATATTAATAAATTCGGGTAGTCAAATTTATTTAAAAATATATTTTGTAGTATGAAACCAGTTGCAATTATAGAGAGCTTTTTAGTAGTGAGGGTCTTTAAGCTTTAGAAGGCCTGTAGAGCGTTTCCCACTTTCAATTATCATTGTAAGGACATGAGAATAATTGATTGCAATCTTTCACAGATGACAAAGATCAAAAGAAATCACAGAAAGTGCTCGCAGAATTGGAAAACATCGACGATGAGTGCGATCAGAACGATATTGCATTCGTGAAGATCGATGATGATAAGGAAGCCAAAGAATGGGGTATCGATGAGATTCCATCGATTGTACTCTTTGAACGTGGTATTCCACATATCTACGAGGGTGATCTGATGAAAGAAGATGAGCTACTTGGCTGGCTGGTGCATCAGAAGCGTTATTCGGAAATTCCCGAGGTCACCGACGAAATGAAGGACAAATTGGTCGAGAACACAGAACATTTAGCAGTTATTTTCTGTACGCAATCGAAGCACACACTAACTCAGTGAATTCAAACTGAATAATATGTTTTTTTGAATTGACAGATGACAAGGATGACAAACAGGATATGCGTATTTTGAATGAACTGGAAAACATTGACGATGAACTCGAAAAGGAGGGCATCGTCATCGTACGTATCGATAATGCCGCCGAGGCCAAGGAATATGGTCTCGATCATTTGCCCGCACTGATTTACTTTGAGAATAAAATACCTGCCCTGTACGAGGGCGATCTGATGAACGAGGATGAGGTGCTTGAGTGGCTGCTGGTACAGAAGAAAACTGCGACAATTGAGGAGGTCACCGATGAGATTCTAGTCAATCTGATCAATGAGCACGAGTACGTTGTTGTCTTCTTTACGGGTCCCTGCGAACCGGGCGAGGCCTGTGATCACACTCTGGCGGCGCTGGAAAGCATCGACGATGAACTCGATGAGGCTGGCATCATATTTGTTACCACCGAGGATACCGGCATCTCTAAGAAATATAACGTCAAATCGTATCCACGATTGGTGTTCTTCAGAAATCGTGATCCGTTGCACTTTACGGGCGATTTGGATGACGAGGACGAAGTATTGGCCTGGATCACTGATGATGAAACCCTCGAAATTCCCGGCAAAATCGAGGAAGTCAATGTTAAAATGTTGGATAAGATTTTGGCCGAAAACGATCATGTTGTCGTGTTCTTCTGTGAGTAAATTAAGCATTGCAAAATTTACTTTTCTTTTTACGAAGTGATTTTCACTTTACAGATGCCGAGGGGGATAAGAAAGCCCAGAAGATCCTCAACGAACTGGAGAACATCGATGACGAATGCGAGGAAAAAGATATCGACTTTGTAAAGACATCCGACGACAATATTGATAAAGAATACGATCTGCCCGGCTTGCCGGCACTTGCATTTTATAGACATAAGTTTAGAACAATTTACACCGGTGAGTACATATGGATAATTTGTAACATTATATATATCTTTAATTATAACAACACGCATATACTCGAAGGTGATCTGATGAAGGAAGACGAAATTCTGGAATGGGTTATAGAATTGCATGAATCGACGGCTGATGTCATCGAATCGGTTGATCGGAAAACGCTACAAGTGTTGATCAACGATGTTGAACATCTCGCCGTTTTCTTCTGTACGTTCTCACAACAATAATATTTATTGTAAAAAGAATACTAATGTTGAATTATTGCCATTAACAGATGACGATGACTGTGAAACATGCCCTGGTATTTTGGAAGAACTGGAGAACATCGATGACGATACCGATAAGCATGGCATTCAGTTTGTCAAATCGAATGATGTTAAGCTAGCCCATGAAATTGGCATTTTCGCATTCCCAGCTTTAGTCTACTATGAGACAGGCGTTCCGATTATGTATGATGGTAAGCGATCATATTCAAATATGCATATAGTCTAAACTCATGTAATCTCACCTGTCGTTTTTTATTTTCTTCTTTCCTTTATTCTTTTTTTTTGTAGGTAATCTCAAAAATGAAAATCGTGTGCTGCAGTGGTTAATCAATCAAAAGAGTAAGCGTTTTTGTTTCAAATGTTTTCTCTGCTTTCTAACTCACGCTCATAAGCCAAACATTCAATATCAAATCAGTTGAGCCCACAATATCTTGGCTGCACTAAAAGAGATTGCATTTCAAATCCAAACAAGTCGGATATATCCAAATATCATTCTACCCGTTTATAGCCATCATACAAAAAAATTCAAAACGTAATGAATACTTTTGATATATACGCTATATACAATAGGCAACGAGGACGATGGAAGTGATGAGAAAATAATTAAGTTGAGCTATCCAAAAGAAAGTGATCTGGATAAGAGAGCGAAACTAAAACGCCTACAGCAAACGATCCGAAATCAAAGATTACGGAAACACTCGAAAAATTACAATGACGATGACAATGGCGATGACGATGACGATGACGATGACGAGGACGATACTGACGATGATAACGATAAGAATAATAATGATGACGACAATGACGATGATGAGGACGAAGACAATGACGAGAATGGAGAAGATGATGAAGACGATGAAGACGATGAAGACGATGAAGAAGATGATGACGAGAATGGAGTAGACGATGAAGACGAAGACGAGGACGATAATGATGATGACAATGATGAAGATAATGATGACGATAATGATGACGATAATGATGACGATAATGAAGACGATGATGACGATAATGAAGACGACAATGATGACGACAATGATGACGATAATGAAGACGATGACAATAAACATGACGAAGACGATGTTGACGAAGACGATGATGAAAATGATGACGACGATGATGATGATAATGCTGATGAAGATAACGATGATATAGATAACAAAGACGATGACGAAGACGATGAGGACGACGATAACGACGACGATAACGACGACGATAACGACGACGATGACGATGACGATAACGACGACGATAACGACGACGATGACGATGACGATGACAATGACGATGACGATGAAGGTGGAGAAAATGACAATGATAATAATAAGGATGACGATGACGATGACGACGATGATAATGATAACGATGATGACGACGATGACGATAACGATAACAAAAATGATAACAATAACGAAGAAGAAGATATCAGCAAGCAAATATATAAGCATAAAGCCAAAGGCAGAACGATACATCGGCTTTCTGATCTTTGCGCGGGTCATCTAATAGATGAAATAGGTAATACGTGAATGTGAGTTGCCATTGCCGCACTAACTGAAGTTGTTTATTGTTGTGACCTCCTCCCTGACCTGCAAAAAAACCAAATAAAACCAACCAACCAACCAAACGAACACAAAATATGAAAAACATCTCAGATACTACAAAGTAACGCACACTACAGCATATTAATTGTCTATCTACAGACCTCGATAAATGGAATCCTAAAAATGCATTTCACAAAGGTAACAAAAGCATATACTCGCGATATTCTAAATGTGTTGCGCATAGCTTTTGTGATAAAAAATCAATAAATTAATTTACCCATATGACAACAATAAACTGAAATTGGAGATATACTATATATACACACACACGCATACACTAAAAGCCTCGTCAATGTTTGCCCTGGTGAATGTATTAAGACCTATCCAAAGATTCGATCTACCTACAATCTTGTATGAAGTTCCCAATCTTAAACTTCTATAAAAAGTGAACAAATTTGGTAATATAATTAAAAATAATAATGCAAAAATCATAGCTGACACAATGTTTGAAATAAAAAAAAAAAAAACGATTTTAATTTGTTATATTATGAAAAGTTATAATTTAATTGTTTGTTTAAAAAATAATATAACAAGAAATGGTTAATAACTTCATTATTTTGATTACTGATATAATTACATTCTCTACATAATACATAAGCAATTGTTTTTATCTGTTAGTTTATAAATAATATCGAACCTGCTCTGCTTTATAATTTTACAACCAAAACCAAGGGCGTCTTTGTGCAACGTGATAAAGTAAAAACTTAACATACACCAAAAAAAAAACAATTTTAAAAACAATTACGAAAAATGTGCAACGATCCAAACAATGAACTCTAGTATAAAACTCAATTAGGATTGAAAACCTGTACAGTCAGCATCAAAAGCATTTTGTCAGTTATTAGTTGAGTAGCAAAATTATTGTTGAAACGAATTAAAAATATTGTTCATTCATAAAGCACGCTTTTATACTCTAGAATGAAATCAATCTATCAATCTATATGCAAAAATTAAAGGAAAAAAAATACAATGAACATCGTACTAACTGCTCTTTGTGGTAATTTTGAACGTGTTGAAAAATAAAAGCATCTTTTACGACTTTTATTTCGTATTTCTCGCCTACTCTTTATGCATTTTTGTTTACTTTTGATTATTTCGTAATGAACTTTCTTGTTAGTCATTTCTTTAAAAAAAAAAAAAATAAACAAAAATTTTAAGAACTAAAACAATCTGACAAAATGTTTTTGTTTGTTTGCTCACACAGATGACGAATGTTTCTATGTTGGATTGGGTCACGACGGCCATTCAGCTAAACGCGGCAACAGTTTTGTGCCCAACGATTACAAACCATTCCAATGCTGTCCAACCAAATTGGAGAAGTCAACGAAAGTTCCTAAAATGACGGCCCAACGCATCGGACACAGCGATGGTGAATCGAGCAAACGTCAAGGTGGTAATTTCAAATTTGCCGCCACATCGAGCACTCCAAGCAAACCAGCAGCCAAGCCCGTCGCCCACAAGAAGCAGAACAAGCGCCGCGACGATGATGACGACGACGACGACGATGATGATGATGATGTGCCCCTGGTGAAGGTGTCATATGCGAACAAGCGATCTGGCCAAACGGCCAAGAAGCCCATCCCCAAGCTGCAGCAGCAGCAGCAGCAGAACGACGATGAGTCCCTTGAGGTGCAGAAAACAAAGAAGTCGTCAAAGAAGTCGGGCAATAAGCTGAACGTTAAAACCGGTACGTCGCGTTCCCCATCAACATATTAAAACAAGAAAAAGAAATACATACATACGTATATAATATTTAGATTTTTTTTTTTTTTGTCAAAATTGTAAGACACAAACCCGTTTCCTGATTGTTCCGTTTTGTTTTTAATCATTTTAATTGCACTTGTAATTGTTGTTGTGTACACACACCACCCATCAAACACACAAATACAGACATATCTGGTTGTAATTTGATTTGTATATTTCTCTCTCTTCTCTTTTTTTTTTGTGTCTTGCAGGCATTAATTTTTTGCAAAATCGACTAAAAAATATGTATGACCTCGTTTTTCAGGATATCTCTCTGTGGGAGTAAGGCAACAATTTTAAACTGAATAACAAATATAAAGCAATTCAATGATTGTATGATTCAATGATATGCAATAACTAAAGTAGCACAAATACGCAGTGTTGTCATGTTGCAAAAAGCAAGAAAAATTACAATTCAACACGAAAAAAAAAACAATGATAAAACAATAACTAAATCGACGGCACGAAAGCAAAGCACGCATATACTTAAGAACTAAGAATTCTACTGTAAGAGCCTTGAACAGCAGACAATTATTATATAAACATAAATTGTAATGTGTGATTTTGTTTGTGACTGTCATTATCATAATTTGTAAGTGCAACATGCATCCGAAAAGACAACATCAACAACAACAGTAACTTAACTCATCTGGTTGTGTAATGCTAAAACTAGAACAACACAGTGCATCCTGAGGAATGAGTTTAGTTTTGGAGGAAGAATGCGTTACTTTAATATTAAATATTACTCATACGTTCGCCGACACCTGATCAAATGTAAATGTTAAAAGAGAATTTCTTGAAAGCAAAACTCACAAATGAAACACAAAAAGAACTGTTACTCTTTGTTCCACACGTACTGCAGCGGTTTTTGCAAGTAGAAAATCAACTGGCCAGCATTACTATTAAAACTATACCTATTACAATAATAGTAATGCTGGCACGCAACTCAAACTACAATTCACTAATTCACTTATCGTAACTTTTGGTACTTTTGCACTCTTGACTACTCACTTTTGAGGCTGCCTGTCTGTAAAACTAAAACTAAAACTAAAACTACAATTGTAAACTAAACTAAACTAAAATTTGTTGCATTTTGTCAATGGATTTCAATTGCGCAAACAAAACTTTGTTCAAATATAAAGCAATTACTGCAACAACAAAACTTACTATTAACAAACAAATATATATCAAATTCTTCAGAACTTCAGGTATATATTTTTTTAAAAAAAAAAATTCGTAATTAACAATAAATACAAAATATCGTCACTAATTGAACATAAACTTTTTGATACTACTTACTACTTTTTTTGTTACAATATACAATTTACCTTTATGTATGTAGCTAGTATAAAAACGAAAGAAAAACCAAAATATTTTTTAAACATTTTTACAATGAGTAAAGAGAAAAGCAATCTAAAAGGCTAAAAACTATACTATTTACATAGCTAACGGTAAACTGTGTGCTTGTATACTTATCAGGCATACATGTATATTTTATAGCTAAACTCATTTTCTCTCTTTTGTTGTGACAATTAAAACACAAGCATGCAAGCAAGCGCATATTTAAAATATAACAAAACTCGCCAATATATTCATCATACCATACAGTTCGTATACTTAATATTATGAATGGCTGTCAAATCTCTGATTCGATTTGTACACACTGGCCTCGCAAACTGATCGCCAAATTGTTTTTTTCTCACTTCTGAGAGCCAGGTTGGGCTCACTGTTAGCGATTTGTTATCGATATTTTAAACATATCGAATTCTATTTTTATTTTCATTAGCTTATTGTGAGAGTCACACTTGTTTTGTAAGAATTTTAAAATATGTGTTGTTGAACAGCAGCTGTAAAGATATAAAAACAAAAATAGAAAGGAACTCAAGCAATGTATTTGTTAAAGTTTTATTAACTCTTTTTAAATGAACTATTTATATAATTATATACATACGTAATAACTGAAAAATATTTTTGTAATATTAAATAACGCAAAGAATCAATTGTAATTTCACATGAATAAATAATAAAAAAAAACACATGAAAATTAGGTTTCTACTATAATTAAGCGTTCGCACAAAACAAAAAATGAATAAAATGTATAATGTTTTGGTTGTTTTTGTTGAAATCATTCAATTGATTTCAATACTCATCACCGGCTCTTGTTCTCAGCTATATAAAACGATTTGTTAAACTTATGTATAACCAAAAAGATTTTGCATTATTCTGGAAAATGTTGAATTCATATTAAAAAGAAAGCCAAATGTTTGCAATTAATAACCACTGCCTTCAAAAAGGAGTCCCAAGTTTTTTTTCAAGATTACTGTGGTAATGACAAAAGTGGAAAAAATATACTAAAAAAGAAACAAACGTTTAATAATTTAGCTTAAAAAGAAAATCTATTGATTGATTGACAAACTGCAGACTACAGGTATGTTGGCAATGATCACCAATAAAACACAAGCAAATTACCACAAGATAAGCCCTATATTACTAAAAGTTTATTATATTTGATGTGCAGGTAACTTGGATAGTAATGATGAGGTATTTAACTGGATACTGGAGCAAAAGGCCGATCAAAGCATAGAGCTTATTAATCGAGATCAACTAATTGAATATATAGGCACCAAAGACTTTTTAGCGGTTGTCTTCTGTAAGTATGCACAACAACTAAGGTATACTAAGTATAAAGCTCTTAAAAAACAAATTCAATCGATATACTTATGAGAGTCTGACAATGCGAGCCCACTAAAAACTGTAACTGCCCAAAAACAAGCAAAAAATCAAACAAAACAAAAACTGTTTTCATGATTTTCTCAAATCCATCTTAAGGAACATTTTGGCAAATGCGCATCTAAATATTTACAGATAAAGAAGAAGATCCTGACTCTCCGCGTGTGCTCCGACACATTGAGCTGATCGACGACGAGGCTACCGAATATGGCATTTATATTGTGAAAATGCACGATAAGCTGATGGCCAAGAAGTATGGCTTCAGAAATCCACCTGGTATAACTTACTTCCGCAAGGGCAAATACATTAACTACGATGGCGATATCGATGATGAGGAGGAAGTTCTCGACTGGCTAACAAGTCCCGCCAACATGGAGATGACCGATCACATTGAGCAGGTTAATCGCAAGATGTTTGAGAAAATACGCAAAAATTCCGATTACGTGGCGGTGATATTCTGTAAGTAATACTAGTAAGTTAAAGTCGAGCGAATATTTGTTACATAAATATATATTTACAGACAGCGATGACTGCAAACAGTGTCCTCGCGTCCTGGCTGAGGTGGAACACATTGACGATGATGCAGATAATGCGGGCATTGATTTTGTCAAGATCGATGATAAGCAAATGGCCAAAGAATATGGTGTCTTCGCCCTGCCAGCCATTGTCTTCTTTAAGCCCACATCTAAGGAGCCAGTAATATATGCCGGTTTGTACTATTAAACAAACAAATATTTAAGAATGTGTAAATCTAAATATATGTGTATATGCATTTTACAGGTGATCTTTATGAGGAAGAACAAATCCTATCTTGGTTGCTTACGCAAAAGGATCCAAGTGGAGATGTTATTGAAGATCTCGAAGGCGAAAAACTGGTTCACTTGATTGAAGAGTCTGGCTCCATAGCTGTGTATTTCTGTAAGTTCATTAAAAACCAAAACGTGGGATATTTAATTAACAAATACGAAATTTGATTATATGTTAAGTTTATCAAGCGTTTAATAGCTGCAATCGGTTTGGTGACATGAATTCATATCGAGTACACAATTATTCCAAAAGTGTGGCATACTTTGCAGCGCCTCGAAACTCCTCTCTTATCTGTCTCATTTCCAAATACCTCGTGTATCACTATTACAAAATGCATGTATTCGATATGAATTATGCTCACTCTTTTGCGCAAACAGTTTGCAGTCAACATTTTGTTGGGAATTTTCGTAACCAATGAAAACGTTATATTTTAAGCTACTATATATTTATCAACGCTCAATTGTATCTAACCAAAAAGACTTTTTACAACATTTATATTTCTATTTAAAAAATTAAAAAAAAAAAACTACACGTAACATCGCACTAAAAACTAAAAAAAAAAAATTAAATAAAACGTAGGGAACAAAACGAAGTGTGATATTTGCAATTCGAAAGCGGTGCGCAAGGCGCGGCTGAAAAAGGAGCGCGAGCAGCAGCAGCAGGATGGCGGCACCGCCAGTGCGGCCGCCGCCTTTGGCAGCGATCCTGAGGCAGCAGCAGCTGCCGGCGAGCCAGGTGGTGCTGGTGGTGGCGATGGTGCAGCAACGGATGCCATGGCCAGCAAACATGATGATGGTAGCGCAATACGTGACAAATTTAATAACTTTTGTATAGACACCACAAATGGAATGAGTCCAATAATGTTTAACCGCAACCACAACAAACACAAACACAAACACAAACACACACACACATATGTACATACACCTCCATATGTATGAGAATGTCTTACCCGGTATTATGATGTAGCGCACCTCAAAACTTCAAAACTTCAAAGCCCCCAAACCCAAAACACCGAACTCTATATTACACTTTCCCTCCCCCTATCTCTCTCTCTCTCTCTCTCTCTCTTTCTCTTTCTTTCTGTCACTCTGTCTGTATCTATTTCTCTTTGTCTGTTTATCTGTGCGTTAATCTGTCTCACTTTTGCTGCGTTGTGCTCAGTTTTATGTTTTATGTATTATGCTTTTCTCAACATACACAAGTTTCCACTCTATTCCCCACGTTGTGCTAAGTGTAGTGCTTGCTCGTAGTGTTTTCAACTTCCCTATACTTGTTTAGTGTGCACTCTTTGTTATAATATGCATTTCCCCATATTCCCCCAATCACTGCTCTCCTAGATGCCGATGGGTGCGAACAGTGCACTAAGGTGCTCGAGGAGCTGGAGAATATAGACGATGACTGCGATAAACATGGCATAACATTTGTCAAGACACGAGACTTCTCCGTCGCCGATGGCTACGGTGTACACGAATATCCGGCTCTGGTCTACTTCGAGGGTGGCATACCAAATGTATTTGAAGGTAAGAAAACTGCCATTTATAACTGATTTGCAGTTTATTCTATCAGTTTATTCTATCCGATTAACGGAAAAAGTGTCCGTTTCCGTTTTCAACCACTTGTCTTGTAAAATAAAAATCACAAACATGTAAAAGTGTTCCAAGCAAGGTTGTCGTTAGTCGGCGGATTATGGTAACCCTAACAGACATGCCAAGGCAACCCTAACATCTGTCCGATCTAAAGATATATTTCGCAAAGAAAATATTTATTTATAACATATTCATTAGCTAGTTTGCAGTCATGAGGTGTACACTATTGAGCATCACGTTCGATTTTCTGTTATCGCAAAATGGAATAGCTATTTTCATAATTTGAAATTCTGTAATTTTCAGGTGAACTCAGCGAGGAGGAGGAGGTCCTACAATGGCTTATAACGCAGAAAACTGAAGATCGCATTGAGTTAATCACACGTCAAATGCTCGAAACTATGGTCGAGGAAACACAATATTTAGCCGTATATTTCTGTAAGTTATTCTCGCTAACAATCAAAGCAATTTTTCATATTTATCACACAATATCAATTATATCCCTTGACATTCTACCTCCACTGCACGACCACAACACAAATATCTCTCTGCACCACAAAACAACAAATCCAATCTAAAAATCAAAACAATATATATTGCCCGCCACATAAAAAATAAATAAAACAAAAAATAAAAATCGGTTCGCAATTAGTACCGGTTGAGCGGAGGGGCAAGCCACCCGCTTACTGTCGAAGTTTCTGCTCACCCTCTAGTCTTATAGAAAGCAACCTGACCACTACCTCCAAACACTCATCCAGCAAATTCGTACAAAACTACATTTCACGTAAAAGAAAACGTATCCAAAAACAAGGTATTCCGTATTTCGTGCACACAAATCGCAACTCAAAAAATTCAAAAATCAATTGAATAATGCGCATGTTTTTCTCGAGCTCTAACAAGATAAACTACTTCTATCATATTATGCCTAAATTACTATTCTCTTCCACAACTCGTTTACTAAAACAGGCTTCTAAACGTATTATCGACCAAACTAAATGAACCAGTCGTTAAATTAGGGTATTGCTTTGAGATCCTTTTTGAGTTTCGTATAAACAGTTGCGAATCCTTTGTAACAATCAATAAACAGAGAATTTAGTTTGGGCGCGAATACCTTTTGTTTTGGCGTTTTCTCTTTCCCACTATTTTCTATGCGTGCCTATCTATAACTTATCTAACTTATCTACTTGTCTACGGCGTACGCTTCACATTTTTAAGTCGTACAATATTATTTGAATACTTATCTGAGATGTTCGTTTTGTATATTGCCAGACAAAATCAACTGTAATATCTGTGATCAGATATTGGAGGGCCTTGAACTGATTGATGATGAGTGCGATGTTTTTGGAATACATATGGTTAAAATCCAGGACCCTCAGCTGGCCAAACGTTATTCCATTAAAACTTTCCCAGCCTTGGTCTACTTCCGGTAGTTTTTGTGCAAATCCAATTAAAATTGAATATAATTGATAATATTTAATTCATAGCAATGGCAATCCACTGCTCTTCGAGGGTGATCTACAGAATGAACAATCCGTGCTTGAGTGGTTGATAGACGATGATAATCGTGAGTTGGCCGATGAAATCGAGGAGGTGAACGAACGCATGCTGGATCGCCTAATGGCTGAATCTACATTGTTGGTGGTATTCTTTTGTATGTAGAACCTATTTAATGTAACAATTTTGGGGTATTGCAATTAGTATTTATCTGTAGATGATGATGATTGTGCTGAATGCGAGGAAATTCTTGAGGAGCTTGAGGAAATCGATGGCGAGGCTGATATGTTTGGCATTGACTTTGTTAAGATTGTCAGCGCTGAAGCAGCCAAGAAATATGAAGTGGTCAATATACCATCTCTGGTATATTTCCGGTGAGTTGAACCTTAAGATTCTTCAGTAAGATAACATTGAATTCATTTCTGTGTCTATCGAATTATAGAAAACAAGTGCCCGTCCTATATGATGGCGATATGCATCAGCATGATAAGGTCATCACCTGGCTAACATCGCAGGATGTATTCGAAATTAAAAACGAAATCGAGGAGGTCAATCGCAAAATGCTTGACAAGCTGCTCGAAGAAAACGAATTTATTTCCGTGTTCTTCTGTAAGCGAAAAAATCGATGGATCTGCATATCCATTTCTAAACAATTACTGTATTTATATTAGATGAACACAATCAGCCTGACAGCCTTGCGGCGTTGGAAAAACTGGAAAACATTGACAGCGAGACCGATAATCTGGATATAACCTTTGTGAAAATGGCCGATTCGCGTTATGCCAAGAAATGGGGCGTTACCAAACTGCCAGCCATGGTATATTTCCGTCGCCGTTTTCCTAGCATATATAGAGGCAAGTACAAATCGAATGTTTTAATTTTCAATGCGAATTTTAGTTTTTGAAAAGTTAAATCTTAATTTATATGCATTGGCTGCCTAATAACGGAATTTAATTCTTTGGGTAGCAATTTTGTTTTATTATTAAGGCCATTTTTATTCCCTCAGTTTGCCTTCTAGAGAAGAGTTAAATATCTTTCTATGTAATATTTTAGAAAAATACTTGGAAAATATATTAAAAAAACGGTATTCACTTAGAAAAACATCGCTGTGAAATTAAAAAAAAAAATAAAATAGTTTCGAAATGCACCAAAAAAAATTGTTTCGAGAATTATAAATTTTTTAGACGTTTTGTAGAACATTGAGAAAATATTTCTAATAAGTGTATAAAAACCAGATATGCAAAACGGAAGTTTCTAAAAAAACCAATATTTTTTAAGAAATGTGCAAAATATAGCTAAAGTAATAAAGAACGTAAAAATAAGAAATATTTTTTTGAAATTGTAGAAAAAATGTGGCATGAATTAAGATAGGCAACAGACAGGGTCTTGTCGATTTTGTTATTTGACACCGATTTTTTCTCAATATATCAGATATGAAAAAAGCACAATAAGAAATACCAGTTTGGTTTGGAAAATACATTTTTACCTAGTCATCTTTATATGTTACAGGCGATTTACTATCGGAGGATGAGGTGCTCGAATGGCTGCGCAAGAATCGTTTCCGCCAGCCGGAACTAAATATATTCATGTACGCTCTGATAGCACTGGCCGTGGCCTTCGTTGTCTACACCGCGTTCCTGCTGCAGTGCTTCAAGCCGGCACCACCGCCACCCGTGCAGCATCCGAAGCAGTCGTGATGGGACCGAGTGGGTCAAGCTGCTGCTGCTGTGTAACTAGAAATTGTTGAAGAACATACGATATTGCAACTACTACAACAAGGGCGTGCCTGCGTGTAGAGAACGAAAAACTGGAAGAAGGAGTCAGAGAGAGAGAGAGAGAGAGAGAGGATAAGAGCAAATGAATTAATTATTAATTAAAAGCGAAAGGAACACACAGACACACACACACACACACACCCAGACATAATCATGCATACATTAAATAACGAACTATCATCATGGAATCGTCTAAATTAGACGACTTTAAGAAATGACCTTAGAACGACAGTGCCGAATATACTGCCCCAAGTATTGTGCGAGAGTCCCTGGTGACAGAACATTGCAAATATTACAAACTATATATTTTTACATATAATACATTTACCTTTGAGAGACAACCGTGTTTAATGAGTCAACTTTCTGGCTGCTTCCATAATTAATCAATATCAATTTGAATATAATTTCACGTGACAATAATATACTTAAACATTTTAGCAAATCAATCAATAAACAATGAATTCAACGCTCAAGTCATAGTAATTACTTTTAAAATTATATTTAAATACAATTACAATAATATTATATGATATTAAAGCAAAAATCACAATTTCTACATTAAATTATTACGGATTAATAAAAATAATTAAAATACAATTCGTGAAGCATATTATGGAAATAGCTCCTTTCAATACACTATATTTGAAGGTAATAAAAGCTTACTCTTATTGTATATGTAAGTATAAAAGAATGAGAACAGTTTGCCACTCAACCTGGAACTGAGGCGCACGTTGAATCTCCGTTGGCAACCGAACACTAAAGCTTTCCTATTGAAATTTCAGGCGAAAAGCCAGCCACCTGACAGTATTGAATTATGAGATGATAATTATAAATGTACTCGAGCTGTTTTTGTGCGATCAATATTGTGCCAGCCATTTTTATCTATTTGATAATAATAAATTTCTTTCTTGTTTACTAGGGAGATATCAGCGTAGAATTATCTACAGACATACGTTGTTTTATTTGTAGGCCTTTTTGCAATTTGAAGCTATCAGTCTGAATTTTCAACAGCGAACCTGACGTCGTTCTTTTCACATGAACATTTAAAGGCCCCGTCCCGCTAACTCAACTGCTATCTCCGTTAAAATTTCAGGCTGGCAAAGACAGACGGCTCAATTGATTACAGTGACACTACACTAAAACAAACTGTCCCACATATTTTACATCTTAATAATTATAATATACATATATTTATATATATATATATATATATATATATGTAAATCTACCTGATGATTAGAATAATTCCGGCCAAAAGGATTATCATTTTTTTAGTTTATAGTGAATTGGTAACGTGGTTATTTTTCTGGTTGAATTATTTCAATATTATATATAAAAGTATACTAGCCTATACCATTTAAATAATTATACTCTTGAGATTAACGTAAATTTTTTCCGACATATACATAAATATAAACTTATAAAAGGTCTATAGTTAATTGACATCTTCTTTTTTTTTTGTACAAAAATACCTTACAAATATTTCGCAAGAACTATAATTTTTATGGTAAATTTAAAAAATGAAATAGTATAAGTTACTGTGCTTGCTTAAAATTTCAATTACCATTTCCAAATTGTTCACAAAATGTATAAAATATAAAAATGAGAAGAGTTAGAATAAATTAATTGAGTAACCAAAACACAAATGCATGCTAAAATGTTGTTACCGAGACAAGAAGCTTAAAATAAATACATTTATTACGTAACAAAGCTAAAAAAAAGTATAACAACGTGTGGAAATGAAGGGAACAAATGAATACAAATGATTTAGTTCATCAGTGCAAAGGAATCGATTTCGTCATTTAAAAATTTTACTACAAATATTACAATTATCATATATATATAATTACCATGCGTCAAATTATGAAAAGTTCTAAATTTAATGTAATATTAGTTATTATAAATTTTAATAATAAATAATAAAACGGAATTAAGTGTTTGTGTGCTCCAATTAATGCACAATTTCGATAGTGATGTGATACTTATATTTTATAATACTTTTTCTTGACATCCTCAAATCATCTTTTATGAGTAACAATTTCTGATTTACATACGAGCCCATTTCGTGTGGTTTTACTGTGACGTAAGTAAATATACAGCATAATTAATTTAGTTTTTTGGCTTTAACAATATTTAAGAGCTTACGGACTTAAATCCAGTACTCATATAAGTGCTTGGTGTGTGTAACTAGCACAAGGTACGCGTTACTGAAAGGTATATAAGGTGCTAAAGTGCTCAGATATCATTTCATATATAGAAATCGCTTCAAGTACAGTCAACGCCATGAACGATCACGACTTGCTGGTGGCCAAAATTGTGGTTATTGTGGTGATGCTGCTGGTCACCTTAATCTTCTGCTTCTTGCCATATGTACTAGACCGTTGGTTCAAGTGGACCAGTCGGGCAAAGGGCAATGCCCGCGACTTCTTTGCTGTCCTCTGCCTGCTGAACTTTGGCGGCGGCGTTCTCATTGCCACCACATTCATCCACATCCTGCCGGCTGTGGTTAGCGTTGTGGGCGCTTTGCAGGAATGCCACATGTTGGCATGGACGCCTTTTGCTCTGCCCGAGATGCTGATGTGTACCGGGTTCTTTGTGATGTACGCCATCGAGGAACTGATGTACTTTGTGGTCGGACGCAGGCAGCTACAAAACCGTAAAGCAAAACAACTCCAAATCGAACAGGCGGCAGTGCAGCACAATGAAAAACAAGTTCAAACTATGGAGTCTTCTGTCGAAATAATGCAAGTGGAAACGGAGCATGTGGAACTGGTGGATGTCGAACCGGAGCAGCCCAACTGGATGCGTGGCCTGGGCATTATAGTGGCCCTGTCGCTGCACGAACTCTTTGGAGGCATGTCCATCGGCCTGGAGGAGGGTGTGGATACGGTTTGGTTCATGTGCGCTGCCATTGCGTGCCACAAACTAGTGCTGGCCTTCTGCATTGGCATGGAGATAATGATGGCACACACCCGTTGGCTGATTGCCGTCATCTACCTGGTGGTCTTCTCGATAGTCACACCCATTGGCGTGGGCATTGGCATTGCGGTCACTGAGAATTCCAGCGAGAATGTGCCGAGCATTCCGGCGGGCATCCTGCAGGGCATCGCCTGCGGCACACTGCTCTATGTGGTCTACTTTGAGATTGTGGCCAAGAATCATGCTGGCTGGCGCATATTCCTATGCTCATTGGGTGGTTTCCTGCTCATGTTTGGATTGCAAATTGCAGGTAAGTGTTACACCTGAAATATTCGCATGCTGTTATAATTCATGTGAACTTTCCAATTGCAGTTGTTGAAGCCGCTGGCAAAAGCACATATGTATGTCCCAAGTGATTCAACAACGAATACCCATCTTATATAGGACTTATATTCATTATACTCTCCTTAACCTCTCGCTACTCAGAGCAGATAGCTCCAAAGTCTTTAAAACTCGACACCCTCAATAAAGTAGTTTAAGTGTGATTTTGAAAATCCAATATTCAACTTCTCGTTTATAAATGTTTAAATATTGTATATAACCATTTTTTGTATATTACAAATAATTTTGTATAATATCTATGTAATCATTTATTAAAGCAGCTCAAAGGCTATATTCTTCTATCGGTAAGGTTTTCAACTTTTTTGATGGATGTTGAATATTAATTGGCTAGGAGCAGAAAGCTTAAATTTACAAGACAAATTATAAAGACAACCAATTTGAATATTTTTATTTCTTGATAGATTGTTACAATGGCACACACGTGTCCGACGTGATGAGTGACTTAAGCCAAAAGTATACCAAATTTCATCAAGATTTAAAGTGACGGAGTTCTGCGCATATAAATATGCCTATATTGAGTATATTTATATATTATGGGATCGGAGATGATTCCTGCAATGCATACAAACATGATGACAATATTATGTTACAGGGGTATGAAAACCATTGGGTAGATTTCGATGACTCTCTAATTTTTCGGTTTTGGTCCTAGAACACATTTTCCAAAATGTTTCGGTTCCTGCTTAAAGTACTTGTCTATTATGACTCGAAGCTCGTCGATTGTTACAGAGAGAGCACGTGCGCGATATTTTCTGTAGTCCTGCGGTGAGACTCTCACATTAAAGTAATCCAAGCCAGTTTCACCAGGCGGTATTGGCCAGTCGACCAGCTGCAGCACTCCCAACTTTGCCTCAAGCAGCATTTCCTCATCCAATTTGTCGCCCAAATCTTTCAGCCAGTCGTAGCATCTGTCAAATACTGCCAGTGTCTTTGTTGAATGTGGATCACGATAGCTATGGAATGTGAAGAGGCCATCATAGCCGATTCTGGCATTCGTACCATAGGCCCCATTCTCCTCACGCACCACTCGCCACAGATACTTGGCAGTCAAAAGCTTTGCTAGGACACGCAATCCAGGGTGATCCTCGTGCAAATAGGGTACGGCATAGAAAGATTTCGAGCAGTAGTTGAGAGCTATATTCATATCATAATGTTTATAGCTCGGCTTTAGCAAATGCAATTCCGTTTTGTGTTTCATCTTCTCGAGGCTGGGCAGCCTGTCCAAGAACCTTCCGTAGTGCTCCAGGACGATTGGTTGTTGAGCCTCCGAACTATTGATGGCAACACGAATGTTGGCCTTGTTGAAAACCCTCGAGCCAATAGCACACAATTTGTCGCGTATCTCGTCGATGCTATGTTCTTGTATATAGTTCTTCAGGACATCTATGTGATCGACTCCTAATAAATGCGACTTCAATTTGGCAGCATCGCTGACCAATGCCGCAGCGCCCATCATGGCGTACAAGTGCCCAGAAAATAAAATTCCCACTGATAATTTCGAAATGTAGTTCTTGATGAGCATCCTAAGACGATCCGTATCTACGATCCTGAAGTTGAGCATCAACTCTTCGCACAGTGCAAACATATCGGGAACGTTCTTGTCGAGGGCATAAGTCGACATCAGCATACCCATTCGATATTGCTTGTAATCCCTAACATTTTCGACAACTTTAGCCTTGAAATCAAAACCCGAAGTTTTTGAATGAACCAGCTGGTCGAAATCGCGAAAGTTATGCTTGACTGTGGCACAATTTTGAATAATGTCACAGAATAGTGGTACAAGGACGCCATCATCTTGACTGAAGTCCGTCGTGTTCAAAAATAAATAAAAATAGGTTATTCCATTGGTGGGCACCTTGCACAGCTGGGTGGGCACACCTTGAATATGCTCATCCATTATCTTTGGAATTTTCAGCGGTTCCTGCACATCTTTCAGCGTTAGACATGGCAAACAATTGACATTTTCGATCAAATTTTGTTCCGCTTTCAACTTAAGGCCATTCTGATAAATCGCTTCCAAATCTTTGGAGCCAAGGTTTTGAAGCTTTTGTTTGAGCACCTCTTGTGTTGCCTTTTGGAAATTGTGCTCGTACGATTCATTGGCCGACATGGTTATTGTAAGCTTGTGTGGATTTTTGAGAAAATATTTTTCAACTTTTTGCTGCAAATAGTGCTTGTTTTCTTTCAAACTAGATCGCAGCTTGGCAATATTATCCATAACCCGCAGATTGGACACAATATCACCGCCATGATTCCACAATGACATCGAGTCATAAAAGACGGCACAACCAAAATCGGGACCCTGATGCTTTACCGCCAATTCCGTATTGTGCAGAATACTTTCCACATGATGAGGCTCAAATCCTTCGTTGATAATTTTCAGGATAGTTTGCTCATATAGCTCGTTAAATCTGGCAAAATCTTCAACCTTTAGATCTTGCAGGCCAACAAGAAAATACGTGTCTCGACATCTTAGAAAATAGCCAGTGTTCATGTTGAAGCCACCCGAAAAGTTTGGCTCAATCAGACCCTTGTAAAACGCCGAGTTGGGACCTCTGATCAATAGTTCCGTTAGAATATTCATTTCAAAAGTACCCTGAACATCGGTCCTATCGCACATTAGCAACGCAATGGAAATTTGATTTTGCCTCTCTGGTGAACCGCCCAGGACATCCAGTCGACAGGGTACGTGGACCTGGCGGGGCTCTGACCAGCGGGGATGGGGTGGTACGTGACTGAAGGCAGTTTCTATGGCATCCTTATTAGCGAAATATTCCTTATCGATATATTCAAGTGACTTCATTGGATCGAAAGAGCCGTAACAAAATATCCGCCCATTGCTTGGATGAAAGTATTTATTGTAGTACTGCACCAGATCCGAGTGCTCTAATTTGGGAATATCCAGTGGATCTCCGCCATTTATATAATGGTATGCTGTATCTGGCAATATGCATTTTAGAAGGTCTCTTCGTAATATTCGGGCGTTATCCGAAAATATTCCAATCATTTCGTTATAGACCACACCTTTTATCACAAGTTCTGATTGCCGATCAAGCACATCCTTGTGTTCAATTCGCCAACCATCTTGTAAAAAGTTCGAATAAGTGAGAAGGGGCCTGCAATACAGTATACAAGTCAAGAAGAATTTTGTCATTAGAATACGTTTTGCGTTTATAACTTACCCAAAAGCACTATCTAAATAGATGCGCTGTAGATTCCTAAAATCGACCTCATTCCTGGAAGCGCATATAAAATTAGTAAGATCTGGTGTAGATACAGCATTCTGATTAGTGGCAACTGATCGGTTAAGCATTTTTAGGAAGGGATCTCGAATTGGAAATTTTTTGGAACCGTCCATGGCAATGTGCTCCAAAACGTGAGTCAGACCCGTATTGTTGATGGGTGGTGTCCGAAAATTAACTGAGAACACATTGTTTGCGTCATTTCGATCGATATACCAGAACTCCGTTCCTGTGCTCAGATGACGCAGGGTGTATGACACAAGCTCAAATTCGGAGATACCCTCGATGCGCTGACACTGGAACCCATGGTATACCTGGCCCTCTTTATATTTGTAACCAGGATCCATCATTACATCTGGCATCGTAAGTTGAGACACTTCTTCTGACTGCCGCTTCACAACATTTGCTGTAAGAGACTTGAAATTTCGCCTAATGAATTGCGAGTAAAGCACTCTTCTAAATGATGGTCGTACTGCCCTTATATGTCTTAGACGACGAAACATTTTGATGATCTAAAATATTTCCAATTTTGTTGAATTTTTAAAATATAGCAACTGAAATATTTTAGTCCAAATCGATAAGATTTCTATGTACAATTTATGTGGAGCGTCTAACAAAACAATATGAAGTAAGTACATTTTTACTCTGTATTAACTGTTTGACGTAAATCTCTTTTTAATATCCAAACGTATTTCAGCTCTTCGCGTACAATTCATAAAATCAGAGAAACAGTTGCATCTTTAGGTTTGAGTTTAAAGATAAGAATCATGCGATTCCATATTTCAAAAATTTATTATTCGTCGGTAATCAATTAAAAAAAAAATATTGCAAATGCTTTCCTACAAAAAGAAACAATGGTCTTTCTTTTATTAATCGATTTTCTAAAATGTTAGTAATATTTCTTAATTTATTTGAAATGTCTGTGTAAAATGAATTTCTTAAATTTAGTTTTTTGTTACTTATATTTTTAATTTTTAATTATTAATAATTAATTATTACATATACAAACCTTATAGATTGTTTATAAACCCAAATAATTTAAAACAAACAAGTAAGAGTACAGTCGAGTAAGTTATTAAATATATTCTATTATTATTGGTAAATTTCCCTTTTAAATGTTTTGCACCAAAGTGCGAGCAGCTCTGCAAGTGCCCTCTGCCGACAATCTCGTGAAACACGCAATCGTAGGTAACGGGGCGCTGCAGAATACACACAAAAACATATTGACGCTCGGGTCGGCTGCTAATAGAAATGAGATCAATATGTGAATACATTTTCGACTATAACTTGTTTTTTTTATCCGATCCTGATGAAATTTAGGCAGTTGATCAATAATATGCATATGCATATTGTGGCATTTATTGATATATATATTAATGTATCGATATTCGATATTAGGGACGCATTTATCAATAAAATTAAGCAAACTTGGCCTGCGGCGGTTATTCGAAACCTATATTCCAAATTTAAACTCTAACTTTTATAGTCTTTGAGATCTGCGTGTTCATACAGAGAGACGGACATGGCAATATCGACTCGGTTGTTGACCCTGATCAAGAATGTATATACTTTATGGGTCGGAGATGCTTCCTTCTGCCGGTTACATACATTTGCACAAAACGACTATACCCTTTGAACCCATTTTTATGGGTTCAGAGTAAAAAATGTTAACAGTTTTACGGCGATTCGAACTCGATAGCTAAAAACAAGTAAGCTTGCTAATCTTCATTGCTATTTTCTACATTCTAGATTTATTTTTCTGAATCGATTGAATAGATTTTTCGCAATAATTATAACATTTTCAGCAAATTTAATTTAAAAGTAAATCTTTTAAAGCTTAATGCAACAGTTTTAACATTCTTCTTTTCTGCTTGCCCGACAATAATAATATAAATTCGTATCTAATCCTATATTTTCTATTCAGCTATCGAAAATGAAATTCACCCGAGTTCACGCGACCAATCTGGTTCCCAGGCGATCGCATTTCGTGCTGTCAATCAGTACTCCAATATATAATTTATTGCCACCTGATATGAAGGGTATGAGATATATAAGTGCTGCGCACCACCAGCGATTTGTTCGCACTTGTGGCTGGCAATCGGTGGTGCAAAGATGTACGTTAAACAGACAATGCCTGTGGTGAAAATTATTCAGGAGCGAAATACAACATTAGTGGATCAGCATGCGTTGCTCGTTGCCAAAATTGTGGCCATGGTGATGCTGATTGTGGTGACAGTGATTTGCGGTAGTTTGCCCTACATGCTGGATCGCTGCTTCAAGTGGACCAAAAAGGATCCGGAGGAGACGCGCGCCTCGGCAGTGGTGCGTTGTCTCCTCTATTTTGGCGGTGGTGTACTTGTCTGCACCACATTTATCCATATGCTGCCGGAGGTGATTGAAGTGGTTAAGCACCTGCAGCAGTGTGACATTTTAGCTGCCACACCCTTTGCCCTGCCCGAAATGCTGCTCTGCACCGGTTTCTTTCTAATGTATGCCCTGGATGAGTTGATGCATTCGATTATGCAACGCCAGCAGCACAAGCTGAACCGCAAGGAGTCGCTGGCCAGTGAAGCCTTTGAACGGGGCCATAGCTTAAGGCACAGTGTTCTCATCAGCAGCTCCCCCACACGCAAAGAGGAGCCAGCCAAATCTACGTCAGAGGATCAAGTGCCAAAGCATTGTGAGTCTGGGCACAGTCACCTGCCGGTGGATGCCAACAGTGGTGGCTCCTCGATGCGCGGATTGGCCATTATTTTGGCCTTGTCGCTGCACGAACTGTTCGAGGGCATGGCAATTGGACTGGAGGGCAGCGTTGGTACAGTTTGGTTTATGTTCGGCGCCGTCGCCGCTCACAAATTGGTGCTGGCCTTTTGTGTGGGCATGGAGCTGTTGGTGGCTCGCACGCGAACCACTATGGCCATTATCTATCTCGTTACGTTCTCGATTGTCACGCCCATTGGCATCGGTGTAGGCATTGGAATTAGCCAACAGGCGGATGCGAATCAGCCGAGTGTTTCCTCGGGGATACTGCAGGGCATTGCCTCGGGCACGCTTCTCTATGTGGTTTACTTTGAGATCCTGACAGAGAATCATGCTGGCTGGCGTGCCTATCTTGCTGCACTGATTGGCTTTGCCTTAATGTTTGGACTGCAAATACTCTGTAAGCGAACACAAAACAAAAAAAGATTCGACTTTGACAGACTTTAAATCTGCCTTAAGTTATCAATAGGCATTTGATTGATGTTCAGAAGCCATGGGCATTAATAATACTACTCATGCATTAACTAACTTTACTTCCCTTATCTCTCCCTCTCTCTCTCTCGCTCTCTCTCTCTCTCTCTCTCTCTCTCTCTCTCTATCTCTGACAGCTGACGAAGCGGAAGGTGCTGATAGCGATTCCTGTTCCTAGCATGTGCCTTAATATGGACTTAAATAGTGTAATAAATTGTTAAATAATATTAATAATAGTCATGTTATCAATTCTGACAAACGACCATTGTCAAATGTGATTGACGTGCCATGAAATAAAAACTAATGAATTTCAAATGAACTCCACAGAAATTGAATTTCAAACTTGGGCGCTATCGATAACCAACTTTGAGGTGTACACACTGGACACATGCTGTTAAGTTTACAGAGTCTGTTAAAGATGTTCTGAGAGAAGTTTGCAGTGGCGTTGCCAACAGAATATTTTTGGTTGGCCACGATTGTTATAAGAAATGCCAAATTAACACAATTTGAAAATTAAGCATACCTTATTCCAAACGGCTGAATATTTGGAATTGAGTATTTAATTAGCAGCGTTAGTAATGATTGCTTTATGGTTCAAGCCCCAAAATTCTCTGCCCTACACCACTGTTTTCCTAACAGTAGCAACCACTCTCTAATTGTAGCTATTTCGAGTTGAACATCGTGTTTACAGCAACATTTGAGCACAACATTGAGTAAAAATCGTATTTCTCATAACTGTTAATAGTTGTGGAACTGGACGGTTGTGCGTGCGGAAAAAATATTAGATTTAAATTTTCAAACTAACAACACATTCGTTAAAATTCTGTCTCATTCGTTTTCGTGTGGACTTGCTAAATAATAAATAAAACAAGAGTCTACTGATTTGATTGAACTGATTTAACGCCTTCCCAATATTTGGATGTGAATTGTATATATATTTTAAGTGCGTGTGCCGGACTGCCTTCCTGCCTGCCGTATTTCTCTCTCTCTCTTGCCCGCTCTGAAGTGAGTGTATGTGTGTGTGTGTGCGAAAGCGTGTGTATGAGTGTTAGTGGGTGCATTTGTTTATTTCAACCGCCAAATAGTACTCTACTTCTGCCTCTTGGTGAACTTGCCTTGCTGGGCTGTGCTGTAATTATCCACCTACCCGCACTTCTCCGCCCATGCCGCCCCCATATTCACGCATTGTGCAGAAAAATCGAAACTGCCGCACATTGGTTGACTGAATTCTTCTGACACCTACAAAACAAAAATAAGAAAACAAAGGAAAAGTGAATTAACCAAAACGAAAATAAATTATATTGAATGCTTATTTGTGACACACACTTTGTGTGTGATTATATAAAATTGACCAACTCTTTTCTTGTGTATTGTACATTTACACAAACCAAACCCCGACAATAATTTTTTTCAACTAATTGTTGTGCAATTTGTGTACAATCAGCACAAATAAATAATAAATAAAAAATAAAAAACAAAGCAAATCACACTAAGCTTTAATATTTCATTGACATTGTTTGTCGCCTTGGGCCCACTGTGCTAACTGTAAACAACATAAAGAGAGAAATACCAAAGTGCTTTATATTTTGAACGCCAATAAAAATAAAAAGAAATCGTTGTCATTTGACTCAAAATGTAAACTGTTTAATTTGACAAAGTGAACAACAAGAAGAAAAAGGCACAAAAAGGTTGTGGTTGTAATTTAACTCAACAATTTACTATTGCGATATCCACGTGGAAATATCCCCCAACTTGACTGATGACAGGTGAGTCGCATTAAAGCATTAAAGTATATTTATGATAAGCACTTGAGCCAAATATGCATATGCATATCATATAGAATATGATTACATGTTATCGAAAGGCAAATTGACCTTGTTTTAAATATTATACACACATACATATATGCTTAAACACTCGTGGGGGCTTGTACACACATAGCACATCAAATATATGCGAATATATGTCTTTTAACAGCTATACATTATTGACAAATCGCATGATTAATATTTGTTGACCGGCTCGACATTTGTTATTATTTAGTCTTTGAAATCAGCAGCTATTTTTAATTTCTTATTTCGGTACGTTAGAAAATTATATTCAAAAATACAAAATTATTTAAATATTTTGCGTCATTGGCTTTTGTGCTCTGATAATATGAGTACGACGCAAAATGCGAATAATTTAAAAACTGATCCTAACTTTTTGATGGCCTTTGCACTTGCCTATGTTTTTATGAACTTACATATGTGTCTCATTACTCGTCATCGGTTATGTAATGCTTAGAGAAATATAAAATGTAAAAAAAATTTGTGCTCGTTCATATGATAAATCCCCTAATTTATAGATAAGTTACATCTAAATGCCATACATTATTTGTTTTATTATACATTTGTCGCGAACAAGATTGTGTGTTTTTACGCAATAAAAAATATACATACATATACATGAATTTTTATGTAATGTCAACACAGAAAAATGCAATAAATAAAATAAATTAAATAAAAAATCAATTTGAATAATATGAATTTTAAATGAAAATTAAATATTTATATTTATATTCTTCATCTGTATCAATAGTCGAGTAAATACAGAACACTTATTTATTTGAAAAATCAATATTTACAAATAAAGGAAAAACACTCAAGTTTTGTATATAGGATCTCATTATGAACTAAATTTAGTATATTGTGTTATCAATTTGATTTTTTTTTTTCAATTATTAATTAAGATTTCTAAGTGATATGGCTAGATTAGATTAGATAAGATACTGTCTGCGTATGTAAGAAATTTAAATTTTGGAGCAATTTTTATATTACAATGATTGAATCAGAGCTTTTAATCTCAACCAAAAGTAATAAAATTAATTAATATACAAAATTAAGCAATCGAAATTAAAAAAGTTGCAAAGTCAGCCGCATGAAATTATGGCCTTGGATCACAGAAAATGAATTCACAAACTTTTTCGCGACAAAGTCCGCATGTAAAAGGCAGCATTTCTGTAATGCTTTGGGCCAGGCTATTTGCATAAGCCAAAGTCAGCAATGAGAAACCGCATAGCACAGTTTCAGGCACACACACATATACTCACACACCCAACATATTTAAGTCAACACAATCGCCGCCATTTTGTCGTTCGTCTTGAGCTGAACATTTGAGTTTTATTGTTTTTGTCTGGAGAACACCCTTCGCTGATCTGACCCAGCTCAGTGTCAAGTACCCCATTTGGCACACTCACATAAATAGATATGCTAGAAGATATACATATATATATGTATATGCATATATGGATAGATTTATGTTGATATATATGCATAAATGCTTGATGGTTGTATTATATATCGTTACAGACACTTTCATGGTTTCATGTTCCTTTTTTTTTGCGTATTCTTCTGTCTATTTGTAAATTTGATTTATTGTAATCGAAAACCATTCTCCAACCACTGTTTCTCGTTGTCCTTGGCCGAAGTCTTTGCACTTCGATGGCGCAATGCACTTGGAAGCCAATTATTCAAACTGGCTGCAAGTTCTGAGAACAAGTTTTCATCTTAAGCAACAGCTCAAAATAACTTCGCTATTAATTTGCTAGACGTTGCCAAATATCAAGAATTTGGTTTCACAAATCCATTAAGATTCAAATACTAATAACAAAAATGTAATGAAGACATACTGGTTTTAGAAAACAGATAAAATATATTTGCATGTAAATATTTAAATTTATTGAGTTAAAATACAATGCAAATATTGTTGCCATTAATTCAAGTAAAAGCTGAAAAAACGGGAAACAGCTGCACAGCTGATAAAAAGAAAACAACTACTGTCTAACGGGTCGACAATTAAATACTCTTGCAAATAATGTTTCTTTTCAATTATTGTCAGACAAAGCCAGGAAATTTATAAATTGAGTTTTTATTGAAATTAAATTTATAATATAGTACTTCGATAATGATAATGACCCGAAATTGTACGGTATACCTATTATAAAATACAAGAACTCTGGATCACATCGATTTAAAAATGTATTTTTCTTAAGTACACAACAAAGAATGCATACATGTATTCATATTAAAATGATGACTTCACCAATGCTTTTATTGAATATGTTACATAATTCTTACCATAATTAACATGTCCTCAAAGAAGAGTATGTGAATTTCAGTAGTCTCAATGTGTGTCATTGTTAAGACACAAACAGCTGATTACAATGTGTGTGAATACACTGCTATAAATACTCAGAAAAATACGTGCTACACGAGTGCGCACACACACACACACAAGCATACTAACGAAACGAAACCGAACAAGTAAGAATGCTGTAGTCAACTGAGCCTGACTACGATTTACCCTGCACCTAGTTTATACATATATTCTATTGTATGAGAAAACAATTTTGATTATTGTGCATGGGTATTGATGAAATATAAGTAGTTGATCAATAATATTTGAAGGTATATTATGTGTTATATATACACCGAATATGATCGATATTCACGAAATGGGACAGCTATCGATAAAATGAAAAGCAATTTATCAGCTCGGTGTATACGAGAACTTGGGTTCAAAATTTTACGTCTTGAGCTCTTATAGTCTATGAGACAGAGGAAATGTCTATATCGACTCGGCAATTGATCAATCCTAATCAAGGATAAATGGGGATATGGGGCCAGAGGGGTGCCTCCTTCTGCCTGTCGCACACTTTTGCACAAAACCATTACACCTGTTTTACCCATTTTTAATGTGGGTTCAGGGTATTTATACATAAAATCAATAAAATACAAGTAAGAGTGCTGTAGTCGAGTGAACTCGACTACGTTATACCCTAAACCCAGTTATTAAATATACACTATTATTATTGGCAAATTCCCCTTTAAAAAAATTTGCACTAAAATGCGAGCAGCTCTGGATGCGCCCTCTGCCGACAAATACGTGAAACACGCAATACACAAAAAACATATTAAGGCTCGCGTCGATTATCATCCCATCTATTTCTCACACATACACTCGCATAATTATGCATAGAGAATTTGCTGGCGGCTGCTGATAGAAATGAGATCAATATGAGAATATATTTTCGACTATAACTTTGAGCATTTGATCAATTGTATGCATATGCATATAATATATTAATTAGAAGATTCTGCCTTCAAAATTGTGGCACTTATTGCTATCGGAAATTTAATTTATCGATATTCGATCAACGAAGGCAGTTATCGAAAAAATAACGCAAACTTGATCTGCGCCTGGTAAACGAGAACCTATATTCCAAATTTGAAGTCTCTAGCTGTTATAGTCTCTGAGATCTGCGTGTTCATACAGACGGACGGACGGACGGACAGACGGACAGGGCTATATCGACTCGACTATTGATCCTGATCAAGAATATATATACTTTGTGGGGTCGGAGATGCTTCCTTCTGCCTGTTACATACATTTGCACAAAACCATTATACCCTTTTTACCCATTTTTAATGGGTTCAGGGTATAACAAAATATTTCCCCAACCGGTTTTCCGCATCTTAGACGTGAGACGCATTCTAATGTCATGTGAACGAGATAATGATGGTGTAGGTGAAAATTTGAATGACCTCGAGACGAGGCTTTAATATGATTTTAATTTGGCTTTAAGTCCGTAAAGACAAATTGAGCAACAGCTTACAGATTAGCATATATTAAATTAACAGCGGGGCATGCACTAATTAATTTCAAAGATACGATTTCGCAGTCAATGAACTGCTGATGGCAGACAAATCACGCTTTATAATATCTTTAAGTAATTGTCGTGTGATTTAAAAGTACAGCTGATAGTTCGCGGGTTGTCTTATCTTATCTTAAATGCGTCATGCGTTTTACGCAAATGCGTATACACCTATCATAATTTCCCCACTTAGACACAAACTAAATATTGTATAATAATAATGATAATACCAGTACACTTTGTCTGCTTAGTTATATTATACAGCATTCGCGTATTTCGGCTCAGTTCTGCGCTATTTGATGATTTGTATGCGGGTCACATTGGACTGATTTCTTTTTGTCTGGGTTTCCCCAATATTTTTTATAATTGTTTGATTATTTTACATTTAAATATACACAGATTTATTAAATCATTTATTTATTTCATGCAACATTTTTAATTTAAAATTAATTTTTTATCTTATATTATTTAATTTGTTACCTTACATTTTTTATTTTGTGTACTTTTTTTTCGTTCACAATAAAGTAAATTAATAGCACTTGTATAATTAGTAACTATTGAAAATCTATTATAATTATAAATGTTGCAACTCGCAGCTGAACGCATCATTGAACGAATGAAAGATTATATTATTTATGCACATGCAAATGAAACTTAATTGAGGAACCTTTTCGCAAATTTAGTATAATAATTAGTTAAACATGCAATCATGAATTACCAGCTCAAACTTTTAACTTATTTATTCCGTTGCCGAAGGACACACGCACATAGTCTAAACCTTTGTTAAGAGATGGATTTGAAGGTACGAGCCACGTGCCCTTTGCATGTCCATTTGCATAAGCTACTTTTTATAAAAATCAATGAGGTGGGTGGATGAGAGAGGGGCCAAGGAAACAAAACACTTGCACAAAGCAATATTATTGTTATTTGTTGCTGCTATAAAACGTGTGAAGTGAACAAAGTGCAAAATCTCATTTGCATGCACTCCAAATGTCAACGTTGTGAAAACTCGACAACCTGCTGTGCAAGTCTGGTTTTCAAGTTAAGATTAGTGGAAATAACTATAACTGTCAAAATGTATAACCCTATGAACAGGTTTTAGTACTACATACAAAGCATTGGCTATTCTGTTAAGTAAGTGTTGCAACAATGCCTTAAAAGAACCCCTGACCTGTTCTTAATAATTCATTAATTCCATAGCTTTTGTCTTCTACGATTTTGGTTTGTATCTTATCTTACCAAATAAAAAAAGTTGTTTTAAACTATTTCGGATAGAATACAACTTAAAATTAAATTTGTATGTTCTTAAATTAATCGTTCTTTTAAATTGATAATTAAATATTGAATAATTACAAAATGTTTATTGAAATTACCATTTTTATTAAAAGTATTAATTTTATCATATTGACAATAAAAGGCATTGTGTAGTGGCTATTTCGCTAATGCACTCTGAACTTATTGCCACTTTCACTGGGACGTTAGAGATGATTGTGTCATTTTTTAAGTGAGTCTACGCACACACACACATGCAACGTGTCGATATAGCTGCATGTGTAATTTTAAACTGAGTGCGCACATATGCATAACTCGAATATGAGAGCATATCTATGTATGTAACTCAGTCAGTTGGTAAATTTCCACTCGCAAAGGGAAAGCAAATACTGTTAGTGGTTGAAAATGCTAAAGGGCACTTAAAAAAATTAAAGACATACACATTTAATGTGACAAAAGGAGACAAAGAGCGTCAGACAGAGAGAGAGAGAGAGAAAGATATGAGAGTGCATGAGCGAGAACGGTGCAAGAGTATAGAGAATCTAGAGGGTGATTGTGCAAGATGTGTATGTATACATATGTATGTATATGCATATATTTCTATATACACTTATCTCAATCATGAGTGTGGCTGAGAGTGTGGAAGCCGCATAGTCAGTAAGTCTTGTTTTGATTTAAAGCCGCGTTGGTTGCTCAACACAAGAATATAATAACTTTAAGAAAACAACACCAACTTCTAACAAGTCATCGAGTCTTTCATTTGATTCTTTGGTTTGCTGTGCAATCAATTAAATTTATCGCAAGCGGAAATACTTTTTCCAAGTAAGTGGATCAATTGAGCGTGTGGACAAACAAAAGAAGATTAAAGTTTAGAAATGCTCGTCACATGATCATTATAATATAGATGCCCTTAGCTTATTGACGTTGAGTGCGTCGATTTTTATACCAGAGGTAGAAGAATATATTCTTGTTTTTCTTGCTATGTCAATCACGCTGTCCGTTTTTCCCGCATGATTTCATCTTTTTTTTTCCCCTTAAAATTAGTATGATTGCTTCCGACAAAGCATGTTTATATATATAACTATGTTCGGTTTAATCGAATTTTTCGTTTGTTTCTTTGTTTAAACTTTATAGCAATTTAAATTTTTTGCTAAACGCTGGTCCAAATAAGCTCTGAGACACCATATATACGAAACATTTGCAAGTTTAAAGTACGTTTTAAAAACAAAAGTGTCTTAATATAAATTTTAATAGAAAGACTAAAATTGTATTCATTGTTTTCCACTTCATTAAGAAAGTTTGTGATAATGAATAAAATTTACGAAAAAAATATAGCACCACTTTTTCAATGTGGACTTATAATTATGAAAATTGGAAATAAACAAAAAACTTCATTGCTTACAACTAATTGTGTATTAAGGTTAACAATTTTTTATAAATTTAGGAGTTACTTCCGATCCTTTTACTAGCATTATTGTATAAGGGCAAAAGTAAACAACTGAACACAGCTGTAAAATATATTCTAGTTTTAATGGCAAATTTCCCTTTAAAAAGTTTTGCGAAGTCAAATGTCTGGAAGTCCTATCATTTCTTATGAAAAAAAAAAGGGTAAAAGGAAACTAAGACAATTCAATTTTTTGTTCACAAGCCCAATCGGAAATCCGCCATGCGACAAACTTATGCATATGCATATAGCAAATGCTTTTTTCTGCTAATAGTAATTAGATCAATAATAAAATACCTTGTCGACTATGACATGTATGTTCTTTATCCGATGTTAATGAAATTGTATAGTTGTTCAGTAATAAGTCAAAATGTATTATATTTTAATTGGAAGCCTCTGCCCTTAAAATTGGTTATTGAAGTCTCCTGCTTTTATTGTCCCTGGAATCGGCGTATTCATACAGACGGACGGACGGACATATCAACATTTTATTTTATTTTATATACATTTTATGTTTGTCGGCCTATTACACTCTAATGGAAAAATAAAAAAAAAATGCAAACCTATGTTTTGTTTATTAGTATGCTATTTTTATACTCTGATACCGAAGGTCATGTATATTGGATTTGTGCAAAAACTGCATATCTCCCACAACAACAAGACAAAGTTACCAACTTGGAAGGTAACTTGTTGGCAACCTCCTTAAAAAACCGATTTTCAGACAACCGCCGCCTCCAGGACCATATATCTCCCACAATTTGAAAGCTAATCACCAAACGTGGAAGGTATATTGCTAGTGACACCCTTCAAAAATCCGGAGGAAAAATATTGGGCCACGCCCACTCGCGCTACCTGAAAAGATAAATGCCTATATTTCCCGGAATTTAAGAGCTATAGTTAGAAAACGTGTAGGGAAGATTACTAGGAGTCTCCTCTAATATTTTTTGGCCACACTCACTCCCGCTCCCAATATTCACAAAAGACTACATCTATCACAACTTTAAAGGAAAACTTGGAGTGCAGATTACTAGAAATATCCGGCGACAAATGTCATCAGTTGGTATGTCTTATGGTATCAGAGTATTTTGCAATCAGGAACGCCTGACTGTACCGTTCTCGCTTGTTATTCTCTGTAATAACATCATATGACACTTGTCCTTGCCGCTTGGCATGCCAAGTTTTTGGTCCTTGGTCCTTGTTTGTCTACCCCTAAATATTATCTACAGATGGCTGTCTCGCCTTGTTTGCGATAACCGCTATAAAATTGCCAGCGCATGAAATAATTTCAATTAAATGTAACCTTGCAAATTGTTTTTAATTTTTGCACTACCTTTAAAACCAATTCCGCATATTTAATAATTCAGTTGACGCTTTTTATACTAAACCAGTCTGAAAAATTAAATCAAATGAATTTATTAGTAATACTTTTATATTGTTCGGAAATGGACGTATTGTGTATTTATTAACATATTCATGAATACTGTTCAATTTCGATTAATTTGAAATTTTGATTTGCTACTTCATGCATTTGCACGATAATACTGAATAATTTTTTCGTTAATTAGAAACAATACTGAGTCTGAATCATACGAGTATGTGAGAATTAATTAAAGCTGATCGCGATATAATTAATTCACTACTGGACAACACAATTCAATTTCAGTAGCTAGGGTTAATTTATGAGCCTAATAAATGTTTTGTTAGTACATTTTGAAGAACATACCATATGTTAATTCTTACTCTATTGATATTAAAATATTCATAAAATATTTACACTTTGTGAAGCGAACAGACGAGTTAATTTTCAAATGGCAGGTTTCGGACAGATTTCTATCTGAGTTTTTCGCATTTGCATTTAAGCAAATTGCAAATTCAAATTTAACCTTTAAAGTTTCGCGTGCAAGTGCAATTGAAATACCACCCTTACAATTTCGACGACCTTCAGTTAAAATAAATAATATTGTATACTGTATACATGGGCTTACCTCATGATCAGCTTTTCAAATATAATAATAATATTAAATTTCAATTTTTCTTTCTTTTTGTACCCTGAACCCATTAAAAATGGGTAAAGAGGGTATAATGGTTTTGTGCAAATGTATGTAACAGGCAGAAGGAAGCATCTCCGACCCCACATATATATTCTTGATCAGGATCAATAGTCGAGTCGATATACGCAGATCTCAGAGACTATAAGAGCTAGAGAATAATTTGGAATATAGGTTCTCGTATACCAGGCGCAGATCATGTTTGTGTTATTTTATTGATACCTGCCTTCGTTTATCAATTATCGATATATTTAATTTCCGATATCAATAAATGCCACAATTTTAAAAAGAAACACCTAAGTTATAGTCGAAAATATATTCTCATATTGATCTCATTTCTATCCAGCAGCCGCAAGCATTTTCTGTATGCATAAATATGCGAGCGCATGTGTGAGAAAGAGATGGCATGATAATCGACGCGAGCGTCAATATGTTTTTGAGCTGCTCGCATTTTAGTGCAAATCTTTTTAAAGGGGAATTTGCCAATAATAATAGAATATATTTAATAACTAGGTTCAGGGTATATCGTAGTCGAGTTCACTCTTCTACAGCACTCTTACTTGTTTTTTTTGTCGTATGAGGCAACAAGGCAAGCTTGGAGAAAAATCTCAAAGGCAATTCGCAAACAAACACACACATACATGTACATATACTTGTAAAAATCAATATTAACCGCCTTTTGCATGTGTATGTGCCACAAACTTTGTCAAGTTTAAGGCAAACACATAAATTATCCTTTAGGAAACACATCGGGCGCTTTTGCTCTCTCACGTTCTCTCTCTCTCTCTCTCTCTCTCTTTCTCTCTTTCTCTCTTTCTCTCTTTCTCTCTTTCTCTCTTTCTCTCTTTCTCTCTTTCTCTCTTTCTCTCTTTCTCTCTCTCTCTCTCTCTCTGTCTGTCGCTCTCTTTCCCACTTTCTCTTTCTCATTTCTGTGCTGATAAAAGAAAGTAATAATACAAAAGGTGTACAAATGCAAGTTCGCTTTTTAAGGCCAGAAGCATGCAAAAGTGTCTCCTGCACTTTATTGTTGCTATTTGTCGAAGCCGCGAGTAAATAACATCAAAGTACGCCGCTGGGTGTATGTGTGTGTTTGGGATTGCGTGTGTACATTGGTTAGTTGTCAGCATTTGACTTTGCCACCTTTTAAAACATTTTTGGTATGCACTTATTTGCCAGTCACACATACATATTAATACTCTGTTCTCAAAGGTTTAAGAGTTTATCAGCTTTTTTTGTTGGCCGTCAAGTTTGTTGAAGCCGTGAAATTTAGAAAACGGCCCTAAAAGCTAGATAAATGTTCAGATTCTTAGAAACAACTCCTTAATATTTGAATAAAGGTCTTAATATTAGAGAGCTTTTTTTCGAATTTATTCTTTAAATCCCGTAAAAAAGTTTTAAAAAAGAAGACATCTTTATTCAAAATTTTTAAATAAAAACGACCCTACAACTTAGAAAAGAAAATCGATGGCTTATAGAAAGGATTCATATGAAAGGTGACCTACTGTAAAGTTCAGTGTGATCACTGATGCTAGAGTATTACACAGTCTGCATCCTTTTTACTTGTGTTTTGCTGCAGTGAGTTTCAAGGGTTGAATACTACGGAAAGTTTTTAAGATACCTGGCTTAGCAGCTGACAGCACACTTTTGTATATAGCATTGCCTGGATAAAATAAATGGAATAAACTAATCAAATAAAAAATGCATAGGAAATATTATTATTTCTTTAAGTGCTAACATTTATAGTTGTTTAGGGTGGCTTACGACATAGCAAAAAGACTTTTCAGTCGATCTCTTAAAGTTTAGTTGTCTGAAAACTACAGTGAAACTAAGAGTATTAGCAAAAAAATAAAGAGAGAGAGTGATTGAGAGAGAAAGAGATGATATGTCCATATAATCACGTTCTGTTGGATTAATGCGAGTAACAAATAAATATAATATTCTCGTATATTTTACAAGACACATTTATGTTTTTAACACAAATTCTTTTGGCATTAATACCTAATTAACAATATTTAGGCGTTTTCCAAATTTAAGTTAGTTTTTTAGTTATTCCGGTGTTGATTGATTAAGTCCATATTATACTATCTAAAATGACCTGTTTTATAAAGGTAAACCAGTTTGAACAAGACTTTATTTGAATATATAAAGTATATACAAATATTCACTTAGTTTGACTATGGCACAAAAAGAGCTGCAGAAGCGATTGGTTTCCTGATGACTTTATTCTGGGAACCCCCTTTTATGAAATCCTCAAACAGCTCAGTGTTCAAGCCATATTAAAATCAAAATATAATTAATATTTCAATCTATTACACATTTCTGCTGATAGTTCGCCAAAATGCAATTCTTGATAAGCATTTAATGGACACATTATTAGTTATCAGCTTAAGTGCATATTTGCGAACAAAACTTTCAAGGGGTTATACAAGAAATATATACATTATAAATAAACTTCTCTGAAATTTAACAGAAGACTATCCGCTTTCAATTTTTAAAGGCTAGTAAAGATTGTTGATTTTGCGTTCAAGATTCAGGATTCACTGAAAAGAAAATTTTAAACATTTGAAAGCTTCTAGTTTTTAGATATCAGTTTATGTTGCACAGATCAGAAATCGAACCATGCACGAAATCAGATTGCAATTGATTCAATTAGAATATAATTACAGAGCACTGAATGGTATCAATTGAATTGAATGCTTCTGTATAATGACAATTGATATTTATTGAGAACTCTTCGCTTGTATATGAGATTTTCCGTTTGAAAAGTCTATACATATATATATATATGTATATATATATAACTATTCTCGTTCTGAAAATTGAACGTATGAACGTAAATGCGAATGTCGCCGCAAAGTGAATGACATTGCTAAGAAGTTAATTGACTAATTGGCCTAATTATTAAGTCTTTTACAATTAAACAGGAGAAACGCAAGTATAACTGGTGTAGGTCAGCATCAAATCATTTTGCATTGTTATCTGTCACACACACGATTAGTTAGCTGCTAATTAATAGCAGTGAAAATATTTGGTGCTTATCACACAAAACCTTAAATTACACATTAAGAGCTTATCTCAAAATTTATAATTCACCTGTCTGCTTTTTATTATTATTGCACTAAGTAGTTGACTAGATTTGTCGGACATATTTTGATTTCTTACCTACAGGAAGTATTTTCTACTCTATATTGATTAAATTAAATAAATCAGTCATGATTTAAATATATAGAGTAACTATTATGTTTAGGAATAGCTACGCGCTATCTCCTATACGGAAACACATCCACTCCCCTTTTTCTCTCTTTCTCTATATCAATCCTCCTTGCTTTCTCTCTCACTCTCTCTCTATCTCTCTCCCTGATTCTCATAAGCTCCAAGGTTATCGGCAGCTGCTATGATTGAAGAATGTGGCATATTGTTAGTGTAACAACATAAATTTACCCAAAGTACGTTGTGCATATTATACTTTAGTTTATTTTGTAAACATTATTATTTATATGACAATTTGTCATAAACCCACAAAAGCACAGCATAAGAAAATATGCTAGATTGCTCAAAAAAAAGTTCGATTGACTGGAATATACCTTAAGTCGATAATATTCGATTTCAATATATTTACATATATAAGAATGAATATTTTGTTTAAATTTTTTAGTTGGTAGTTCCAGAGAAGAAAATAATATAAAAAAAAACATACTTAATCGAGAACTGTGAAGCCTGATATCACTTACAAAAGAGAGATTGACTTTTCAAAAAAGTGAAATAAGGCAGAGAAATTAAGCATTAGTTAATTTTTAGATTTTGAAAAGGAGTATAAATTTGCTTGATACACAAAATAGCGATTAACGTCTGTTGCAGATTTTGCAAATTTTCACCTAAGATTATTGACTAAGATCACGGGCTCAAAGCGCCTTCAACCACCAAAACGACATTAAAAAATTTAATTTAATGTTGCTATCTTAGAAAATTTGAGTACGGTAGTAAATCGATTCTAGTTCTGATATTATATAGATTTCACCGCCGTTGAGATGAAGTATCTCAAAATAATAAATTACATTTGGTTCTAGGAATGTGTATTTTTTTAAATATTAAATTTTCCGGGTAACTTAAGTACTTTTTGTCTATTTTCCTGAGATGTCAGTTTTCAAAATGACAGATCTGTTGCGGAGAAAAGATAAATTGGCATCTCTGATCTGGAACATTTTGTGCATCCAGCTGTGACAAAAGATGCTGGTGAAGAATAGTCACCCTTGTATCCATTATAAATGACGTAGTATATACAACCCCATCTTACTTATAGTTACAGAGCATATAAATAAAAGATAAACCCAACTAAAAAGGCTAACTACTTGACAGGCATCGCTACGGGTATCTGAAGTGGCCGCGTGTGGGGCAGGTAGTCCGATAACTATACACATACCTATCTAAAAAACACAAATACAAATATATATATGCGTATATATATAGTGTATGTATGTAATCATAGCGCTCATATGCACGATGCTTTCTGCTGCTGATAAGAAATTTATTAGATTTAAGCAAACGATTGCCGCGATTACAGATGCGAGTTCGTTTTTATTTTGTTGTCGTGTTCTTTTCGGTTCTGTTCTGTTCTGTTCTGTTCGGTTGTTCTGTCTTGTTCTGTTGTTTGTCGATTTGTTTCTGTTTTCTGGCCGAGGCTTTTGTCGCCGAATCTTTTTGCTCATTTCTTAGTCTGGCAGGCAACGAGCCACAGAACTGTCGGCGACTGCAGTCTGAAGATATGTATTATAATCCATTTAGTGATTAACCATGTGGCTAGAAAAGTGTTGTTTTGTTTCGGCGTTGAATGCGCGTGTTAAAAAAAAGTGTGTTTTAAATTTAAAATATAATTTTTTTCTAATGTTTTCCTTAATTTTTGAGTGAAAATTTATTGACAAAAATTAATGCATACTTTTGCGCAGGCGTTCAATCCTAAAATTACACGTGAACTGAAAGTGTTTCAAAGTTAAAGTTAAGCGAATTGCTTATTTGGATTCGATTTACACGATCTTTACAAAATCAGGTATATCTTTAGTATCTATTGGAATTACCCATATAAAGACTATATTCTTTATAGTTTGTAGCATATATACAATTCCTCTAAAGTCAAGAAGTGTTGACAGAGAACAAAAGTGATTTGATTATTTTATAATTCAGCTCAAATCCTTTTGTAATTGGTGCTTTTACACCATATTTGAAAGACACTTGTCTTGATTTGTAAGCGAAATCGACTTATCAGTTAATGTTAAGCTCTATTGTCAAACCGTATTATAAAGATAATACACTTAACACTATTTTTGCCCGACACTCTTATTATTTTATTAATAATTAACCATGTGCCTTTAGTATTTGAAGCTTATCAGGTCGTCTAGAGGCTAATTGACACTTGATAAGCCAAATTGCTATAGTGGATAGCTTAAAAATCGTATTTGCCTGATTCTAAACACAAATCATAGCAAAAATAAAATACGTCCCGTGTTTTACATAGGCAACTAAATAATATATACTTTCTTGTACACTCGGTGCAATTGCTATCGAGCATTGAACTTGGCACGGCTCGTGACGTTTATTCAACCAGTCGAAAACAAATACATTGAGTGGCATTCAAGCAGCTGCTCGCTCTCATTGATAAGTGCACACAAACTCTGTTGGACTAGCCTTTGTTTAAGAGTTGTGGCAACTTCGTCTGTGTTCCAAACATTCATTATAAAAATAAATTCGGTCCAAATGTGTACACAAAATAACTGACTTGGTTTAATAGCTAATAGACAAACTGCTTATCTGGTACATTTGACATAAATCCAAGTCAATTTGACTTCAAAGTTTTAATGTGCACTCGTTTGCTTGCTAAACTCTTCGGATTAAAAATATTTAATTAAATGGAATGATACTATATAATTATATAATTTATCAAATCTACTATGATGTATAAAAAAGCAAAAGCATTAAAACTAATTATAACTAAATTGTGTTATGAGTGTATAATGACTTAAATAATAATGAGACTTTAAGCTGTAGAGAAAGAATATCCTGAATTGATCAAACTTTAAATATGCCGAATTTGTCATTATGTGCATTATGCAGGGGTAAATTTATTTATTTAATGTCAGCTAATATCATTCTACAATATTAAAATAATAATAATATTTATTAATTAAATTAAAAAATATCTTTAAATAAAACAACTTAATATATTAAATTGAATTCAAAAAAATAATTATTGATGCTGTATGAATTAAAATTTAAAAAAAAATATATATATAATTTCTGGAAAAAATTAATGGTGAGATTGGTCAAACATTTGTTGGATTATGTATGAATTTGATAAGTTGTTAATGATAGAAAAGAGGACTCTGTCTTTATTGTAATCATTCTGAGTATCGATAAAGTTATTGCAAAGATTATCAAAATGTAGACGTAAAGATTGTAACGATTCGATACAGTTCCTCCGCTTGTCCGTCTGTCCTCGTATTTCTATGCCAAACCGGATTACTATATCATATAGCTTCAACTGAAGCAATCAGTCAAATTATGAATTCTTGAATAGAATCCTTTTTTTTACCAAGATTCGGAACTGGTTAAGCAATTGGTAACATCTTATTAACTTTTACCTAGAAGTTTAAGTGATGTTAAAATACTTGAAGCTAGTCTCTTAAGTGGTATTCTTTCGCTAAGTCTATTAAGACCAACACATCAATTGTTATTTATCGGATGATTTGGTCAATGGGCGTGTGCACTTGTCATATTGCAACTGAATGGCAAAAAATGGATGGAGACCACACATCTACATAAATATGTATACTTATAGGTTGAGTTTATTGGCTGGCTTGAGACAAATGAATATACATATATTTCACTTTGTTTGCTGCTATGATTTATGTTCAATGCATGTCTGTCTATCTATTCAGTTATTGATGAAGGTCATCGGATATATTATATATAAATATATATATATACATATATATATATATATATAAATAATATAAAGAGATGGTCTTAATAGTCTTGGCGCTTGTCAATTTGGAATCATTTATTAAAGCGTTTACCACAAATGGCAACTAATATCCCTCTCTCTCTTTCTCTCTCTCTCTCTCTCTCTTTTTTTCTCTTTTTGTGTTTGCAGCAGAGACTGTGGCTTAACAAGCAGCTGCTAATAGAGTACAACAACAAACATAAATCATCATCAACACGCACAACGAGAAGAGGAGAGCAGCAGCCGCGACAATATTGCGTTAAAGTTGCCAGCCAAAAAACACGCATAGCCGCAAAAAACGCATTTATCTTACGCCGCGTTCTCCGCCATTCTGAAACGCACTGTGAAATTTAATCATACGATATGCTTGCGAAAAGGCCGCACAATGCGCCGCGCACTTGACACGCGTTGATTTACCGTTATTGCCAGCAGCAGCATCAGCGTCACCGTCACCATCACCGTCTCATTTCGCCAATCGATCAATTTGTCATCTTTGTTTCGTTCGTTCATTTGAGTTTTTCGATTTTTCCGCTGGGTTTTCATCTGTGAGTGCATTCGATTTGGTTATTCGAAGTGGTGCCGCATGTTTGTGTCCGGGCTAAAAACGTTAACTGGCAGATACAACTGCAACAACAACAAACTGCAGCCAAAATTTGGTGAATTGATTTCTTGCTGGTCTGTGTTAAATACGTTAACGTTCTTAATGAATGACTTCCGGTTAAAGTCTCTTTATCGTGCCACTAAAACGACATCTCCAACAAAAACAACAGCAGCAGCATCAACAGCAGCAGCTGCAGCGGCAACAACAACAACGCCCGTTGGCAACTCCATTAAAAAGTTAACTGGCAACAATAACAAATCATCAATTACATTTGACAGCAACAGCAACAATAAGAATCCCCGTACTTACAACAACAGTAGCAAATCGAATAAAGTGTTTCTACATTATATACCGCGCGATCCGCGTCTAAGAATTTTTAATAGAACCGCCACGCTGAATAAACACTTGGCCCCCCACCATTCACAACGCACCTTAAGCGAATTGAATATAACTGAAGATTTGTGCAATTATGGTGAATTAATTGGCGGCAGTGAATATTATAATTACGATAATTCCAAACAATATAAGAGCAAACAACAATTCAAAATTCAAGTTTCCCTGTTCAAGTTTTAAACACCCGTTGCGCGAGTTACTATTTTTTGTTGTTTGAGTCGACTCATCATTACAAAAGCGGCGACTGTGACTGTGACAGCCTGTGAGGCTAAAGGTAAGCCCAGCAATTGGTTGTTATTCATTCATCATTCATATTATTTTATTTGTCAAAGCTGAGCTGATTCTAATGTTCATCATGGCTGACAATCCAGATTGATTGTGCATCGAAAATAAAAATGGCAAGCGTAAATTAGTTACAAAGTACTCGAAGAAAGGTAAAAAAAATACAAGCGTAAAAGAAACTAGAAAGATGCAACGCGAAAGTGTAGAAATAAAATAAAATGGCTCATCACTGCAGCTGAATCGATTCCCCAATTTAATTATTAAATTACAAACATAACACCAAGCATAACACGACGACCAGCTAGACAAGCTAGGCCAGGCAGGGTAGCTCAATAAAGACGAGTTAATTTGTAATACTCCCAAAATCTCTTGTGTATATATGGCAATACTTGAGCAATTTCCATGCAAAGAGGCACGTTGTGCATTATATGTAATTGATTATGTTACACTTATAAAGCAATCATTTGATTTGAAATTTCAATTTGGAAATCGAGTCAATTATAATTATTAGCTAACTAGCTGACATGAATTATTATTTTGGCCCAGTTGTTTGTTTTAGGCCCCAGAAATCACAAGTCATTTTGGCTTCTTTCTATAGACTGTTTTGCGATCTATAATTAGCAGCAAACGGGCACTTTGAGTGCCAAATGCGAAAGAACATAAAAAACGCGGCAGAATACAAAACAAACAAAAATAAAACAAATTTTTCAATTTAAATTCATATTTGCGATATTGAGCAAAATCAGCTGTTCTTGTTTTTATGTGCGACACATTTAAAGAGAGCGAGATGATCTCAGCAGAGTCACCACCAGCGTTCAAAGCTCCATTTCTCTTCTGCTTCTGCTTTTGGCTATTTATATGGGGTCAAGTTGAAGGCGATTGGCGAATTCATTTTCGTCAGCTGAGGAAAATGCCAAATCAGCAAACAGTTCCGACGTGAATTTGCTAACGAAATGAGTTGTGTTGTTGCGTTTGTTGTTGATGTCGTTACAGTAACAACAAACACGAGTTGTCTGCAAACAAACAAGAAGAATATTGAAAAAAATAGTACACACACTACAGTGTGACGACTAAACTTAATTGTCGAACCGAATCTTTTGCGGATGCCGATTTCGTTTTATCCCTAGTCCGATGATTCTCGTCTATGTGCAACTTATGGCAACATGAAAGATGACAAACAAAAATTACAATAATTTTCCAAATAATCAAAAGTACTGAGAGGAATATAAGCTTTTAGAATGAGCTCAAGGAACTTTATGAACAGTGGTAGTCACAATTAAAATTTACAAATTGTAATTGTAGTGTTATTCATATTATTTGAAAATGTGGTCAAACTTTCTAAATCCGAGTAAAAATCAGGTTCCACGGGGATTATAGTCAACAATTTCTATATTAAATGTTTATCTTAAAAGCAATTTACGTTTTATTTATGTAATAGTAATTAACAACCTTCGTAGTAATTAACAACCTTCGTGTTTTTAATGCAAATAACTGTTTTGATATGTTAATAAAAAAAATTGAGGAAACTAAAATATCTTGTAGATTTAAGAAAACTCGAGACGGTATATTAAACCTCTACTTCAAAATCAAAATATTCTTACACGTTGCCATCACGATATCGAATATTGAAGCTATAAGCTTATAACAACACTTATCAGTAATATTCAAAACTAATTCTATATTTCTGTTTCGCAGTGTTGATCATTTGGAAATCGGATTAGGATTAGGGCAAAGCGTAAAGCAATCCAAACCCAAGTCCAGCTACTTAAGAATATAGAAATATTTTGCTGAAATCTATGTAACTGTGTGTTCACAATTAGTTGCAACAACAAGTGCAAATTTTTATCAGAATTAAGAATACAAATTATAAAAAAAGAATAAAACAACCAAAATTACCCACTAACAAACAACACACACAACACACACAAAAATAAACATATATAGAGCCCAGGCCAAAATGGCGAAGCCCACAGCTGCTCAACAGAGTGAAGGCAACAACTGCAGCAACAATTCCAATAGCAACAACAACAACAGCGCTGCAGCTGCCAATAAAAACAATAATATTACTAATATTGATATAAATACGAGTAGCGGTAAATTGAATGGCAACATTTGCCAGCCAACGCTGCCGGCACCGGCGAACACTCCTCTGAACAAGGCCATAAAACATGACCGGTTCCCGGAGGTGACATTCTGCAATCTGTCCGTCGAGGAGCTGCACGATGGCGCCGGTCATAATCGGATGGGTCACAATCGGAATAGCGTCATCGCCGTCGATGCGGATGGCAGTCTGCTGACCAGTCTCATGAATGGCAACCAGGTGAAGAAGCGCAAGCGTTTGATATCGAATGAATCGGGTGACTCCATCGATTCGAACAGCACCGAAAAGAAGACACCGAAAATGCCCGATGGCGGCTATGGTTGGGTTGTTGTCTTCGCCTCGCTGGTCGTCTCCCTCATTTGGGATGGCCTCTCCTTCTCCTTCGGCCTGATCAACACGGAACTGTTGGCCTACTTTGGCGAGTCGCCATCGAAAACGGCATGGATTAGTTCATTGTATTTCTCGGTGCCACTGCTCATGGGTCCCATCTGGTCGAATCTGGTGGATAAATACGGTTGCCGCAAGATGACCATATTGAGTGGCCTAATCTCCGGCTTTGGGTTTGCCGTTTCCTCTGTCTGCAACTCCATCGAAATGCTGATGATCACGTTTGGCATTATTAGCGGTCTCGGTTTGGGCATTGGCTATGTTACCGCTGTCGTCTCCATTGCCTTCTGGTTCGATAAGAAACGCAGCTTTGCCATGGGCATTGGCGCCTCCGGGACAGGAATTGGAACCTTTGTCTATGCCCGTCTCACGCAATATCTGGTGGATTCGTATGGGTGGCGTGGTGCCACTTTAATCTTGGGCGGCACTATTCTGAACGCCTGCGTCTGCGGCGCCCTAATGCGCGATCCCGACTGGCTTATCGAGGAGAATCGGCTGGAGAGCCGTTCGCAGAGCGTAGCCACCTTTTCCAATTCCAGTGTGTGCTTGGAGGAGATAAAAAAGCTGCTGGACACAGGCATCACCAAGGAGGCCGTACTCGATACGCTTGTCACGAAGAACAATACAGAGGCCAATCAGCAAATCGATGATCCACTCGATTCGGGCCTCAAACGCTATCGCAGCGAATTATTTTTGCCTACCTTTCTCAGCACACAGGAGCTGGACAGCATCTGTGAGGTGAAGAGCTTGAGCCGCCGTTCGCTGAGGCACAGAGAAGGCGCCGAGGCGCCCTCTCGCGACAATCTCTTGTCCATGTCCTCCGGTACGGCAGCCTATGTACCAACGGCTCCTTTTTTGGGTTCACCGGATGACACGCTCATGGGTGGCATAGCGCCCGAAGTTGTTGAGGCCTCCAAGAAGAGTTACTTGGCATCGATAGAGACGTTGTCGCCATCGGAGAAGAGATCCTCAATTGCGGCGGGCTCACCGATTGGCTCGATGCGCTCCTCGGACGACGGCTATCTCACACAGAAGCACAACGAGGCGACATATGCGAGCTCGCGGTATTCTCTCAACGAGAACATGTTCATGGCCAAGCACAATACGCCATCGATGTCCAATTTGAAGCTGAACGGACTGCGCCACAATTCGGTGGATATTTTAAGCGATGACATGCACACTTACTACATGTTCGTCAAGGAGGAGTCCAATGCGCTGCTCGCCCAACATCCCAGGCCACTCATAAGGCCGACAGTGATTGCAATTCCCGAGCATGAGCAAAACAGCGAACTGGCGCTGAGACGGGCTCGCCTGGACAGCATTACGGGTATACGGCGTCTGTCCCGCTCCAAGAAGCCCAGCCAGCATCGCTCGAATCTGCGCCGCAATATCTCCATTCGTAACTCGAACTATCTAAAGGATATGCGCATTCATCGCAACTCTATACACTATCGAGGCGCCATGCTGAATACGCATCGATATCGTTTGCGAGCCTCCTCCTGCCCGAACATCTATCGCAACTCAATGACAACCATTGCCAAGGAGGAGGAAGATGTGAGTATCTATATTGATTATATTAGATGGTGCTAACATTAAGCAACATTCAGCAGGGCTCCAATTTGCAAATGCGCTGCTCAATCAATGAAATGCATTTTGCAATTATCTATAATCAGATATGTTATATTTTAAAATTATTTAGCATTAGTCACTGATGCAAACTAGCTCATTATAAATATATTTTAAATATAACTATTTTGTGAGCACTCATCAAATAATATTTGTGTAATAAGTGTCAACAAAATAAATCATTCGTTTTTTACTCGTGCAAAATAACGTTCAGGTTTTGTAATTACAATCCATTGTCCATTCGAAACAAACAAAAAAAAGTTACCCTCAGCCATGAAGCGAATTAAATTAAATTCAAGATTAAATATATATTTTTTAAATGTGTATATCTTAATAAAATTCCCTGTTGGCATGTTCGCAAAGTTAGTTAAGAAAATCAGTGAGCAACTGACAACTACCATAGATTCTCAGTTGTTTACTGATATATTTTCTAAGCCTTTGCAAACCTGCTTGAAGCTTAAGAGCATTTGAAGGGCCTATGCTTCACAATTATAAACAAATCCACGTGACTAATCCAATTTAGAGTATTACAAAACTAGTAGTTACTATGTAAATGGATATGGTATAGCTGACAATTGAGGATTCCTCTACGTAAAGTCAACAAATGAACTCGCTCATCTATTTTAACACTTATCAGGCGAGTCCAAGTCCAAGTTGAGCACGCTTGACAACAGCTGTTTCGGATCGATGCTCTTCAAGTTAATAAATAAATATGCTATTTATATATATATATTGTTAGACATACACATACTATTGGGTTAAATGTGTGTGTTCTACATTAAACTGATAAGCGGGCATTCATACCGGATTTCGTTTCCGTATTCCTAATTTCTACTAAAAGAAAATCATTAATTTTTGTATTTATTTTCTCTTATCTCTACAGACCTGGTATGATAGCTTTGTGGACACTATGAAATCTGCATTTGACTTTTCACTGTTTCTGGATAAGAAATTTGCTTTCTTCAATCTATCCACATTGTTTTTGTTCATTTGGTGAGTATAGTAAAGACCTCAAACTGCGCACTAAAAAAATGTGTATCTTGTGGATATGTTAGTGCTAAAATTAATTAATATATTCAAAATACCAACGGTTATGGCAAATCGAAAACTGTCAACTATAAATGTCGCAAACAATTTTTGGCAAAATCTCAAAATATCTAATGTATTATTCAAAATTTATGAACGTAAATTCAAATGAATTTCTTTTAAGATTAACTTTTAATTTTTTTAATCCACGACCAATTTGCAATTTGTAAAAGCAGATTATAAAAGTCGAACAAATTGGCTTATAGTAATCTTATCTGTACCTTATCTTGGTTATTATCTTATAAAACACACGTCTTGCAGGTTCATCATACCCTATCTTTATCTGCCCGAATACATGAAGCAATATGACTACGAGGTGAGCGTTAGCGCAGTTCTCATATCGGTAATTGGCGTTGCGCAAACGGTGGGCATGATTGGGCTTGGCTATCTGGGCGATCGGCCCTGGATGAACATCAATATATGTTACTCTCTCTGTATGCTAGGTAAGTGATTGCCTTAAATATGTCGAACATAAAAGCTAACGTTCTTGTTGTTTTAGTTTGTGGTGCTTCGGTGTTTTTTATGCCCATGCTGATCACCAGCTATAATGGACTGATGGCGATGTGCATCATCTTTGGCTTCACATTTGCCAGCTCATTTTCATTTACGCCCAGCATACTGGTCAGTATTGTTGATTTAGATGATTTCACTTGTGCCTACGGTTTGGTGCTGCTGGTGCAGGGCATCGGCATGATTGCCGGTCCGCCATTAGGAGGTGCTATCTATGAATTGATGGGCAGGTATGTTCCACAAATGTCATCATCATCTAGCTCAGCATCAATATTGGTTTGATTATCTTTGTGTATTTTGCAGATGGGACGACTCATTCTATTATGCGGGCATATTTATAGCACTCTCCGGCATCTGTTCGTATATGATTGAGTTTTGTGAGAAGAAAGCAACTAAGGAGAGTGATAGTGATGTCTCAGAGACTAAAAAAGCTCAACTTTTACATTAGTTTACTTACAAATATAAACACACAAAATGTCTATAGAGAAAACCAAAAAAATACAACAACAAAATTTAAACAAAAATCACAAAAGTATAATTCTAGGTACTTGAACTGACAAATTTAGTGCAATTGAGCAGCGCTGCGGCCTAATTACAAACACAAAATAATGGACTAGCATTAAATGTTATCAAGTTTCTTATGTCAAATGCTGTTGCAGCTATAAACAAAAAAACTCAGAGCGAATTAGTAGATAATTAGTTAATTTAATACACGTTATTCAGAACTAAGCTACATTGTACAACTACATTGTACTTTCGTATGTATACTCCAATAAAAGAAACACCTGCATACTTATACCATGTGGCTCAAACTAACCAATTATATACCAAAATTTAATATCAATGCAGTGCATCACTGCCATGCGCAAAACGGGTTGCCCAAATTGTCTTCTTTATAAACGATTAGTTTTAATTGTTGTGAAACCATATTTCAAAAATACCTCAAAATAACTGGAACAACAAACAACTACCAATACCAATCTATGTAACGTATGCAATAACTTAAAAGGCAATTTGTAATCAACTTAACTCACAAAGTCTTCAAACCGACAAATATTAAATGATTTGAAATGAAAAACATAACTTGCGATTATGTAAATATGACAATTTTAACGAATAATACAGATATTTATAAACAGCACCCGAATTGCAAATAATTCGCAAAAATTTAGCATTTTCCAAATTTGTCATAAAACAAAAAACTAAACGGTTTAAGTATTATTAAACAATTAATTGAGTTTACGTAGCTCACTGAAAACCATTTGGCGTAGGTTAATTTACTATGTAGCACACTTCAATTTGGGCTTAAAACAAACTATCAAACTGCAAGATACAACATCTACGTATGCACAATTGTAGTCTATAGTAGATGTTTAAAAATAATAATAAAACATTTGTTAATAACCATAAGCACAACAATTAGCAAATACGACAAAAATTTAAAATAAAATGCAATTCTAAACTGTTTACAAACATCAATTAAATAATCATAAATATATACATATTTAGAAAACATTATTCAAATAATAAAAATTAATAATAATTTTGAAATTGCGATTTTCTATTCGTAGTTTGGTTATGGCACAATTAAAGGAATATTGGTTTGTATTTTTATAATATTTATTGTGTATATTAATTAGATTTTAATGCTTTGGGTCTGGCAAATACAAATGTTTATAAATAATTTGATTTTATTTCATTTTGTTTAAATTAATTTTTCGGATTTTATTTAATTATGTAAACTTCGTAATTGTCGGCGACATAATCAAATTGATTAAGCAATATCACCACGATTTGTTTTTGTATAATAATTATATATATTAAACTTATATATTATGTATGTATTTAATTAATTTGCATGTATGTCTGTGTCTGTGTTTGTATATATCGATACAAGTTATGCAAATTACACATAAACAAAGCGTCCAAAAACAAATCAAATCCATATTTGTATAAACTAGTAGAAGAAAAGCAGTCACTACCAACGGGAGAGATGCGGTTGATTCATTCATGAAAATGAATCAAAGTAAGAGAAATTCGCATAGTATGTTTATATAGTATATTACACTCCACCAATCATCTCTGCTCATCCAAAATGTAACTAGCAAAGTAACTAAATGTACACAAAAATAGTTGTATTTAATATACGTATCATTTTTTGTTTAAAGTTTATAAAATTTTCGAAATCACGCACGACACATTTTACATATACATATTGTTCATTAGTTTATTTAAAACTGAATTTATGGTTTTTTTTTTTTAATTTCTCTATTGGATTTGATTATTCTTTCAGCGAACATAAAGTTTCTTTTCATGCCTCTTTTTTACATTATGCTTAGTGCTGAAATGTGTTCAGAAACTGTGGTTTACTAGTGTCGTCGCTATGTTTATTACGGTTATTATTTTGCTGGAAATAAAAATATGAAAACAATAAATCTGCATCCACTACCTTCTAAGAGTTAGTCACTAGCAGCTTTTACAGAAACGGCTATCGGCTATCGGCTACGGCTATCCCAAGTGCAGGCATCGGCAGTCAGTAGTTTATTCCTAGCAGCAACCGCTATTTACTGCACCACCCGCACCGCCGGATCCGGGCAACGCTGGATTTGTGGGCGTTGCCTGTTGCCCGATTTTAATGCCATTTGCCTGCAAACAAAAATAGTCAAAATAATCAGGGTGCAATTATTATGAAACAACTAACTATACCTCATTATTTATGTCGAATACACCCTCCTGTATCTTTTCGTATATCTCTTTGGCTGTATTTATGAAAGCCTCCTCCACGTTAGCGGCTGTGCGCGCCGATGTCTCCATGAAGACAAGACCATGCTCGCGTGCGAATGCCTCGCCTTCCTCCTTTTTCACCTCACGTCTAGAGTCCAAATCGCTCTTGTTGCCAATCAGCATGATCACCATGTTCGAGTTGGAATGCTGGCGTGCATCTTCCAGCCATGTGGTCAAATGATTGAATGTCTCGCGCCTCGTGATGTCATAGACTAGCAAAGCGCCAGCAGCGCCACGATAATAAGACCGTGTAATTGATCTATTTTGAATAAAAAATTATAATTTTCGTACAATACAGAATACAGATAGCTTTGAGTTTGTCCATAAGCACCTGAAAGCCTCCTGGCCGGCTGTATCCCAGATCTGCAGTTTGATTTGTTTGCCATCGATGGTAATCATGCGTGCACCAAACTCAACGCCAATTGTCAGATCGTGCACCGGCTGGAATCGCTTGTCCGTGAACTGCAGCAGCAGACATGATTTGCCAACGCCTTGAGAGATAAGCAGAATACAAAGAAAACAACAAAACAAATCTAGTAATTGCCTCTTTTCAAACTAAAGTGAAAGTTTCTTCAGTCATTTTCACAAAGCGAAACGAAATGAACAGCTAAACAACTTATCATTAAAGTCAAATTACCTACAACTCTACTTTACTTTACAAAAATATTGGGAGCTAAGACCACCAACCGGGAGAAACGAGTTTTGTATCTCTAGGTCAAAGATGGCAAATGGAACATCTTTTCTCTTAACGCTCCGCCCAAATCCAGCGCCATATTTGGTTTAGATTTGATTTAGAAGCTATCGAATATTCAGGTACCCCTACTAGAACTTGTCTCACAAACGAACGACGAATGCAAGTGCCCCATCGCGCCTTCTGCAGAAGCTGTGCGAATGAATTGGGCACAGAGATAGCATCCAACAGCTTCAGTGTGACTGCTCCATACTCGTCATCAAAACGAGCTCTATATCTCAGCAAGACTGTTCTCTGCACAGTCTGACAAGAGGCCAAGGATCTGGCCATTTTCAAAGATGCATTTTGTGAACAGAAAATGTTGAAATTGGTCCTATAAAATTATGATATTGTATATCTCCATATGTCTGCAAGGTGCCATAAAATGATAATATTGTCTATCTCCAAAGTCCTATAATCATGAGCAACCCAAAACTAATGTTATTGTTCTTCTTCTAAATATTTCTGTTTTCAGGAATGCTGCTAAATCTAGTCTGATAAATTCAGGAATGCATTTTGTTCGCATCAAAATGAGAGCAACAGCTGTTTAATTGCTATCAATCAAAAGCTCTCCGTTTCTGGACACACATGCAAACATACATTTGCATATGAGCATATTTGAGTTATTATTCAGTGCTGATAAGCGAGGCAGAATTTGTGACTCTCTGTACAACATTTCCTCACCATGAAACACAACAATATGCTACAATACAACCGAATAATTTTTTTGGGGGTGGGGTGGGCTGTTAAACATCAGCAAGAGTAAAAGCAGGGCTGTAAAATACAGAAAACCCCCCGTAACTTCAATAGTAGTGTGGAATAACGCCCGCGCTTCTTCGTAGAGGCGTTGTTATGGTTTTATTGATTTTTCCTTGCTGCGCGTTTGATCTTTTCCACAAATTCAGCAGACGAACATACTGCGGGGCGGTGGCGGGCAGCAGACGAACTAAACTCGACTTTGGCTTTAGATGCAAACAACAACAATATATATATATATATATATTTATATATATGGATGGATGGAACACAACGCAGTTTTCAGTTTATTATTAACCTATGTTTTGTTATTTTGTACTGCACAATAAATTTTTGTATGATAATCTCTCGAAATTTTTACACACTCATATGGAATATGAAATTTGTCAGCAGCGAACACTCACCAGTGTCGCCAATGATAATATATTTGAACAGATACGCGTAGGACATTATAGCTGCTGCTTATTTTTTAATATGCGTTGATTATGAACTTTTTAAATAATTATTATCGTAATATCTGACAATAATAATACGCAATTGCAGTTTGCGTAGAATTTGCAAGCTGACACTGATGATGACGACTGTGGCTAGTAATCGATATCGATAACTCCCCATTACCAGGGGTGCGGTAAACAGGATTGTCAGGGCGCAACAGTCTATAATCGGCTTATCGATAACCCAGCCCTATATGTATGTATGTACCATTTTTGTCAGAAATTTTCTTTCGCACAAAGCGATGTGTTTTAGCTCAATTTGTAATTAATTCAAATGTGAAATGTATAAACGAAAATAGTTATTATCATTTATTCTGAAACCCAAAAAACAAAACTGCATTTAGCTAGCGCTTTCGACTTGTATAGAGTTTGCTTCCGGGTCGCCTTCTCCACTTTTCTCACTTTCGTGGTCCACACAACTGGCCCCAAAAGCGTAGACAGAGGTGTGTGTGCGTGTGAGTGAACCTGTGCGTGTGTGTGTGCGTTGTTTTGTTCCTTCCTTACTGAGGCTGAGGTAAGGTGAAACATGAAGATGGCTGACGGCTCGACAATATTGCGTAGAAACCGACCAGGCACAAAATCAAAGGTAAGCACTGCTCAATCAAAAATGTAATATACACATATTTATATGTATAACATATCAAACAGGATTTCTGTCGCTGGCCCGACGAGCCGCTGGAGGAAATGGACAGCACACTGGCCGTGCAGCAGTATATACAGCAAATGATCAAGCGAGATCCATCGAATGTGGAGCTGATATTGACGATGCCCGAGGCGCAGGACGAGGGTGTGTGGAAGTATGAACACTTGCGGCAATTCTGTATGGAATTGAACGGGTTGGCTGTGCGACTGCAGAAACAATGCTCACCGTCGACGTGTACACAAATGACGGCCACCGATCAATGGATATTCTTGTGTGCGGCCCATAAAACTCCCAAAGAGTGCCCCGCCATTGATTATACACGGCACACACTGGATGGCGCCGCTTGTCTGCTGAATAGCAACAAATACTTTCCAAGCAGGTATGTTTGATGGAGCGCGACAAGCAACTAGCCACATAATGAGTCAAGTGTTATGCTCACCCACAGAGTTTCCATTAAGGAGTCGTCGGTGACCAAGCTGGGCTCGGTGTGTCGGCGTGTTTATCGCATCTTTTCGCATGCGTATTTTCATCATCGTCGCATCTTTGATGAGTTCGAGACGGAAACGTATCTATGCCACCGATTTACACATTTCGTCACAAAATACAATCTCATGTCCAAGGAGAATCTGATTGTGCCCATCAACGAGGAGGAGAACGCGGCACCCGGCGAAAGTGAAGCTTAAACAAACCACTGCAGAAACAGCAAACAATAAACAACCACAAACAACACAAAAGAAAAACATACAGCATAAGAAATTATTGACGGACAAAGCGCAGTCATTCTCATACACAACTCACTTAAACATATTTATAATATATATATATATATTTACTAATAGCTTGCATTAGATTCAACGATAAAGGCATCATTCTGTTCTTTTTTCTTCTGGATTTGTATATACCAAGAGAAATGAGTGGGCCGCAAGAAGAAGTAAATTGAAACCCACTTGTAAATTTCTATGTATGTAGTGCAATCGATAAGTATAAACGTATAAAGCTCTATGATGAAATTAACAAATTGCTAAATTCAGCCAACTATACAGTTTCCCTACATAATTCCGTTACGTTATAATTACGATTATGTTAAAATTCTTATTTTAAATAAATTATATGTAGAAACACACGCAAAATACATGAACACCAAATTCAAAATTTCTTTACCAAAACTAAAAAAAATTTTATATACATCAAATGTGGAAGCGCAGTTGTACCAAAACTAATACGTGAAGTTTACTATCAAAACCTATTTAAAATAAAATCGAAACAACAACAAACCAACAAAAATAGGTTTCTAGTCTAGTCTAGACAATATTCACCTCCAGCATTCGCTGCTGGGCAACCAGACGCTCAAAGCCCAACCGGCTCAGATCCAATGCACCATATTTGCCATCCAATATGAGCTCGGCGATGGCTCGGCCCACTGCTGGCGTCTGCTGTATGCCATGGCCACTGAAACCGGCCGCTATATACAGATTCGCATAGTGTGGATGTCGACCAATAATGCCATTCGCATCGAAAGTGTTGTGATCGTAGTAGCCTGCCCAGCTGCTCTGCACTTTGAGCGATTCGAAGGCGGGCACCCGACTGGCCAAGGTGGGCCACACATTCGAGTCAAAGTAGCCATGATCCACGTCCAGGGTGTCGCAATTGGGCTCCTCATCGTCGGCGGGGCTGCGTCCACATAGGAAATTGCCGCCCAATCCATCGGGACGAAAGTACGAGCCATTGGGATCGATAGTTAGTGGTGTGTCCACTCCAGGACAATTGGCGCCTTGGGTATTGACAACGTAGACATACCGCTTTCGCGGCTCCACGGGCAGTGCCACACGCAGCAGGTTTCCTCCCATACCAATCTTGGCCAGGCGCGCCACCTGGCCAGACCAGGGGCCAGCAGCCAGCACACAAGTATCAAACTGAACGGTGCGCTTTGTGCCATCGGCACTGGCCACCACAGCGCCGGAGAGTGCACCAGCGGGATTCCACTCAAAGCCCACAATCTCGCCATTGGCAAACTGGGCGCCAAGCGAGCGTGCCCGCTTCTTAAAACCCATCAGCAGGGCCCAGGGATCGAACCAGCCCTCCTTGTCGATGCCATAGCAGCCTAGCTCAATCTCCTCGGTGCACATCCAGGGAAAGCGGCGACGTAATGCCTCAGCACCGAGCAGCTCATTTCGTGCGCCCAGCTCATTCTGCAGCTTTGAGTTGCGCGTCAGTGTTTCAGCGCCCTTTTCGCTGGCCAAGATGAGATAGCCATGCGGCCGATAGTTCAGATCCACATCGCCCAAATGAGTGCGACAGCTCGAAATGAAATCGTGGCCAAAGAGCGACATTTGTATATTCTCCGCCAGCGAAAACTGTTGACGCACACCGCCCACGGACAGCACAGTGGATGCCGTCGCATACTGCGAATGGATTCAGTAATATATATTTTCATATGGCCTTTCATTTGAAGAAACTCACGCTCGCATCCCGCTCCACGACGAGCACGTTGAGCTTCTTCTGCACTGCCCGGCACTTGAGCCAATAGGCCGAGGAGGCGCCCATGCCGCCGCCACCAATTATCAGCACACCACAACGTTCGGGCAGCGGATCTCCGACAACGCTCGCTGCTGCACCACCGCTTTTAGTACTGCTCTGGAAGCGCGTTTGCTGCAGTGCAGCAGCCGATCGCAAAACACGTCCCAGTCGTAGCATTATTCGCACTGAGCAATTGTATGCGGGAGTTGCTTATAAGCAAACAATGTGCGCGACCAGATTAGATTCTCTTTCTAGTTACCTAGGCGAGTAAATACACTACAACAATGCCAGCTTAACAATACCACAATTTAGTCTATCTACAGCTCGCTTATCAATGAACTAATCAGCGACAGTTAAGTGTTTACTTTGCAATACCCTCTACTGTAATATAGCTGTGATAAGCTCAGAGAACTGTTATCACGTTGCTGCGAATACATTTTTATTACAGCATTAACTGAAGCAAAATAGAGACAAACCTTGTTTTAATTGCTGCGAATAAATTTTTGTTGCAGCAATAACTGGAGCCAAACAGAGCACAAATTGTCACATATTTTTAGCCGAAATTTAAATCACACTAATTTGGCAATAAATTTATTATAACAATGAATTTTAGCATTTTTGAGAAACTATTTTTTAATGAAATTGTATTCTACCAGTTTCTTGCTGATCACCTTAGAAATTTTTAAAAACTATCTCTCTAAATAGCGTATGGCTACTACAAAAAAATATATAAAATGTTTTATTGATTCGGTCAAGTGGGTAATTCTCCCTGACCACTGATAGCGTTGTCTCCGACAGATTTGCCTTGTGTTGTCTGCTGCTGCTGCTGCTGCTGTTGTTGTTGTTGTTGCTGCTGCTGCTGCTTATTGCGCCCAAATCTTGGACGTTTATTTGTGCGTTTGGTACTGGATGCGGATGCGAGCGACGCTTCATCGTACTGCCAGAAATCGCTGTTCGTATTCGGTTTTTGCAGTCTGAAAATTAAATGAAAGTCATATGAGAAGAGACTCATGAGAGCTGATGTTGCTTTTAGTTGTTACGAACCCCTCGATGTTATCGGACAGCTCATCCAAGCTCATGAGTATGTGCAGGGTGGGTATTTGGCGAGTAACAATGATTTCTTCTAGACCATCCATTTGTGGCTTCCAGTGCTCCTCGACGCTGCACAAACATACACTCTTATTATTCTAACGGTTATGCAATTTATTTTGTACAAAAACTCACCTGGTGTAGCCCATGCGTGTGACTTGATACAGCGGATGACTGCGCTTGAGCACCTCGGCACAAGATATGGTCTTGACCACACCGCCGCCGGAGCCGCTCCACACCAGACTGCGGTATTCGCCTTTGTCCAGCGTTGACTGAGCAAATTCTATAACATTGCTGACCTTAGTGCCGCCCTTGACCTAGATGGATTGGTATGTAAATACAAATCTTGATCGGGACCAGCGTCGAACTCATTTGCTGCTTACATGCATCCATAGGAAGTCCTTGTGCGTCTTCGGCATGCAATTCTCAAAGGGTAAGTCCGTTTTGCTTAGCTCCTGCTCCACATTCTCCGCCTTGCGATAGTGCATCATTTTGCGAACCTGTAGGCATTTGATGAAGACATTAACTTTTTGCAATTTGATTAGTGTATGAATTTGTGGCTGCCTCGCAGCGACAACCTTGAACCAGAGTTTTTAGTACTTTTATTCTGGGTATACTAGAATCATGCCTTATAAGAGCTCATCCATCCACTCATAAACTGTCTTGCGCAGTTATTGCCACGTCAGTCTGTGCAAATTGAATAATTGCAGCATTATGAGACGACAGCGACCCATTCGCCCACAGGCTAAAAGGAAAAGCGCTGAAAAACCCCACGCAAAACATTCAACTTGTTAACAAAAAATTTCGTCCGGCTATGGTGAGAAATAAAAAGCCTTACTTCCGATAATATAAAATAGATAGATATAGAAAAATAAACAGATCTTAGAATTAAATTTCAAGAAATTAAAATAATTGATTTACAGCGAAATTATTCAATCAATTACGAGACGGTCTGCATAAAATTCAAAATGAATTAATTTTATAAAACTATAAGACAAAAAAGTTAAATGCTTTTTAGATTTAAATTAAAACATGTAATTGACAACTTTATTTAAATCCACTAACATCAGTCAATTCGAAAAAAAAAACTAAAATAAAATTAAAAGGTATTTTATAATGTTACAAAAATAATTTAATTCGAATTCAAAATTTAAACAATTCAAAAAAAAATGTATACAATTTCTGGTGGTGTGGTCCATTTGGTCCATTAAAACCCCAGCGTCAGTAGGTAATAATTTTTTCTATTTTGAAAATTGGTTGATTAAAAAAAAAATGTATATTCCATTCCATTCCCGAAGTGAAAGCGTATCAACTTTCCCTTGCAACCGTAAGGAATTGCGCATGAAGAGGACTCCAAGTAAATGTCAATAAAAAAAAACATTTCTACAGCAATTAAATGCGCACGGCTGCAGCACAAATTTCCCATTAAATAAAATTCTGCTGGTGTCGGGCTCTAGACAACAAGGATGACAACCGGCAAGAAGACAACGGGCGCAACCAAGATACACACGCACATAGAACACACATTCCCCCTTCCGCCGTCAGCTCGAATCATCATGGCTTGCCACTTGTTGAAGCTAAACAACATTTGTTTGAGCAGAACGGGGCAGAGCGAAGAGTATGGGTAAAGTGCTCTGAATTCGACAGCAGAAACGAAAGTTTATTAATGAACTTTTCACAAAACTGCGGTTGTGGGTGGCTTCACATGACCCACAAACCCACCCACACAAACCCACCCACACAAACACACCCACACACATACAGACAATTATCGCATGTCCTATTGAACGATGAAAACGCAGACAATTCCACAATTCAATGCAGCGGAAATAAAAGAGAAAAATGTGGGAGAACTTGGGTGGTCGTTTTTGGAATGTTGCGAGGAATGCCTTCGAAATACCAAATGACAGGCACTGCTAGGGACTGTCTCATTGAGAACGTCATCGTTATCATCAGCGTAACAGGAACATCATTATCATCTGTGGCATCGTCGCTATTCTTTTCAAGTACGTTACGTACTACAACACAGCGCAACAGGCAATCCATTCCATGTTTGCAAACTCCTACACTTATATAACATGTTATCTCTCAAATGCAATTCATACAACAAAAGTAAATTGTACATAAATTAGTCGTTCGATTAATAAACTAATTACATAATTTCAATACAACAATCAAATCTTTGTTGAGTTATATTACTACTTTTTGTACTCATCTATTTTAAAATATAATTTCTCAAAAAAAAATTAGGTCTGCGCATATTCGATTCATTACCCATTGTAAGCGTATTTAAGTAACTTAAATTGTTGCTATTCCAATTGTAATTAATTGCGAAAATAATTAAAACTGTTGTGTAGTCATGTAATTTGATTTATCAAATAAAATTCCTAAGAAAAATAAGTCTGCGATTTACATTTATATGCATATTTCACTAACTTAAGCACTGCATTTGTATATATATATAATAAAATAATTAAAATTATGAAACATAATCAAGTAATTAAAATTCTTTAAAACCTGCGCTCAGTAGATTAATTTACCTTTCCAAGTATATTTAATGTAAGTGGAAGAGGAATGGTTTAGATATCGAGACCGGAGGGATTTGTTCAATATTCGATATTTTAGTTTATTTCAAAGACTAGAAAATTGCATTGTAGAGCAGCATGATTTTGTTGTAGTGTGTGATTCTATGTGGTGCGGAAATTATTAATAAAATGAGTGTGGCACAAAAGCAAAAGGACATGATGCCTGCCAAGTGGGTTCTTCTTTTTTCCCGCACAATGTATTGTGGATGAGGGTGTAGAGTGCTTGTGGGGGACTGGGTCTTGTTGGTCTTGTCTAGTGACAATCAAAACCACGTACTTTGAATTAACATGACATACATTTGGTTAAATACATTACATCAATTTCTGCGAAGGGATGCGAGCAACACTTTAAATTAGATTCAATGTGTGCAGAGCATTCAACATTTCTCTAATTTGAACCTGACAACTCTCTCTCTCTCTCTCTCCCTCTCTCTCTCTCTCTCTCTCTCTCTCTCTCTCTCTCTCTCTCTCTTTCACTCCCTCTCTCTCTCTATCTCTTTTAAATGATTCGCAGCCGTGCTGCATATTTTCACGCACATTCGCATACTTCTCCACACACACACGCACACGCACACGCACACACATATATATATTTATATATATTGGATGATGTGCTATTGGGGTCATTTTAAATAATATTGCCAAAGAAATTATAAGATTTCTAGGATTAACTGTGAAATTAGAAAAATCGAGAAGATAGCTGTAATAATTGTTGTTCACCAAACCTTTTATTTACTAAATGTGCCTTAATTATCTGTAATTGATAAAATTAAATGATAAAACTAATTGCTTTATATACAGATTTGTCTTCGCTTTTCTTATGATATTTTAATTTTTAGTTGGATTTTTCACATCGTTTCCACTGTGTACCGCAAAAATTTCATTTATTTCCAAACCCCATCCTCAATAGATGCAAGCCCCATTCCGCACTCTAGCTGAGACTACTCCCACTTCCCCGCCCAACTTTCTCCGTGACTGCGAAAGTATGCATTCATTAGACATGCCAACAGGCAGCTGCGAGCAACCGAGCTTAGCTCTTGGCCAAACCGTCGAGCCAGGATCATTTGAGGTTTGCAAGCCGTGGCCAACGGTACGAAGTTGCGGCCAAAACGACTTGGCTAGCAGTAAGTGGCAGTGGCAATGGCAGTGGCAGTGGTAGTAGGAAAAGGCCATTTTAAGTATTCATTATAAAGCAACAAAGTGGCTGCAAACGACATTTGGTGAATTAGTGCAAAGCATTTCGAATTACCGTCAATTACTTTGCAACCGGGAGTAGTTTAAGAGGCCATTTAATATTATTATAAACAAAAATACAATTCAAGGCTCTGCTATTTATTCATGCCACAATTTACAGAAGCTACGTTGTAAATAAAAATAAACAACAACAAAGTTAATGAACTTGGCTGCTGTTCAGATTGCAGCTATTTGAACAGTCTAAACAAACTATAAATAAATCTACTAAATAAACTAAATACAAAATTAAATGTATGTTAAAAATATATTATGAAATAATTACACAAAAATGTCGAAAGAAAGTGCAACACTGAGCAAAATTGTGTATCGAATGAATACGGTTCTCAAATAAATATAAATTCAGTTCCTTGCAATAGTGTGTCAAATATGCTTACCTAATAATTCAATATTATGTTACTCTGGATAAGACATATATTTCTCCAAAAACCCTACAATTATTTACAAAGACTAACTAATTATTTAAGGAAAAAATTAAAACAAAAGAAATAGTTAAAATTAAATATATTTAAACTAATATTTGGAAATAAAAAATCATATATGTATAAGAAGTGACAATCAAAAAAAAAACATTTTTTTATATAAAATATGTATACACATATATGTATATATATATATATATGAAGTATTTATGGTGTAAATATATTCTAATTTGCATAATATCCTTTATAAAATTTTTAATTTGTAATTTTAATTTAGACATTCATTTTAAATTGTTTTCATTTAATTTGTAAATTAAATTTTAAAAATTGCATATTTTGGAAACCAGGATTAAATAAAATAAAAAGTAATTTGGTAATATATATATTATTTTAAATTCGCATAGTCGGAAAGTAAGAATATTTAAAAAACTATTAACAATAAAACTACATAAATAGTTATACGACAATTAAAAAGAAGCAAACAATACAAAAATGGATAGCACTGAATTTCGAAAACGTGGCATGGAAATGGTCGAATACATTTGTAATTATTTGGAAACTTTGGGCGAACGGCGCGTTACGCCCAGCGTGGAGCCCGGATATCTTAGGCATCTGTTACCAAGTAAGTAGCCACAATTTTTTCTTAAATAAGAATCCTTGAAAAATTTATTTATAAATAAAACAATTTCTTAATCGGAAACAATTTAAGGCAACGGTATTAAAAACCATATGTTCAAACATTAGCCAATTTATTTGCTAACAAATTTTAAATATATTGTTCTTTACCCTTAACCCATTTGTGACTACTGTACCTGCTTGGGCCCAAAAAATTGACTATATTAAAATAATTTAATATGGATATTAATAAATTTTGAATTCATTTAGTTGTTCTCTGCACATATTTCGTATATTTTGAACAGTTATATTATAAAATGTTATGTTTGATGACAAAGACTAAAAACGTATTCCTTTTTCATATTGTTGTTTATTGTGTTATTTTTCAAAGAAAAATGTGTTAAAATTATTAAAACTAATATTATAAGTTTCTGCCATATACGTACATTTTTCTTTAAATATGTACAACAAGTATAGATTTAAAAAAAATCATAGCTTAACCCAGTTCTTTGAAAATGAGTTTGAATTGGATGGAGGCTGATCGAATAAAAGAAAAACCAGAAAACTATTATAGTAAAACTTTTTATATTTCTCATGGTTGCCTCATCGAAATATGTTGGTGTCAATTTGTTCACGATCTTTCTATATATGCATCTATAATAGCTGAGGCCCCACATGAGCCAGAGGATTGGGATCAAATTATGAACGATGTCGAGGATAAAATCATGCCAGGAGTAACGCACTGGCAGCATCCGAGATTCCATGCATATTTCCCGGCGGGAAACTCGTTTCCCTCGATACTGGGCGATATGCTAGGCGACGGCATCGGATGCATTGGCTTCTCGTGGGCGGCCAGCCCGGCTTGCACCGAGCTGGAGACCATTGTGCTCGACTGGCTGGGCAAGGCCATTGGGCTGCCGGAACACTTTCTGGCGCTCAGGGAGGGCAGCACAGGCGGCGGCGTTATTCAGGTAAACACTTTGGATTTTTTTTATATTTGTAGAAATTGGGCTGTGATTAATAGCTGAATATTAATGGTACAGACATCGGCCTCGGAGTGTGTGCTGGTCACGATGCTAGCGGCGCGTGCACAGGCGCTGAAGCGCCTCAAGGCGCAGCATCCATTCGTGGAGGAGGGCCATCTGCTGTCCAAGCTGATGGCCTATTGCTCCAAGGAGGCACACAGCTGTGTGGAGAAGGCGGCGATGATATGTTTTGTGAAGCTGCGCATTCTCGAACCGGACGAGAATGCGAGCCTGCGTGGACAGACCATTGGCGAGGCCATGGAGGAGGATGAGCTGCAGGGCCTGGTGCCGTTCTTTGTGTCCACTACACTAGGCACCACCGGCTCCTGTTCCTTCGATAATCTTCCCGAAATCGGTAGCCAACTGAAAAAGTTTCCCTGCGTCTGGCTGCATGTGGATGCGGCCTATGCTGGCAACAGTTTCATCTGTCCCGAATTGAAACCACTGCTCAAGGTAGATATACAAATATTTGTTATCGATCAGAAATTAGAAATTTCCGTAATTTAAATCGTTTGGAACTTTATTACTTACTAAATTCTGTTTTGCGAAAACAAAATATTTGGGAAACTACTAGAAACAAGATTTATCCTTTTAATCGCAGTATTTTATGTGCTGTTTTACTATCAAAAGTTCACAAGAAATTTCGTTTATTATTGTTATAATTTGTTATGTTCGTTGTGTACATAAAATCGCATGGTTTCCAATTTTTATTATACAATTTAATTTTCACAATCTGAGAAGCACAAAATGGTTTTTGAAAAATGTCGGCAATTCCATTTTTGTTTTTTGTTGGTATATTGTCATAATTTGGGAGACCTTATTATTCAGAAAGTGTATTTATAAAACAAAAGATTGTTTGTTTTCATAAATTGGGTTTTTGCTTTCTTAAATCGAGGATTAATATTTCCAAAATTTAGGATTAATATGTATAAAATAATGTATTGCACCTTTTATCCCATTGATAAAAAATTTATTTTCATTTTGGGCCGATTTTCTAAATTTCAGATCGATTTTTTCTAATGGTTTCAAAATCTTTTTTTAACTATCTAAGCATTTTAATCATAATACAATTCATTATAAATTAAGAAGATTTAATATGAATAGGAATCCTGACGGAATTGGATATATATATATATATATATATTTGTATATAAATCGAGGTCAACAAACAATATACAATTAAATATTGATCATTTGTAAGGATTTTCATCATTGAATTATTTTCACACTGACATTCAATCTGTAAACCGAACCATTCTCAGTTTCAAGCAAGCACTGTAACCAGGCACACACATTCACATACATATGTACATGTATGTATGTCTACACATACATATACACATATATATACACCTACGTATACACACACATATCTATAGCATGTACACTGTAGACCCATCCATCTGGCTGTTCAGTATGCTAATAAACTCTAATGCTCGGAACAAACAGGGCATCGAATATGCTGACTCATTCAACACCAATCCCAACAAATGGCTACTGACCAACTTTGACTGCTCGACGCTTTGGGTGCGCGATCGCATCCGTCTGACATCAGCGCTGGTCGTGGATCCGCTGTATCTCAAGCACGGCTACTCGGATGCGGCCATCGACTATCGTCATTGGGGAGTTCCACTCAGCCGTCGCTTTCGTTCACTCAAACTGTGGTATGTAGCGCCCAAAAAAAAAACACAAAATATATATCGAACCCATCTACGAAAACGGACTCTTGACTGTCAGGCGTGAATGACTTTGTTGACTATTGCCAAATAAATATTGTGTTTTTTATACCCTGAACCCATTAAAAATGGGTAAAAAGGGTATAATGGTTTTGTGCAAATGTATGTAACAGGCAGAAGGAAGCATCTCCGACCCCACAAAGTATATATATTCTTTATCAGGATCAATAGTCGAGTCGATATAGCCATGTCCGTCCGTCCGTCCGTCCGTCCGTTTGTATGAACACGTAGATCTCAGGAATTTGGAATATAGGTTCTCGTATACCAGGCGCAGTACAAGTTTGCGTTATTTTTTCGATAACTGCCTTCGTTTATCAATTATCGATAAATTAAATTTCCGATAGCAATAAATGCCACAATTTTAAAGGCAGAATCTTCTAATTAATACATGATATGCATATGCATACTATTGATCAACTGCCAATTTCGATTTCGTCCAGATCGCATAAGAAACATCCAAGGTATAGTCGAAAATATATTCTCATATTGATTTCATTTCTATCAGCAGCCGCAAACATTTTCTGTATACATAAATATTCGAACGCATGTGTGAGAAAGAGATGGCATGATAATCGACGCGAGCGTCAATATGTTTTTTTGTGTATTGCGTGTTTCATGTATTTGTCGACAGAGGGCGCTTTCAGAGCTGCTCGCATTTTAGTGCAAATCTTTTTAAAGGGGAATTTGCCAATAACAATAATATATATTTAATAACTGGGTTCAGAGTATTTCGTAGTCGAGTTGACTCGACTACAGCACTCTTACTTGTTTTTTTTTTTACTTTTCGAGTGTGCCAAACGTGGTGCCTAGCTTTGAGTCTCTTGTCATGAAGCATTTGCCTTTATTATTTACATGCGACTTAGTTGTAAAAACAAAAAATAAATGAAATAAACTCATGCTAAATATGCTTGAAAGAGACGCACCTCAACATAGCACATATATAATATATAATATAATTACAAAACAGATTTGTTGAATAATTTTTGTGTTAATTTTGCAATTCAAATCATATATATTTGTTTGTATATTTCCGGTAATATTGAGAGTCTTGCACTTAAGCATTCTAAATATTTTATATGAATCGTAAAATGAACACCAAAATGATTCAACAATACTGTCTTAATACGCACTCTTAATATCTGATCTGATTAAGAGGTGAACCTTATAATTTTGGAATCTATCTATTCTCCATAACACTTATCAACATTTTAAATAGTGCTTCGCTTTGTGAAGCCATTTTTAGAGTTCTTAGATAAATTATTAAAAAGCAGTCTACCAAGCAACCAGTTTAATAAACATGAATCCGGGTTTCTTAGAATTTTTTTGTACACCTAAACTTAACTGAGTCGAAATTTTAATTTCATCACTCCTTAATTTGTTAGCACATCATAAAAAAAAATATTATATAAAATCCGAAAATGAAACAAATGAGATAGGCTATCTTAAGCACGCCTCCTAAAAATTTCACTCTAAATTTAACAAACCAAACAAAGAATAGGGGTTTCTATGGGGGACACATGATAGAAGTCCGATTTCGATGTTTTTCGTTCAAAATAGGTAATAGAAGCATAAATGATGAGTTAAATGATGTTGATGCATTTTTGTGCAAATAATAATGTCATAAAAATACAAATAACTGATGAGTTTCCTTGGCTAATTTTATGACATAGTAATTTCATATGTCTGGCTACGGAACGTTTACTGCCTGCAACAAAAAGAAGAATATATACAAAGTTCATCAGATAGTTTCAGAACTGAGAATCTAATTTGCATATAAGCAGATAGATGGACCAACACGGCTATATTGACTCGGATTATGATAACATTTTGATTCCATAAAGACGTCTGCTTCATTACAAAATGAAGTTTTATTTTGAAGAAGTTTTTTGATTACTGTTTTATATTGGCAGGTTTGTTCTCCGGTCTTATGGCATATCTGGACTACAGCATTATATACGTCACCATATCAAATTGGCCAAACGCTTTGAGGAGCTGGTGCTCAAAGATAAACGATTCGAGATCTGTAATCAAGTCAAGGTGAGTTACATTTAATGTGCCCATTTCAATTTCGAGTTGCGCCCATTACAGCCATTAATCATGTGACGGGTTCAAAGCACTTTTTTGGTTTGTATACACAACAACTTTGTATGTTCATTGTTAGTCTGCGGTGAATTTTATAATCCAAATGTGTAGGTGTATCTATATGTTTGTGTGTGTGTATGTGTGTGGCCTATTGTTGTGCATGTTAAACATTCATCAGCAATTTTTATTTTTTCTCTCTTCTTTTTCGGAAATTGTTTTGGTTGCTACTGACGCAAATAACATTGACTTTGATTTAACTCAAATCAAATTAGGAAATTTGTCTTGGCTTGTTTTTGCGAGAGCTCATAAACTATTTGCAAATATTACTATTTCACATAAACTAGAGGCAAACGTGCGGAATCGCACGTTAAATGCCAAATGCCGAGAGAGAAACTGCTGCAAAAATCTGTTAATTGAACTATTTTGGTATAAGTGTCATACAAATTTGGTCAAATACCGACAAAAAAACCAGAAATCAGGTTAATGTCTTTCACTGTAGTTGACTAAAATATATCCTATACTATGATTTTAGAGATGAAAAATTTTAATTACATTCGAATGTGATTCTTACAATATATAAATACATATATAAATTTTATAAATATATATATTTTAGACATTCTTCCCATATTATCATACTTTGTGCGTCTGTACGATTTTTCTCACTTTGATTATGGCAGTTCTCATTAACTCGAAGAGTACAGGGTATTTGACATTATACATGACTTGCCAACTGACAGCTGCTTTGGGCCAGTTCCTTAGCCACTAAGTTCAATTGGCCTTTTACTTTAAAAACAAAAAAAAATACTCCACATCACGTAATAAACCGTCCAAATTACGCATACGCAATGCCATTTAAAACTGAACTGTTTTGCTTTGTTTGGCATTTAACAATTGCGATTATACATCTTTGTTGGATGTGACATACATTGTTGTCTATTTGCAGCTGGGACTGGTTTGCTTTCGCCTCAAGGGGAGCGACAAGCTCAACGAGAAACTGCTGAGCACCATCAATGAGTCCGGAAAGCTGCACATGGTCCCGGCCAGCGTCAATGAGCGCTACATCATCCGGTTCTGTGCCGTGGCACAGAATGCCACTGCCGAGGACATTGACTATGCCTGGGACATCATTGTGGACTTTGCCAACGAGTTGCTGGAGAAGGAGCAGCACGACGAGATCACCGAGATCATAAATCGCAAGAAACAGGACACGTTGGCGCAGAAGCGTTCGTTCTTCGTGCGCATGGTCAGTGATCCAAAGATCTATAATCCGGCTATCAACAAGGCGGGCACACCGAAGCTATCCATGGAGCTGCCCTCGCCAGTAGTGAGTCGCGGCAGTGCGCCCATAATACGCACACAAAGCTCCGTGGATCACAACTCGTGGATATCGTGGCCATTGGCTTTTCTATTCACCAACAACGAGGACAAAGGCAACAATTGCTCGCTGCGGTAAATTCTGAGTTCAATTTCTGCATGTTGTTTATAATGGGTAAAAGGTGTATATTGGTTTGTTTTGTGCAAACGTTTGTAAAAGGTAGAAGAGAGCATCTCCCACCGCAAAATGTATATATTGAATATACCGAATCGATAGAGCCATGCATATAAGAGCAAGTGGAATAAACGCTGTCATACAATCCGCACAGATTGAGTTTATTTCATTTAATTAATAACAGCTCCCTGTTCACTAATAACGATACATATCGCTTTTCGATAGCAATAATAGCGATAATTTTAAAGGCAGAGTCCTCCAATTGATATGTATTATTAACTAATATATTATTGACCAGCTGCACAATTTAATCAAGCAGTATTTGAAATCGACAAAAAAGTTATCGATCATAAAAAACTCAATCCAAAAAAAATTTGTGGGAAACAATATTTTTTGTTATTTTTGAGGTTTGGTTTTGAGACGACAAAACTGAAATGAATACTTTTAACTCACTGTTTCGGTGGTTATTGGTAATACTCCTCTTCTCTTCCAAATCTAAATGCATGCAGTAGAAGTGTAGAATTCATTAATACATTTTTTTGGTTTTCAGCAGTACTTTTTGGTTTTTTGGTTCCAGAATTTATGGACATTGCAATTTCGTGAACGAAATATTTGTTCAATGTAAAAACAGGATATATATATTTAACAGCTGGATTCAGAGTATACTATAGTCCAACTTAATCGGCAACAGCATTCTAACTTGTTCTTTTTCTTAACGATTTTTACAAACAGTTTCCGACATCTGGACACCCATGTGCGGTCATCATCTTCGCGTCGCAATTCCGGCGCTGGCTCCTCGCCATCGCCAGACAGCGAGACGGGACTAATGAATGTGCAACAACAGCAGCAACAACATCAGCAGCAGCAATCGCCGCGTAAATCGCCCATGGTTCTCCGAAAGGCCTCTTCCTCTCGGGATAATCACCATTAAATGGCTTACAGCTTAATAGCTAAACCAACAAATATTATTCAAAACTATTTAATGGGCGCTTCACATGTAACTGAGGCGTTTAGTTGACTTCTAGACCAATTTATGAATAGCGATCTCTCCTAAATAAATACTTAACACAAGGCATAAATTTACACTCAGATAAAAAATCGTCCAGAAATGTACAAAATCGTCACACTTTTGCCGACAAGGTCAGCTCACCTTATTATCAGAAATTATTTGTGTAAAAACTAAACTAATCCTGTTTACATTCTCCAAAATATTGCAGATATATGTATAATTTCAGGTTTATTGTCCATGAGCTTTTTTATTTTACATCTTGAATAGCCTATAAGCTATTATAATTTTATTTAAAAAATCTTTCAATTTTACGACAATTCAAACTCATTTCTAAAAACAAAAAAAACTCTAGTTTCGAAATTATTTTTCAAAAGAAAAACTTTTTGGCTCTGATGGCATTTTTTTAGAGAGTGTGGTAAAAAGCTTTGTTGCTGCTCAACAGATCTATTTCTGAATTATAAATATAATAATAAATAACTTATTATTCACCGTTTAAAGTTGTTTCCACTAAATGTATCTACTTAATTATTATTTATATACTGCTCAACTTCTCTAGGGGGTCGCTTAATTAGATTAAGCTATGTCCGTTAAATATTTAAAACTAATTCAGAACTTATGAGCAATACTAAATTAACTCGATTGGCTTATGTGTACGCGTAATTAAATTATAATTTAATATGGTGAACTTTCTAGATCTGCTTCTGTTACTTTGTACTACACAAAAATATGCACAAGATATTCATAAATTAGCAATTACAATTTTAGTTTTTAGCGCGAACAATGAGCAGTTTGATAATTATAGAACAGATGTCAAATACCCACTAAAATATTCACTTTGCTAATCTAATCCGATAAATAGCTTTCGCTGAGGCATCGCCGTATTTTGGATTTAAGCAGCTGCTCACACCCCTCATAATCTCTGCACTGATTTACTTCTGTGTTGCTTGGCATCTCGTGCCATAAATACAACATCATTTTTACGTCTTCGGAGCGTATACGTAATTCTGATGATACAATTGATATGACGTCGTATTTAGCAGAAAATGAATGGCAAATCATCCCCTCCTGGTAATTTTATGATGAGTCAGGGACTGGTAATTGGCATCTCAACACAATTTACTATATACAAATTAAGGAATTTTCATAATAAATAGAAATAATGGCCAGATTGAGATCTTTCATAATGGTTTAAGTGTCGTCGCTCTGTTTGTTATGTAATATATTCAGTGCTTTCTGCCTCTTGACAAATATATCCACCAGCTTATCCACATAGGCATCTTTGGCAAAGGGCGACGCTTCTTTGAGTTTTTTGTTTGCAAAATCCCAATTTAGATATTGAGGTGCTTCAATATCCGACAGAATGTTGATTTTGGGCTGCGCTTGATCCTGGCGACTACAAGCGAGGCGAATGAACATCGGATTTAACAAATTTAAATAATTTGCCATACATACTCATCGCGCTGTTTTCCCCATTTCTTGTTATTCCACTCAGGATCTGTGTTGGTTGTTTCAAGAGTTTGATCATTTCCAACTTTGGCATGTGTGTAAATTGACCACACCCTGCTGCCGATGCAACTAGCTCTGCGGCGGCAACATTCTCCTGCGTTTGCTGCATAGCCGGACTCGTTTTCTCCACAAGCCGCTGCAGAAATTGAGCACTTTCAGCCTGCTTCAAAGCGCTTTGATCTAGCTTGACTTTATTGAACTGCTGTGTCATCTGCATTAGCTGATCCACAGTGGGATAGTCTTTGCTTTTCATCTCTCTTTTCTTTATCATCTTCTGGTTTGTGGTCCCTACTGTTCCCCAGATGTGCTCTTTGGGTTTCTCTACCTGGTCAGCTGAGATGGAGCTTAATGCTTCCATATGATCGTATCGATCAATGCGATCCATTAGTGCATCCAGATTGGGTTTGATTTTCGATGTATCCTCATAGTCGCTGGGCAAATAGCCGAGCTGGCGCAGATACACAATTGGTGACTCCCAATTCTTGATTAAATTGCGCACAAAATCATTGTAATTGTGTAAGCCAAGTTTATCCATCGAATTTTTGTATGGACTAGTCTCAACGTACGGACTTAGAAATGTCCACATTAAAAGACACCAGAAGTGTGGACTCATTGTGATTCACTAGAATATGTGCACAATTCAGTCATGAAATTAACATATGTTAATATGTGTGTTCAGAAATATTTGCAGAGCTGATGCTGAGTTTTGGGTCAAGGCTACAAAGAGTCTTTATCCAATATAATAGAATGGTAATCCAAAGTACTGTTATCGATTATATATCTCTCTATAAAAGTATTTATTGATTACCATTCAGTTGTGGATTATTGGATAATCGATAATTGGCTAACGATAATTACCCCATCTTATTTATACCAAGTAAGTACATATTTTTACAACTATTAAGGAAATTTATAGAGAAATACTTTCTCGGTTTCAAATAAATTCAACAACTACAAAAATTTTGTATCTACAAAAGTCAAATGAGATCCACAAGAAAAAAGTAGCTAAATAAATTCTAATCTTAACAATAAATCGCTAGCCTCACTTTACTGAAGTGATTCCCTGAAACTCTTAAGATTTTCCTAAATTCATGAAATACTTTAACAAAAGCAACTTCAAAGTTGGCAGAAAGATTTCAATTAACAAGCAAATTAATTTGAAAGCTGCTGGTGCCGATTGAAATTTGAATAAATCACAATACGGACAGACTGTAAAAAAGACCAAGTGAGAATGCTCTAGTAGAGAAAGCTCGACTAGGCGATACCCTTAAATATTTAAACCAACACAGCAACAAATGCATAAGTATGCCGTTAAAAGAAATATCACTATTATCAGCTGTATCAACTTCTGTGTTAGTTGTCCGATCTTTGATTTAATGTTTTGGAATACAAAAAAAAGTGCCCAAAAATAACTTTAAAAATGTTCAGAAAGAGGGTTAAAAAATAATGATATAGCCTTGATTATCTTATGGTAGAGTAGGGCCTGTACATTAGATTATATTTATGGTAAGATATTAGAAAATATGTTGCTGCCTTTCGAAAATAATGAAACATTTTATTATTAAGAGTCTTTCAACAGGAAAGGAGCATTCTTTGTTTTCATAGAACATAAACCAAATTAAGAAACTAAACAAGTAAGAGTGCTGTAGTCGAGTGAACTCGACTACGATATACCCTGAACCCAGTTATTAAATATATTCTATTATTATTGGCAAATTCCCCTGTAAAAAGATTTCACTAAAATGCGCGCAGCTCTGGAAGCGCCCTCTACCGACACACAAAAACATATTGACGCTCGCGTCGATCATCAGGCCATCTCTTTCTCACACATGCGCTCGCATATTTATGAATACAGAAAATGCTTGCGGCTGCTGATAGAAATGAAATCAATATGGGAATATATTTTCGACTATACCTTGGATGTTTCTTATCCGATCTTGACGATAGTTGATCAATAGTATGCATATGCATATCATGTATTAATTAGAAGATTCAGCCTTTAAAATTGTGGCATTTATTGCTATCGGAAATTTAATTTATCGATATTCGATAAAGGGAGGCAGTTATCGATAAAAATAACGCAAACTTGATCTGCGCCTGGTATACGAGAACCTATGTTCCAAATTTGAAGTCTCTAGCTCTTACAGTCTCTGAGATCTGCGTGTTCACACAGACTGACGGACAGACGGACATGGCTATATCGACTCGACTATTGATCCTGATCAAGAATATATATACTATGTGGGGTCGGAGATGCTTCCTTCTGCCTGTTACATACATTTTTAGAAAACCATTATACCCTTTTTACCCATTTTTAATGGGTTCAGGGTATAAAAAACAAGTGTCTGATTATATTTTATTTTTTTCGTGTGGACGAAAAACAGTGCAGTTATGAAGAAGGTTTTAATAATCTATAAGGCAGAATGCAATAAACTTAAAATGCGGAAATTAAATTATTAATTTTAATTAATAGAAAAAATAAGTAAATAGAATATTGGATATACTCGCCAAACAATAAATGATGAAGGATATGCAGATATTATTGATAGCAAAGGTCAAAACTGAGTCTTAACTCTTGTAGAGTACTCTTTATTGATAAGAATATATTCAGAAGCTGTGCTAAGTCCACTATTTTTTCTACCGCAGATAGAGTTTTCAATAAAATGAAATAAACTTGATTTGCGTAATTTATAAGATGTCTTACATTATCTTCTTATGGTCTGTGATCAAGAATTAAAAAAAACTGTCACACTTTGGAATTCAATGTGAGTTGTCATGTCGAAGAAATAATGAAATGCCAAACTTATGATTTGGCAAATTCAAATCAAAAACCTTAGTGGAAGAACAAGAAGTAGCAATTTGATGTCAGACGATTCAAACGAATTCAAAAGATGAGCCACTTTTTAAAATGTTTCGGTGTTTGTCCGTGCCAACTACATAATACCTTAATATTAATGAGCCAGACGCGGCGAAACTTGGTAAAACTGCTGCCACAGCTCACGTATGTACGTATGTATGTGTATGTTGGTGTGTGTGTGTGTGTGTGTGTGGAAGGCGGATGGGTGATGTTTTCGGGCCTCGAGCAATTTGAAGTGTGACCGCGTAAACTGAATACGCGATTTATATTTAGACAAACGACGTCATGCAAATACTCGCCCGCCTTTTGCGCTTGTGAATGAAAGTTTTGCGCTTAGCGAGCCGACAAAGATCACTTCGTCAGTCTGGGCCTGGCCAGGCCAAAAGATTTTCGCAAAGTCATGCTCTGTCAATGCCTCGCAGAGACCGCACTTTGCCCGCAGTTGAGCACGACGCGTGCGCGAATGAATCAGCGCGACGCAAGCACGGAGGGGAGCTAACTGCTTGAACTGTGAAGCCAAAATTGGTTAGAATAGCGTGTATAGATTAACTATTTAACACATTCGGACACAAAGAGCTCGCATTCATTTATTCACAAGCATTCATTAACTAATATATATACGCCAAACTAAATTCAATTTTGCAATAAATAATATAGATTTCATTTGTTCTCTTTAAGCAGAGTCCGACGGTGTGGCAACTACGTCACAGCTTGTTGCCGCAGCAGCCACCTGTCGATTCCGTAGTCATTCCATGGCCACAGTCAACTGTGTTAAAGCGCTGGCTTGTTAACTGGAAACAGTTTGAGCCAATAGACGTATTTGCACAACTATTTGCCACATTTGTCCCATGTGCTCTGAGTTATTCCCCGTTGCCAAAAAAATCGCTAAATAAATAATATTAAATACGCATCAAAAGAGATTAGTGAGAATTGGTTAGACAATTTCTGTATGTTGTATAATGACAACTGAAGAGCCGTTCCCTTTAATTTGTAAAGTTGTGCCATTTATAAAAGTTCCCCCAAAGAGACAAAAAAAACCTGGCAAAAAAAGACGAAACGATTGCGCTGCAAGATACTGAAGATTCCACTCCAAAGTAATTAAAAAAGGTAAAACTGGGAGCAATGGAGCTGGGGGTGTATCAACTATCGTGTTGAATCAATTAAAAGCAACAATAAGTAGCATGTATAATGATGATAATTCGATATTACGCGTATCAAGCAATCATAATAATTGACCGGTGGGGAATTAATAATTAATTGTGATTTGAAAATCGTATGTTAACGAATTAGTATTGAAAGATACGAAAGAAAATATATTATTATTTATTTCTTCACATTAATCGTCTATACTTAAAATTTTATTATAGCTTCTGATTAATTTTAAATATATAATTTACTATTATAAATCATATATATATACTGTTACATATGATTTATAATTTGTATAATTTCGGACCAGATTTTCTAAACTTCCCAACTATTCCAAAATAATTTTACTTACCTGGTTTTATTCTTTCCAGGGTTTCCCAAAACAATTTTTGTAATCAAATCAAAGTATCCATACAGTGATTTCCCAACTACCTTTTTAAACAATTTCAATTTAAACACAAGCATTAATTAATTTATCATAACTATCATATGCTATTAATAACGACTTTGATCAGTTTCAAAATTGTAGTATTTGAACCTGATAATTATGGCAAGCACACAATACAAAAAATGTTTCCCGGCAGGTAATTTTTTTTTTTTTTGCTACACTAACCCAAACAACCCACACAAAAAGCACGAAGAGAACTGAGGGTTTGTGCGCCTCAACCAAATCGTAGAGCGAGCGGAGCGGGTTTCCCAGCGATCCCCCAATGACAGAGACAGAGGGCGGCAAACTACAATGCAAGTAACTTAAGCTCCGGCAAAGGAAATAAGACAACAATCATGAAACACTAATAACGTCAATACAATACAACAGCAACAGCAATAATAGCAACACGCACAGGTGCTTTTACCAGGCGAATGAGAGAGAGAGAGAGAGAGAGAAAGAGAGAGCGAGAGAGGGCAAAGATCGCTCAGGAGAGCAATCGTTGGCGAATGGAGTGTTTCGGTATAAAAACGAATGCAGTAACAAAGTTCGAGACATTCGCGCAAAAGAAGCTGCAACGAGCACAACGTGATAAGACGGATTAAGGTGATTGAAAGAGAAGAGAAGAACAGTGTTGCCTAGCGCATTGGGCATTTTATTCCGTTATTAAGTGTCAAAGTATTAAACGAGGTGTGGCCAATTACCAACAAAGTGTTAAATTGAATTCTACACATAAATAAGAACCACAAATAAGAAAGCACAATGAATGTGGAAGAGTTTCGCAAATACGGCAAAGAAGTGATCGATTACATATGCAATTATAGCACCAATATTGAAGAACGCGATGTGGCGCCAACATTAGATCCTGGATATTTAAAAAAACTATTACCAGGTAATCCATCAATCATACACAAACATCTATATAAACAATAATTTTTGCTTATACATTTTAAAATGTAACTGTAAATATTTTATTCAATGAAATCTAAAAATGCAACTGATAAATTCAGTGGGAACCTATTTTGCGTACATGCTCAGCAAAATTTGTAAAACTATTTTGTGTATACAAATATTTTTTGCCAGTCTGACTGGCAGCACTCTTGAGATATTACTTGAAATTAGCGCAAGTGATGTATTGTAAACACCAATTAGTTAAATTCTTCTAAACAAATTAGCAATTCGAAATAGAACAACAAATATTTCACTTTGCACACAACATATTCAAGCAGAAAAAAAAAATTGAAAATCTGTACAAAATTTGAACAACAAATAACAAAAAACTCAACTCAACAGACTCTTCAGAAACTTGTGGATTCATGTTGACTAATTGTACGCAAACAATGCGAATTGACTTGTACCTCTCCATAAGCCCACATAGTAACCGTGAATTCGAAAAAAAAAACTAAATAAATAAAAAGTGTAGTGTATATGAATTTTTTTATCTCTTTGGCGTGGGCACAATTTGGGGCATCAAGTTTTTCAGCTAAAAGATTTTTGGTTTTCATGCGAATTGTAGGCAGTTTGTTAAGTTAAATATTTACGATTGATGAACACCACAATCTCTATAGTTCAACTAAACAAATCAATTTATTATGCGTTCAAACAAACATACACACTCATACACACACACTAAACACACGCACGTCTCAGCTAGAAGTAGACAAAGTATGGATTGTGTGTTGATCATCTCCGTATACTGCCAAAAATAACAATTGGAATATAAATATTGACGTGCGCTGGTTTAGCATCTATTTTATAGGTGCTAAGATACATAGACATTCAATGTGTACACCGTACAGTCATCTCTCAAGTTTGGGAAATTTATAAAATTGACAGCATAAATTTTTATTTGTAAATGAGAATCATTAAATATAATTATAATTATAGAAAACATAGTTTTTATTTTGATATATTTTGCAAAAAATAAGTAACAATATAGCATGTACGAATTTTTTAATTAACATTTGTTTTAAAAGCAATGAATCTAAAACAAAGTACTTTAACATTGAAATATCAAAATGATTTATTTTAAAATAATTCACAACCAATAATTTGCAGAATATATTATAATTATTATTATTATAAGCATAAAATAATAGAAATAATGGGGGTTCTCACTGTACTGTGTACATTACTTAAGGCACGCGGATCTACATTAAATATATCTCTATTTATTTTGCAGCTGACGCGCCCCAATCGCCGGAATCGTTTAAAGATGTGCTCGAGGATTTTGAGCAAAAAATCATACCGGGCGTTGTACACTGGAATCATCCGAAATTCTTTGCGTACTTTCCATCGGGCAACTCATTTCCATCCGTCCTGGGTGATATGCTGAGCAGCGCCATTGGCTCCATTGGCTTCAGCTGGGCCAGTTGCCCGGCTGCCGCAGAGCTCGAGACGATTGTGATGAACTGGTATGCAAAGGCACTGGGTCTGCCAAAGGCGTTCGTATCCGATGCACCAGGCAGCACTGGCGGTGGTGCCCTGCAGGGTTCCGCTTCAGAGTGTGTACTGGTCTCCCTGATAACTGCCCGTGCCCGTGCCATCAGCGAGCTGAAGGGTCAGACCACTGTCCACGACAGCGTCTTTCTGCCCAATCTGATTGCGTATGCGAGTCGCGAGGCGCACTCCAGCGTGGAGAAGGCAACCAAAATGGCGCTGGTAAAGCTGCGCATCATCGATGCGGATGAACGTGGTCGGATGCGTGTGGATCTGCTGGAGCAGGCTATACAGAACGATACGAATGCGGGACTGACACCATTCTTTGTGGTGGCCACGGTGGGCACCACCGGTGGCTGTGCTTTCGATGATATATCAGAGATTGGCAAGGTGTGTCGCCAGGTGTCCAGCATTTGGCTGCACGTGGATGGCGCCTATGCCGGCAACTCTTTCATTCTGCCCGAGATGCGGGTGTTCTCCGCGGGCCTGGAGTACGCCGACTCCTTCAATACGAATCCCAACAAACTGCTGCTGACGAACTTTGATGCCTCGGCCCTGTGGGTTCGCGACGTGATGACCCTGAAGAGTGCGCTCAATGTGAATCCTTTGTATTTGCGGCACGAGCACATGAATGGCGTCGACTACAGACACTATGGCATTCCGCTGAGTCGTCGCTTCCGTGCGCTGAAATTGTGGTTTGTCTTTCGCACATATGGTGTGAAGGGACTGCAGGAGTACATACGCAATCACATGGTCTTGGCCAAGAAATTTGAGATGCTTGTGCGCAAGGACGAACGCTTCGAGGTCCGCAACGATGTCCACTTGGGCCTCGTCTGCTTCCGCATGCGGTAAGTTTAACAATTAGCATCACTAGATTAATACTAAATTTAAGTTATTTTTGAATGTTTCAAAATTCCATCAAAAACGCGATTAGATGCATATTCATTATCCCCAAAATAGATTTAACCCCAGAATATTACACAAAGAAAGATAGGGAAGGTTTTTTATATCCAAAGAAAGAATCTTAAGCCAAGCAAAATGAATTCGCCTCCAAATTAATATTATATTCGATTTTTTTAATATGAATCATCATTTACGTCAAAAAGAAGATTAGACGCATATTAAAAGAGATGTTTGTTGTTTTAAGTAATTCAATTAATTTTTTTAAATTAATTAACAAATTTGAAATTAAATTCATTCTTCTGCCTTCTTAGAATGTGTTTAATTAGAGGTTTCAAATCACAAAAAAGTATTGCGGCTATCTTCACACACACTTTTAACTCTGTGGGGTCTGCAAGAAATCTTGCTACCATTTTCGCACAACTTTATGTAAAAAAGTGTTGCTGCTCGCTCGCACCACTTAGCATAAAATACAATACAATATTTATGTATGTATATATATTGTCTGTTTAGTGCTTGAACACATGAGCGTACACATAAAAGTAACGGGTTTACTTTCTAACAAAGAACGTAACGTAGCGAAGCCAATACAAACAATGAGCTGCTTTAGCTGTGCGACTCGCTACTAGTCCTGAAAAAATTTTCGGCTGCTTTCGTTCGGGCTCTCGCTCTCAACACACGAAGCGCATCAGCTGAGAGAATTTCCGCAAGTTCTCAGCTTAGTTTTTAGCCCATTTGTCGCCTCTATGTATTGTTGTAGTGTAATTTAACATTTGGAGCCACGCATAAAAATAATTTTTGTTTGTTTTGTTTGCATTACTTTCTAGAACGGGCGATGAACCAAATCATCTGTTGTTGGCACAAATCAATCACTCGGGCAAAATGCACATGACGCCAGCCAAGTTCAATGGGCGGTATGTGATACGTTTCTGTGTGACGTATGAGCATGCCACGGAGAAGGATATTGTGGATGCGTGGAGTCAGATCAAGGGATTCGCCGAGGAAATCTTAAGGGATGCACAATTGGAGATCAGCTCGGCACCGGCAACACCGGAAACGGAACGCACCAGCTCCGAGCCAGTCGTTTCCGGGAAGCCACCGATCAAGAAGAAGCTGACGCGAACCAAATCATTGCGTTTCTCCTTCACCCGCAGCATTTCACGGGAACAGTTCCAGAGTCAGAGCGAGCATCTTATGGATGGCTGTACACCCATTTTGGTTGTGGATCCCAAAACAATACAGCTGAATTTTCAGCAGGCAACAGAAAGCAATCAAAGCAATAATAACAACCATAATAATAGTAACACAACAAAACTTAAGGATATTTCCGATGTGGATACGGATGAGGCGAGCAACTGATCAGGTCATGCATAAGGGTATAATGCAAATCTGTAGATAGTATTAGCTGTGTTTATTTTTCGATTTTTATTTTTTGGTATTACAAACGAGCTGAAATGAGGCCTGTGTACCCACAAAATCAGTCGATTTGAAATTGCTCAATTGAATTTAGGTACATATTTATATAGTTTGTAAGTTGCACTGCTGAATTTCATATCATTTATTGTTGGGTTCCTATTGCAACCAGTTTAAAGTTAAGTCAAAAGCTCTCATGTACCACAAAAACCCCACTTATTTATAAACATAAACATTTACTTAGCATTTGATATGCGCATTTTTTAAAAATACATATCTACCTGAAAGTATTTTATTTTTTGGTTTTACATTTGCGTTTGAATATTTCTCTTAAATAACAGAGACAGCAATATGATTCTTGAGATGTGATGATATTTAAATATCAAACAATAACAACTCAAATTAAACAGTATAAAGTGCACTTGAAGTCTTCTGAATTCAGCAAGCAAACACGGATATCATCAAAGATTTATAAAGATAGAATATGTCGAACTTATTATGTACCCTATGTGATCGGAGACTTCTCCTATCTAATATCCTATGCAGTGCAAGTAATAATAATAATAGCTGCATTTATAAACTTACCTTCTATTTTGCATAAGCAAATACAAGCTCCACTTATTATATAGGTCTGCGATTGTTTGACAGTATGGAAAACATACAATTACAGAATCAAATGTAAATTAAGCAATTTGAGGAATATCAACACAATTTCAATAAGGTAAACAATAGCCACATGTGGAGGGGAGCACAGCCGAAAACGATTCCCGGCCTTTGCAATATATCGATAGCTTAAGCAGGACTGTAATTTTTGAAATCTAACGATAATATATGCACGACTATAGTTCAGTTAATCGATGAATGCATATACATCGCTGGAAAACGTAAACAAACCGCAACCGGCGCCTTTTATTGTTAAACGTTTGCATTTCGTAAATTATTTATTAAATATGCCGAACTGGAACCAAATACAATCGCAGTTGCGCAGCTCAAACAATCCCGTTGTGTTCTTTGACATAGCCGTGGGCACAACCGTAAGTTGCCACAAATAAATACAAATATCTCTGTTCTAAGTCTCCATTCTTTGGCCAGGAAATTGGACGCATGATTTTTGAGCTATTTGCTGACACTGTGCCGCGAACGGCGGAAAACTTTCGACAATTCTGCTCGGGGGAATATAGACCGGATGGCGTCCCAATTGGCTACAAGGGGGCCAGTTTTCATCGAGTCATCAAGGATTTCATGATACAAGGCGGTGACTTTGTGCAGGGCGATGGCACCGGCGTCACTAGCATTTATGGCAACACATTCGCCGACGAGAACTTTACGCTTAAGCACGACTCACCCGGCCTGCTGGCCATGGCCAATAGTGGGCGGGACACGAATGGCTGCCAGTTCTTCATCACGTGTGCGAGGTGTAACTTTCTGGATGGGAAACATGTTGTCTTTGGCCGCGTTCTGGATGGACTTCTGATCATGCGCAAAATTGAGAACGTGCCGACAGGACCGAATAATAAGCCAAAACTCCCCGTTACTATATCACAATCCGGCCAAATGTAGCATTATTTTGTTGTATAATAAATTTACAATGCGATTGCAACGATCAGTTATTTCTATAGCTTAGATATCTTTATTGTAGTAGGGATACGTCTCGGCCATCGTCTGCTCCTTGCGCAGCGTCTGACAATCCTCAACCATGAAGCTGCAGAAAAGAAAAATTTATATTTACATTACTGAATTTTGACTATTGATTGTTTAAGTTGAATTGCAACGCACTCGTAGTAAAGGGAAACCAAAGGCACTGTAGCCATATGCCAGAGAGAGTGTGCGTCGAGCACCCAGAGGATGGGCGGAAAGTCCAACAGTTCCAGTCCCATTGCCAGCGCGAATAGAACATAAAAGCGTAGAATGCGCCTATAATACGGACGACGATAGCGCACCTGATGGCACCATATAAACCAGCCGATGGCTGAGAGGGCGCCCGTACCAATATTCACTTTCATATTGAAGGAGTAATTGAATTTGCCCACGCTCAAGTAAGCAAAATAGTTTATATAATAGGAGACAAAGGCCAGTGTGATGACACCGCGCAAAAAGAGAGAGTATCGATGTAGCATCCTCATCACCATGCAGTACAACGTGCACAGCACAATGGAGTAGGCAAAAGCGTAGTCCATCAGCTCGGTCAGAGGGAAATCTCTCGTATGGAATATCGCTGACCATATCCAGCCATTCATGCACACCTAAAAATTTAAATATCGAAACAGTTTAAGAGAACGTTTCTCTGATTTAACTTGAGCACTAACCAAGCTAAAAATGTGCGCCAACTTGTAGCCGGGACTATCCTGGCGCACTGTCCAACGAAATTTTCGCAACATACGCAAGTGCATGACAAAATTTAGAATGGAGAAAATAACGGAGGCTGGCTCCTGCATGCCGAACAAGCGCAGAAATGGCCATTTGCCATAGAATTGTGGAATTGGCCATCCGCGTTCGAGAAATGCAAAAACCGTGCGCCACATGCAGCCATAGGAACACTCATCGGCACAGCTCCAACCAAAGATGCGATCGAATATCGTTTGGCCATAGAAACTTATCGCTTGCTCCTGTATCTCCAAGCCATCTGCAAATTTTCATAGCCGCATTAGTTGTATAATATTGTATTTTATTGTATTTTATTGTATTTTATTTTATTTTCTTTTACTATTTACCAGCCGAACAATTTGTTCGTTCGCAATTTTGCCGACAATTGTGAAAAAATTGTGTGCGATCGCCATTAGATGCTGTTGCCAGCAGCGAATTGCTTAGTAGCAGCAGCAGACATATTGCACTAATTTCTGTATTAAGTCTTGTCATTGTAAACGATTTTTAAAGTTTTTAGTCGAGCATTTTGTAAACAAATCACGCCGCTATTGATTTATCTCTGATTAGGGCTGCCATGCTGCAAATGCACATGCATATTGTTGGTGCTACACGATTTCACTTAAGAGCAGCGACAATTGTTGAAATTATTAATAAACATAAATTTTTTACATCGATTGGTTTTTAAGAATTTAAATTTGCGTGTTTTCCAAATTATTTCAATTGTTTTGTTTACAAAACGCAGCATAACTCGCTTAACAGTCTGGCAACGCATGTCAGCTGTCAGCTGCCCTTTCACCTGCCCACAAAAAGTGTTTATACTCGCGTATTTATTTCAAAATTACACTTATTTACAGTATATGTGTGTGCTACAGAGAATATTAGTATTCTTGTTCAGATCATGAATCTATTGCGATATATACTTTTCGCATAAGCGTTAGTATTTTTCTTCTTCTTCCTCTTTATTGCGATTGTGCTTGTGTGTTTGCTTTTGTAGTTGTTGTGTGTGTGTGAGGAAAAGACGCAACTTGATGAGAAACACATAAATTATTGCCATACAAATACAAAAACAAACGAAAAACGCCAAAAGCTACAAGAACACGAACAAAAAACATGCTTAAAATGCAATCGAACAATGAGCAACAATAATTGCATACACACGCTTAAACTATTGTGCGTGTGTGTGTGTTTATTTCTTAATTTTACAATATGACGTTTGAGAGTGCTGCATAATTTAGAACAGGAGAGGAGAGGAGTGTGACCAGATCAGTCTCCAAATCTGCATGTCCGAATTTCAGTCGTCGCATGCCAACGGCAATGCGAACTCCGGCAATGAGTTCGACCATCATCAGAGACTAACCCAGCAGCAGCAGCAGACATTATTGACGACGCGTAAGCCACAAAATCTAAAGGTGAGCTTTACATTCTCCACAAGCTGTTCATACTTAATTGTTACTAGTTGCTTGCAGCGAGAGCCTTTAGTTTTCTTCATAATGCGTCTGAATCTGAAGGCGTTGCTGCTGTTCCTCACAGTGGCCGTGATGATCATCACACTGTGCATTTATATGCGCTGTGCCGCCTTCAGTTTTTCGCCAGACTTTATGCGGCAGCTGGGCAGACATCGACACGAAGTCGACACAATCTCCGCCAGTTCCTCATTCGCTGGGCAGCAGCTGGGTGCGCCACTGCAGGACATTGAGTGCGCCATCAATCAAGAGTACAGCATTCACTGCAAGCGCGATGAGAACGCCAACGAGGTCTATGTCCCATTCTCGTTTCTGCGTCAGTATTTCGATGTGAGCGGTGCGGTGACGACAACAAACACTGGCAGCGATCCCCCGGCCAAATTTAATTGGATGCACAGCAACGCGAAGGTGAATCTGCCCAAGGGCAAATACGATCCGCGCGGCGTGTTCATGTATTTTGAGAACTACAATGTCGAGGTGCGGGATCGGGTGAAGTGCATCAGCGCCGCCGAGGGTGTGCCAGTGAGCACCCAGTGGGAGAAACGTGGCTACTTCTATCCCACCCAAATAGCACAATTCGCTTTGGCGCACTACAGCAAGAATCTGACGGAGCCGACGCCACGTATTCACATCCTCGAGGATGCGGATGGCAATCAGTGCGAGTGGACAACGCCAAAGACCAGTAATATGACACGCATCTGGCACCACAAGTTCAACACGAGCATTGTCCAGTTCGAGACGACCATTGGCTACGAGAGCGCCATCAGCATCCAGCTGAATCAGACACAGGATCTAGTGCTCAGCGTCGATCTGCTGCTGGTCACCAACAGCAGCAGCCTGATGGTCACCGTCCTCAATCGGGACACGAGGCACAGCTACAATCTGCACTACATTGCCGCCGAGCTGCTGCTCAGCGTCCAGGAGTCAAACATCTACTATGGCCTGGGCAGTGGTTCGCTGAACCGCTGGCGTCACATCACCCGGGATCTGCACATCGACGTGCAGAAGGGCATCGTCATGGGCGACAAGCGGTCGCCGTTGAAGGTGCGTCGCAGCGATTTGGAGGTGCTGTCGATTGCCTTCCTTGGCATTGGCTTCTACGACAATGTTACGCTCTCGACGAGCGATCATCTGGCGCATTTCTACGATGCAGCCGAATGGTTTGTCCACAATCAGGATCTTAAGACCGGTGGCTGGACGAATCCCGTGCGTCGCAATCTCAACGGGTTTGCCGAGCTGCGTCCCGGCTGGATATCGGCCATGGGTCAAGGCCACGCCATTTCGGTGCTTGCGCGTGCATACTGGCATTCCGGCGGAGATGTGCGCTATCTCAAGGCGGCATCGCTCGGGCTGCAGCCGTATCGCATCAGGTCTAGAGACGGTGGTGTTCTGGCCCAATTCATGGACAAATATTATTGGTGAGAATAGTTGGAATTCTAATGCACCTGCTCGGAAATCAACTCATTTATTTATTTTTTTTTTTTTTTTGATGTACAGGTACGAGGAGTATCCCACGACGCCGGCATCGTATGTGCTCAATGGTTTCATTTACTCGCTACTCGGACTCTACGATCTGAATAGCACGGCACCGGGTAAAATAGCCCGGGAGGCGGGCAAGCTATTTGCCCAGGGCATGCACTCGCTGAAGAAGATGCTGCTGCTCTACGACACCGGCTCCGGCACCAGCTATGATCTGCGCCATCTCAGTCTGGGCATTGCACCGAATCTGGCACGCTGGGATTATCATGCGACGCATGTGAATCAGCTGCTCCTACTAGCCACCATTGACAGCGATCCGCTAATCGCTCAGACAGCCGAGCGCTGGAAGGGTTACATGTTTGGCAAGCGGGCCAAACACAACTGAGAACGAAGAAAGCTGGCGGCGGTGGCCGCGGCAGCATCGTGGCAGCCACATCGCCGCCGCCGCCTGCTGAACGATGAGGAGCAAGAGGAGGAAGAGGAGACCCAACCAAACAAGTGATATTTTTTTAAAAACCATTCGAAATGGTTGCGTCTATGCCGCGTCTCTTTCCACTTTAGATTTAGTAGCCACCGGCAGCGAATTTGAGTTTATTTTGTATGGGAATACTTTTCCATATTCGTCCTGCATATGTGCTTAACTTGTTTCAGTTACAGTTAGCTGTTAGCTAAAGGGATATATAATTGTACCTATCTTCTTCATGTATACCTTATTATTGCATAATCATTATAAGCGTTAGTTATTAGGATCGATTAGCATCTGAAACTATGTTTGTTGACTATAGCCAAATTGATTCCTACGTAGTTGCACGCGGATAATTCACTGGACAATATCATAATAATAACTCTTAACGAGAAGTGATCTTTGGCACGTCGTAGCTTAAATACCCCATAAGGATTAGCATTAGCTGACTACGGGCTTATCCAGAACTCGTCACACTTATGTATCGTAGTCAGTGTTTAATTTTTTTTTAATACTCTTACTAAGTAGAGATCGTTACACTCACCACGCCACCCCCTTGTATAAAGTCAAATGTAGAGCTTAGCCTAATATATATATATACATATATATATATAGTAACTGTTAGATGCATAGATATATATATTTGGGAACACTCTTCTAAAACAAAAACGGTTACTTTTGGTGTTCCAACTCAAAAACCTAACTGCCCCATTAAAATTTCATAACTAATGTGTTTGGGCCGTGTCAAACATATTGCGATATTTGTTGGACAATTATTAAATTGATATTTACATGCCCAACAAATAATTTTGATACTTAATAATTATCCTCTTTTCTTATTTTGACATATCGCAACATGGAAAAATGAAGAATTTCGATGTGTGTATTATTAGTGTAAGCATTTGAGAATTTTTCGACTTAAACGATGCCATTCCATTAACTTATTTCAATTTAACATTAATCTTTAGTTTAACAACTGTCAATTAATGGACTAATATTATTATTACATTAAAACATTTATGTATTTTAAATCCCAAACAAATCGAGACTGTTAACAAAGAAGAAAGAAAGAAAAACTAAAGCTATTAATTTTGAATTACGTTTTATGTTTAATGTAATTCTTGTACTAATTGTATTACACCATTTCTCTTGTGTTATCAATTTTATTTACAAAAAAAAATAAAAAACGCCTTGGTCAACATAATTTTAACTAAATACATATATGTCTCGACTTAAACAACTACGCAACACCTTGTGGTGGGCTGGGCGATGGGAATTCTGGAGAATTCGTGTGGACATGTCAACGTCGCTTTGATTTGAGGACATGCGATCGAATGGAGGGTGGACCACTGCGTCGCTCCACTTCGAGAATGAAGGCGTTCTCCATTTGATCGCATATCAGATCAAAGAATATATTGGCAATGTTGCTGTGCAGCAGCGACTTGAACTCGAAGGCAACCCGAAAGTCCAGGACACATGAGTTGGGTATGTCCTTGAGGCCTGGACTAAAGCGCCATTCGTTAAGGAGGTAGTTGAACAGGCGGCCATCATGGCATTCCGATCTTACCAGGCCCGGCGGCTCCAGTATCACCCGCGACGTGTACGCCTCATTTAGCGGCGGAAATCCAACAATCAAATCAGCCTTGAATCTATTTCCGCCGCCGACGGTGTCGATGCTGTGCACATGTGATTTCTTTACATAAGGCACAAACTTGTAATAGTTGCTGACATCGCTGACTACCCTGTACATATCTTGCATGGAGTAACTGCAATGGCATCAGGTAAATAAATCATTACAATTCATGGATTCCCCACTTGCACTCACCCAACGAGCTCCTTTTTGGTGTACGAGCGATTTTTGTTGCGAAAGTCATTGAACGTTATGAAGGAGCGTTGGATGCCATTCATATAGTGTCGCTTACCGATCTGCTGCTGCTGCTGCTGGCAACTGCAACGGAAAACACTGCGATTTACAAGCAACAGTTTTTTAAAACTTACTTTACATTTATATAGATATATCCAGAAAGATTTGAACGATTTAAGCAAGGGTTGCCAGGCATTTCGATTATATAATTGGCATTTACCTGCTGACCTTGATTGAATGTAGCGCCGCAGAATTCTTACATCTAATGCTTTCAGTTTGTTGCCCTTCAACATTTTGAGCGACATCCAGTTGTGCATCGGGAGATAAATCCAATCCGAGACAGACCCAAAAAAGATAAAAATCTGAACCCCAGTCGCGAATCGCACAATGCAAAACAGCTGAGCAAAAGGCGTTGCCACATTTCAAAAATACGCTTCTCGTAATTTTCTTAGCTCTTTTAATTAATTCTACATAATGGCGCAGAAGGAGCGCTGTTCCTCTTGCGGTATCGCCTCACCAGACAGTTCCTTTTGCTTTAGCTCCAAGTAGGTGTTCTCATTGCGCTTCTCCAGCCAGTCGGGCAACGGTTTGGCCCAATCTCCGGGCGGCGACTTTCGCTTCGCCCACGTATCGTTTGCGAAATGTGCGCGCAATCTTGTCATCCTTCGCAATTCCTCGCTTTTGATGATGGCGGCGCCAGCTTCCATGTTATTACCATTCGACTGCTCGTAGCGTTCGCAGTTCCTAAAATCTGTCAGCCACTGCGCGCAGTCAATATCTTTGCCGAATATGAAATATTGATGGAAGCGCGCCTTGAAACTGACGCAATCATCATACTCATCTTTATACAGATGACACGGGCGTATCTGTGTGCAAAAAACTTTGAGTTTTGTGTGTCATTTAATGTAGTAGTACTTACAGCCCATGTATCATTCAATTTAGCATTGTTTCCCCTGTCTTTTGTCTCACCATTTTCATTTATTGCAGACATTATATAAAATAGCGTGTGAAATTCATTCCACCAGCTGAGTTCTGTTTACTACGCTGACGAGGTTGCCAGATCGCTCAAGTGAGTAAAATTCAGTTCAAATTTAGCTCAAATATATACATTTATTTTCTTTTATATGTTTATGTTTTTATTGCAAATAATTGCACAATTAAACAATCCAGTTACTTGAAAACACTTATGTAAATTGAATTGGTAGGCAATATCGCATTGTATATTGTTTTGCAAATATAAACGATTGAAAATGAAATATTTTTACAATTCAAATCGTTTTTATATAAAATATATATATATGTAGAATATATATATATATATTTATACGTGTGTTTTATGCGATATATATGCTTAAAGGGGTCAACACTCATTTAAAGCCTTTCAACGTGAGTTTCATCAAGCGTTTTCAGCACATTACAACAAAACTTAAAAAATTAAAATAACGTTTTTTTTTTTTTGTGATTACAATTTTACTTACGATTACAAATTACAAAACTAAACCCGATGGCATGTTTAAACTAAATGGTAGTCAAAAATATACAATATGCTGCTGCTGTATTACAAAATATTTTTTCGGGAAAAAACACTTGTATTTTTTCGGGAAAAAAACACTTGTAGATTGTGCTTACAATAAATTTTATCCAGAACCAGTTTCGATTCCTCTTTCAATTTTTTTCCTTTTTTTTGTACACATCTAAACTGGGTAAGAGAATTGAATTTTGGTGCGGGGACAGACTACGACAGATCAAAGCATTTATATATATATATATATATCTGATTTGTGCTTACATTATTGTAAAATGTATATAGATGTACATGTAAATGAAGTTTTTTTTTTATAACTAATTTTTAAGCTTTAGTTTGACTTTTAAGACTTAGTTGCTAAAAAACAGGCGTTTTCTGTTTTGGGATCTGGTTTGTTTTTTGTGTTGTTTGTTTTCTTATCTTTTGTTATTATTTCATGTTGTATGAAGGAGCTCCTTAGGGCAACCACCATCGAGGGTCCGCCAGCTCCAGGACACTTTCCAATTGCAGCAGTTGCAGCTGGGGATGATACAAGCAACGGCTCGACAGTTAGTATTTGTTGTGCTGCGCCAGCAACTGCATGTCCGTCAGATACTTGATGATGTGCACCTTGGCCTCGGCCTTTTGCCGCACGCCCAGCGTGTTGAGCATATCGGTGACGACCATGCCAAACGATTGATCCTCGGCGCTGACCGCCTGCGAGACATTGTTCTGGAATATCTTGATGGTGTTCAGCATGTTGTCACTGTGCTCCTCCTCGCTTCGCTCCCGCTTCAGTGGCGGCTCATAGAAATATGGCTTCTGGTCTTTGCCCACTGCGGTGGCCAGTTGTGCATCGCCCGTAACCGTTATCTCTATGGGGGCAACTAACATTATTATGGCATAACCATAACCATAACCATAGCTGTGAACTCATCACTCACCGTGCGGATGGGTCAGCGCTTGGGCGGATGTTGTGGCACTTCCATTGAAGGGCTGTGCGAACAGATCGACGACAGTCTGCTGCTGGGCCTGCTGCTGCTGCGTAGGATCCGCCACCTGGCTGGAATTCTGGCTACCGTTGGCACACTTGCCCAGCAGCGATTCCCGATATTGTCGTATGGAGTCCACGAGGAACTGCATCTGTTTAAAGTAGCGCCAGCGCGATTCTTGGCACAATTTCATTTCGCGCGCAAATTTGTCGCGCAGACTCTTCCATCGCTTTGTACATTTTTGTTCTGCATAGAAATTATAAAAAATAAATCAAATAAAATGCATTATTCTGAGAATGTCGAATTTTGTTTATTTTTCACATCGGGTGTCAAGATGCTTTTGAGTGGGGGTGGCAACGCCACAAGCAAACGTCAGCGTCAGCCATATGTGCGTCAAGTCAAATTGCAAACCAAAACAAACCGCGAGACGTCAACGCCGTCGTCGTTGTCACTCCTGCTCTCTCTCGTTCCGTCCCCCCTCTCAGTTGAACAATCGACGTTAGCTGTTGGCAGAAGCAGCAACTGAGCAGCTGAGCTGCTGAGACTCAATCCGTGGCACGCCAGCAGCAGCGAGACAGCAGCAGCTTCCGAGCGCTTCCCGCTGCTGCTGTCGACGTCGACTACAACTACGAGTTGATTCTGCCCGCTTTTGGTATTGGTAACGCCAGCAGCAACGCGACCCACTCACAGAATATGTGGCAGTCCTCGCATTTTATTTTCTGCGCCTGCTGCATTCATTCAACAAATGGGCGCCAAAACGTTATTCAAAATGCTTACATAATTTATTGATGGAAAAACCACCAAAAATCAAAATGGAAACTCTGCATATATTTATATACATATATATATATACGAAAAAACTAATAGAAGGCAGGATAGGCTTGGGGGGGGCAACGCATACGACGGGAGGCCGACCTTTTTTTTTTCATTTTGGTATACACACATTCATTTGGTATACTCATAAAATTAAATGAAAGCTGTTCGGTTGGTCGACGATATGCTTGTGTATGTGCGTCATTTGCTCATATCTCTGTGAGTGTGTGTGTGTGAGTGACAACACCACCACCGACAGCAGCTGCTGCAGCGACGACGATAGCAGTAGCAGTGGCAGTTGTATAAAAATAAACGCTGGCGTAGGCAGCGTGTGTGCGACAAAGACAACTACTGCGACGCAAAAGTACAGCAACTTCAAAAATGTTGACTGCGCGCACACAACACCGTCGACAGCGCAGCCAGGTGCCCATTTGTGGCGCCCAATTTGGGGCTACAAATTCAATTACGACTGCGGATTGGGATATAATTTTTCTTGTTGTAGCAATTTATTCAAATTGAAGAGATAAGTCAAAATCAAACTGCATAGAAAATGTGTCTGATATACAGTATAGTCATGTTAGTTGTACCTCTTAGGAAATCACATGTAAACTCTATATCTATATGTAAGCTCTAGCAAGGGCGCCCAACCCTCAAAGTGAGCAGTGCCGCTCCTGAGATTTCACAATCGTCTGTCGCGTCTCCGTTGCGTCGCCGTTCACTTTTGCGTCGTTTCTGTACACTTGCTTTTTCTGCCCGCCTGCTGCCGACGCCCGCTGCAGCCTTCCACCGCTGCTACTGCTGCTGCTGCGACGAACGATGTCGCCGTCTCACTGTTGCTAGCCTGCTCTGCCCCTCTGGCTACTTAGAATTAATCAATTTGCTGCAGCGACGACAGACCCTCGTCTCGACTGATACCCACTAACCAATTTCACTTGCTGCTGCAACACTGAGTGAATTTTTCTGAATTTGGCCAACAAATTTCACTTACCACTGACGCCGAGGGTTTCGGCGATTTGCTTCCAAGTTTGTGCTTTGCGCACAAAATGCTTGTAATTGTAATGTGAACGATCGTAAATAACGGGATTCATTTTGACCGCCTCAATCAGATTGAGATCAAACTGCTGCTCCAGGTTGGCATCCAGTTTATCCATTTCGATAGCTGCACTCAGCGTGTGCACTGCGAGAAATAAGCGGGCAACTTAATACAAATACTACACATATGTGTGTATGTATGTATTTATACGTGTGTGTATATATATGTATGTTTGTATGCGTGTGAATTGGGCACTTTTATCATGGAAATAACGAAAACACCAAGACTCACTTTGCTTCTTTCGCTTGCTAATTGTTGTTAAATAATTGGCGCGCGCGCACCCTTTTTAGTTGATTTGTTTTTATTTTGATTTTGGTCTTCTGTTCGAGGAGGAAACGTTGCGACGTCGACGTTCAATTTTATTCCTCAGTCGCTGCCAACGATGAATTTTTGTTCCAAGAATGCAGCAGGCAGCGCAGTCTACTTTTCTAGTATTGTGTATATTTTAGCACAGCCAGCCGCAGCGACGATTCGACGTCAAATAAAAAGACGTCGACAGCGTCGCGACGTTGTAAGTCAGCGTTGGCTGAATATTGCTTGCCTGCTTGCACATATGCACGACGCTTGCTTCCTCTTTTGCTCATGTTCAAGTGCCGAAAAGTGTTGGTTAACGTGAAGCAGCTGTGTGCGGTGTGGTGTTGACTAGCTTTAACATATTTAATCGCATATATCGCTCACGAGTCGATATGTAAGTCCAAGCGATAGTTAATATTTCATATTAATTTTACAAATTCAAAATAAAGTGCACAATCTTGAATAGTTTTTTGTTTTTCAGTTTGGAGCAGTAACTATAAATGCACTATTTTGACAAATGCACTTTACAGGGAAGGGAGTGATGCCAATTTAGCCTTTTTCCGGTCGAATTTCGTCCCCTTATTTGTTAAACGAAAAGTACTCCAATATTTAACATATTATGCCGTTTTCTATATATTTTTTTTTAAATTGTTTTCAAGCCTATCCCATATTCATAGAATATCCCGCTTTAAATCGAATGCGTTTAAGTTCGATTTAAATTAAAAACAAGTGATTTTAAAATTATTTAATTTTATGTATTTCGGTTTCGCTTTCGGTGTTTATACAATTTGCCTGTTTTTAAACAAACATATTGCATAGTTGTGTTTGTTTGTGAATGAACAAAAATCCTTGTCTAAAATGTATTACAATTACTTGCTATAATCAAATTAAACATGGTTCTACTGCATTTGAAGAATTGAAAACAATCTGTAGTATGCTAATTTAGTTTACTTACTTAAAAGTATGTTAAAGTTTAAACAAATTTCCTCAATTTTTAGTGTAGAGTGTAAAGTGTGTGTGTGTAAAGAGTATGGGTAACAATGAATCATAAATGTAAATAATAATTGCGCTTAACTTATTCATATGTGTGTATTTGTGTGTGTGTGTGTATATTCAAAAAGGAATGACTTAAGAGTTAGTTAAAAATTCTTCTTAGCAGTAATTATCTTGTAGAATTTTTTGTTGTTTGTAACACGAAACCGGATTAGCAGCAACTAATTAAAAAGGAATCAAAAAAATAAAACCAAATAACGCAAGCAAATTTAGTTTCTTTTTTTTCTGTTTTAAATGTTCAAAATATGTGGCTTACAATTGTAATCTTTTTGTTTTTTGTTTTTAGTTTTACATTTTGTAATCATATATTGACAAACTTTTAACTTAATGCTAAGCAATTTTACAATGTCTTGAGAAGAAAGAGGAATTAATCGCAACTCTAATTTTTAACTTATATTTTCTTCATTGTTGCTGATATTTTTGGAGAACTGACACATTTTGGGTTCGGTTTGCTATAGTTTTTTTTGTTTGTTTTTGTGTAATGTTTTTATTATTGTTGTGTTGTTAGGCTGTTTTTTTTTTTTTTTTTTTTTTTTAGTATTCACTTACAACATATCATCATTTTTTGTTTTTATACTCCTTTTGATTATTACATTTTTGTTTTTGTCGGGTATTTTTTTTTGAAGTTTTTTTTTTTGTCTGAGTGAGTTTAGAATATTTAGCTTAAAATGTAACGAAACAAATGTTGTGTTTTTTTTTCTAATGGGGTCCTTCTTATTTTCATTTTATTTCTTGTTTATCAAAATATGATGTGTTTTCTTGTTGCTGTACTTTGTTGTGTGTAGTGTGTGTGGGTGTGTGTATTGGTGTATAATTAAATTTATAACGTACAAAGACGATACAGTTGTAGATCATGCTGTTTTTAACCATCATGCTTTCTCTTCTTGCCCCTGGCTTGCGACTCTTCTGCAAATAGTGAATGATACCAGACATTATTATCTATATGATTATATATACACACGTGGACAGTAAATTAGGTGTGAATACAATAACTTGTGAATTTAAATATATATATATATATATGTTTATAAATAATATCATACGTAAATAAATAATATGTAAATATCATGTCCAGAATACAATATATTAATTTGTAGGTTTATCGACATTGTTTCTTAATGATTTTGAATGCAGGAGTTAAGATTTGAATATATTCATTGTAATAAGAGCTTAACTAAGCTATTAAATTAAATAAATGAGCCAAGGACACATCAGTACAGGGCTGAGGAAAAAAGTTCGAGTGTTAGCTCTAAATTCAGGGGGAAAATTAAGAATTGCATAGCCATTGAAAGGCGAGTAGGATTGAAGAGAACATCATCAGAAACCGATAATCATATGGTGTTATTGGATACAAGTGATCCTTTTGAGTCATCATTGATGATTAATGAGTGCAAAATTATCTAATAGATTTTTCAAGAAAATTCCCTTGGTTAGAACAGCCAATTTGAAAATGGGGATATTAGAATTGGTTCATTAAGCACAGTTGATCAAATGCATAACATTCTTTTGAATGATCAAAATCATATCAATTTGATTGATTACTAAATACCAAAAGAAAATCACCAAAATGTTAAGAATTCCATATTAAATTCACTAAAGAAGCAGTGCTTCTCTTCACACCGGTTTTCCTGTTCATGTTTGTATGGCATTTGGTTACTAACCTGGCTTATCAGCATCCTTATCCTTAGTATTGACCGATGCTCCCGATTCATTTGCCTCTCCATCGGCCTCATCAATATCGGAATCTTCATCCTCATCGTCATCGCCAGCGCCTTCGCCCTCCTCCCAATCGGAATTGTCCTCCTCTAAGTCATCATTATAGACCTGCAAATGTTGTCGATTATTAATTGATGAATTGGATTGGATGGATAAATGGTAATCTTGGTTTGCATACCTCCGAGAGTGAAACATCACCGTTGTCCTCCTCGTCGCTCTCATCGCTGTCGGCATTCTCGCCATCCTCGTCATCATCATCACCAGAAACTGCAAGCAATTGCAAGCAAATTGATAAGGGTTTGATTAAAAACAAGTTGGATTTATGCACAAGATGCTTACAATTACGGGTGGCACTCGCCAGATTTAAAATTGCTAAAAACCAATATAGTAATATGGCAAAATGAATGCTTGGCTGATGACTGTTGCTATTTTTGGACTCTGGCTGTGTCACATCAGCTATCACAGATTGGCTGCCTTCTCGTAGCTGCAACTCTTTTAAATATTCATCTAATTCGTCAACTTCATCATCAGCAGCAGCAATATTGTCATCAGCAGGTGCTGCTTCCCGCAAACACTTTTTGGCCTTAACACGCTGCTCCAATGCCTCGAGCTCGTCTAAATCGATCTCTAAGCCATTTACACAGAAGGCACTGCGCTCATCTGAAAGGCGACAGAATCTGTGTGTTGAGATGTGTTTGGATAATCGAATTCGAATCAAATCCTAACTGCCTAACTGACGATGGTTTTAAGAACAGACGGACAACATTAATCTAGATCAGATATGCAACAGTTGCCCATGTACAAATCTTATGTGATAGATGGATGTTTTGGACACATATATATACAAACCTTCATCTTCGGAGTCATTGCCATTGACCTCCTCATCGTCATCGCCATCCGACTGCACTTCTTCATCATTACAATCGAAACTGTTGTGAATATGGAAATTAGTTATAATATAATCAAATTGAATATAATGAGAGACTTACCCGTCTAAAAAGTTCAAGGATGGTAGCATCTTGAAGATTTTCTCACGATAGTTTTCCACTTGAGTAGCATCATTATTAAATAAATCCAAAACAGCCAAATTTTTGAATTCCTCCAACGGTTTCAACGTTTCCAAATCTTTGATTTTATTACCAGACAAATTTAGATATTGTAATTTTGGACTGGTCGTCAGATAGTTGAGTCCACTCGAAATTCGATTATCGGATAATTCCAATTTCTTAAGATTGGGCAACTTGGGGAAACCTTTGAGTGTGGTGAGTCCCACATTGATCAAACTTAATGATTCCAAGGCGGTATATTCATCTGTAAGGCCAACGATGCTTGTACTCCGGCAATTGTCCAGATTCAGTTCTGTGATCTGTTAAAAAATATTTAATTTTCAATCATTTCAACAAATATCCCAAATTCTTTTAGTATTTGTACCCATCTAAATTTAAAACGGAAATATACATTTTTAAAGTTAAACGGATTTGGTCACACTGACTGTGTATATTCAGCATGATGCGAGTCTGACAGTCCGCCATGTCTGTGTGAACGTGTGGCAGAAAACAAGCGTAAAAGAAAAAATCTCAAAATGAAAAACAATACATACGCAAAAAATCGATTAAACGAAAAGAATTTTTTTTTTTTTTATAACTACAAATACACATCTCACACAAAAACTAGGCGCATTGAGAGCAACTAAATGAAAATGTTAAAAACAATTCATGTGCTAAGACAAGAGAAATAATTTAGCAACAGCTGAAAAAGTGGCAACGCGTTTATGTAATACCATTTTTTCAGACGACGGGTGTGTGCATGTGTGTGTGCGTGTACGTGTGACGTACGCGCGCCACAAAACGGAATGCGCGAAAATGGGCAATGACAGAAAGAAGAGCAGCGCAAAGAGCAAGTGCTGATAACATGGCAGCGCTATGGGCGCGTATAGCCTATGCAAACAAATGAAACGGAATGAAATGCTAAAGATGAGTACTCGGCTGATGGAGGGGGAAAAGGCGAAACAGCACAAGACTTGTAAATTGTGGAATGAAACAAGCCGGCAGCACACACACAAACAGTAATATGTTGACAAAAGAAAAAACTGACGTTTGTTGTTCTTAAAGAGCAATATTTTTGTTTGTGTTTTCCATGATGATAAGCATTTTGAGTTGGGGCATCGTTTTGAATGAATATGCGTGAAACGCGGCAAACAGCAACTTTTGATTATTTCCTGATTAGCTCAATTATATTTGTTATCTTGTACACATACCCATGTAAATAAAACTGAAACTGGCAATATTTCTTACGTAGTGACAAGCAGACAAGTAGTTTCTCTCCCATTTGTTTCGCTGGACAGTTAGTTACATGCACAGAGCACACACACACACATACGAAGTTAAATGATACATGCATACATATTCACACGCAGTTTAAGCTTTTTGACGCGTGTGCATATCAGCTTAGTTTTGACTTTACATATGGTTGTGTATGTGTAAGTGTGCATTTGTAGTTGGCTAGGTGTGGGGGCGGGGCGTGGGTGCCTCATTGAGTAGGCCTTGCCAGAGCGCATGTTTATTAATCAGTAGAAGTGCCATACAGAAGAAAAAAGACAGTTTGTCTGCTCTTTTTCACATTTCTTGTGTCGATTGGAAGTGGAAGTGGGAGAGAAAGATATGCACAAATTGTGTGGGGGTGTGGGTAGCAATGCATGTAAACAGTACATGTACCGTTTTTGGGGCGGCCGGTTTTATGCATTGTGAAAAGTCTAGCCTGCAACAGCAGATGTTTGTGTGTGAGGTATTTATGACTGCGCAGTCAATATGGCTGTGTGTGTGTGTACGTACGTCTCGACAGGCAGCCAAAGCTAAAGCTGCCATCGCCATTGAATGCGAGAATGTGTCGATTATATGCATACACGTTTCTTCGTGTGTGTGTGTGCGTGTGTGTATGCTTCTGTGTGCGATTCTTGCATATGTATGTATATATATATATATAAATATATGAATGATGCGCGCGCTATAATGTTGTTATAGATACATTTTGGTATTAAATAACCTGAAATTACAACAAGCAGCAGCATGGCATACAAGACATACACATGCATATACCCACACATATGCAATGTATGCTTTGCTTATTGCAGTGTTTGATGGCCGGCGACAACAACAAGAGATTATGACAGCATTGCCAGCTGTTGCGATTTCAGGTGCGCTTCTCCGCCTGCTTTATGCGTGTCGCGATCAACAAGCATAAGCATGCATAACACAAGCCACAACTTTTCATATTAACAAACAAAAATACACACGTGTATGTCAAATATTTACAAGTTTAAATGAGATAATTGGAATTTTTACGGTCATTGGCAGTGTTTGAACACAGCCAAGGCGCAAAAAATGCGCGCACATGGCAACACTGCTCGCGACACAAATACACACACACGCACGCACACACTCAAAAGAATAGCGCATGTACACATACATTGTATGTGAGAATTTGCTTATGGCGATCAATTTTTTTTTTTTTTTCAACAATGGACGTTAATCGCCGCTTCTTCTTCCGGTGATTTAGCGCTCTTTTTTTTAATTGCGTCAACGACAACGGAACAAATTGAAACTAGATTTACATGATGGCGTAGTTGCTGTTGTTGTTCTTGTAGGGCACACACTGAAACACACACACACATGCGTTGTAATAAAAAAAAAATTTGTGTAATCAAAAAAAAAAACCCAAGTTTTGCGCGTTTTTTGGCTTGGATTTTTTGTCACATTATCAACACCAATAAATAGCAAGAGGAAGAAAAACTTACCTGGTTCACTTTGCGTGCGCGTCTTTCCAGTTCTATCCTCTTTTCCATTTTTGTTTAGTGTGCTTTTGCTTTTTTTAATATATTTTTTTCTTTAAAAAATCGACTCTTTCAGATGCACTTGTTTTCGCTATTTGGTAAAAGCTGCTTTCTGTCTCGCTTCACGTTCAATCCACCAAGCTCGCAGAAATGCCAAAGGATACACCAATACCAATGCAATTTTTGATGTGCGTGTGTTGGTTTTGCTTCCTTGCTGCGACAAGCGCGCACGCACCACAAGCAGCAGCAGCAGTCGTCACACACACAGCCACACTTACACTCACAAACACCTTGCAAATTTTTTTTTTGCTGCTTCGGTATTTTTGCCGCCGCCCCCCGCCGCGTTTTTCTCTAGCGTCGAATGGAAAATGAAAAAGAAAATTAATTATTTGCATATACTCAATATGAAAATGCGCTAACAGTTGCAGTTGTGTACTTCAATCGTAAGTTAGCGCATTTTCACGCACACACACACACACACTTGTGACGCGCTATTTTCAAACGGACGTTTTAGCACGTTTTTCGCCAACTTCTCCACACTTGGCGTGTTTTTTGCGCTAACAATGTGCCGCTAATTGCACTTACCTTAGTACGTTGAATATTTAAGTATTGAAATCAATTTTTAATTGTATTTTCCAACTAACAACAACAACAACCAACAAAAAAGCAACCAGTATAAAGCGCTAGCGATGTGCGATAACAATGATAGAGATGCTCGACTATCGTCAATGCTGCGTTTTATATATCGGGGGTAGCTCTTATCTACCACAATCGATAATATTTGCCGAAATTCATGCACATCATAACGAATTGCTCCACACTTAACATAGCAGCTTATCATATTATTATTATTATTGATATACTTCTGCTAAGAAAAACAAATTAATGTAATTATATTTTATTATTACTAAATTTACTACGCCACATTTGAATACGGCAAGGTTCTACTAAAAAAACAATTTTTAATTTAACACACCACCAAATGGTTTGTGAATTTGCTGTGCCTGCGTGTTGGTACATGCCCGTTTTTGATATAAATGTGCAAACGTGCTACCAGACACTAGATGGCGTTTAATTTACAATAAAATCAGATATTTTAAGGTCGTCAACTGTCGTATCGAAATTGGCTCGATCTCTTTTTTTTTTCGATTTGTGTTGCATTTCTTAAATACTCTATTTTTAATATTGTTGGCTTAAGAAAATAATTATACTTCTTACTATACCTACCAGAACCTTAAGAAATTACAAATTGTACAGCAGAATACAAATTTTAATAATATACGATAAGTATAATTAGTGTTATTATTGTTGCTGTTACTTTGCATTCTTTACAGTAGTCAACAATTTCGATGGCAGAGTATCGTCGCTTTGGCTGGGAATAATTTTTTATCGATGAAAATAATTTCAATAAGAATTTAACAGATCTGCCGTCATGCATTTTTGCTGCTTCTGTCAGCTGTCACATTAACAGAGTTCCGCGTGCAGATCGACAAAAAGTTATCGATAGTGAAAAATTGCTTTAAATAAAACGGTATAAAACTGGTCGACAAATCTATCAATTTGGTTTGGTTTGGAGACAGGACAACTGAAAAGAATGCTGTTTTCTGCTGTTCACTGCTTTCCTGTTACTGAAAAATTTTGCTATTTCGTGAGCGAAATTTCGATTCGATCTGAAAAACAGCAACAGTCGATTTGCTAATTCAACAAGTGGAGGGGAAATTCTGCTTTATTTAATTTGTATTTTATCCGTATTGGTTATATTTGTAAGGACTTAAACATTATAATATATATATTGTCACACAGATCCATAACGAAGGTCACATCTTCGTATTCACCTCATAAAAATATAAATGTGCTAATGACAGTGGCAAGCTGCTATGCAATAATTATAGATTATCATACAACATACATAAATAGAATAAATAATCGAGGACCTTGAATACAGAAATTACGACTAAATTTAGCAGCCACCAATCAAAAACAGGAAGCGACATACAACACACACATATATTATATGAACAGATGTTCGACGAGCTTCGCTTATTAAAAAGTCAATGAACGAGCGGATGAAACTTACCAAGAATATGTTGACAAGCTCTTAAACACACACTAAGCACGCACACAGGCACACATATACGTACAAGCAGCCAATATGGCACTTGAGTTGAATTTTACAATTGGCTCAATTTAATTACCTATTGATTATTTGCGCGGCGCTTTATATTATCGCTATTGATAACCTCTCATTCATAACCTCTCTTTGTCATTTTTGGTGGTATGTAATAATAAATTACTAAACTTTTAACATTTTCGTTAATGTCACAAATAATATTTGCATTTGTGGAAGACGATATTAATTTACATTGATGTTAGAATGATAAATTTGTACATTCCCAGTCTTGAATCTTTCTCTCTCATTTGTATTTTTTTTCTTGGCTTTGCTAATGATTTAATTTGTTTAATTATTAACCTTTAACATATGTCTTAATACCAAAATGATTTTTGTACAATATTTGGGCATTTATATGTCAAGTCCGCTCGATTTATGGTTTCACTTTACATTGATGTTATGCTTATGTTAATTACATTTGCTATTCCTTAAGCACAGTTTACAGATCGTCGAAAAAATTCGTCCGAAATATATATGTATAATATATATTACTTGTGAAACCTAATAACAAAAAGGTCTCTTGGGAGGCAACAATTTATTGCATTAATTTTCTCGCGTTTGCAAGTACATTTTTTTATGATTAAAACAATTTTTTTTTTATTATTTACTATTTACTGAAACATATAAAATCTCATTATTTTGACACCGTTAACAGCTGTTCATAGAATCCAGGCAGGTTAGCAGTGAATGAACATTGTCGATTTTAGTTTTGCAGTCGCGAAACCTGTTTACCACCGTTTTTTTTTATTGGGAGTTTTCCATTATCGATAACTTTTTTTTTGATTTGTAAACTGTACTTTAGCTTTATCGATCGCGATACACATGTATCGAGTGCAAGCATGTATTTTATTTTATTGTATTGTGTTAATGCTATTTTTCTAATGTACCTATTCCAACGCCAGCACGTCGCGCACAATTTATTGGCGTCTGCCTATTTGCAGAGAGAGCTTGCTGTAACAATTAGACGGCTGTGTGTCCTTCCGCTAAGCAAAATTTCTAAACGTGCGTCCTTCATCCGTTCGTCTGCCTGTCCATCTGTCCTTGAGCGGTGGCATCAGTTTTATACATTTTCACCTGTAGCTGTTTGCTGACCTTAAAGCTTTCATGCTCTCTATCTAGCTGCGTGTGTGTGTGTGCTTGAGATTGACCACTGTTGCTCCTCTTGGCAAACTTACCGTTAACTAAGTGTGCGTATGTTTTTTGAAGGAGTAAATTAATAATTAATGAATGTAGTATTAGCCCTAATGGAAGCTGCCTCGAACTATGCTTAAGGCAGAGGAGCTTTTCGGCAGAATGCCACATTAAACATTTAATAAATAAGGAGTTAATAGTTGCAATGTTTTGAGATGTTCTTGGCGAATGCTGTTTGTTTTAAATCGTTCCATTATTTATTTACACGCAAGTCACACCTCATGTGATTCTAGCTGGAAAAGTTAAAAGTTCAAATCAAATGCAATTAAAAAAAAGCCAAACAAAAAACTTTCATTGAATTGAAATTAAATCTAACAAATGGAACTTTTGGTCTCTTAAAATGTTCTCTTACTTTTCATCGCACTCTCGCAAAATCAACAGTTTGCTTTTGTGCTCCACGCAAAAGCTTCGCGAAAGCTCTGTGCTGCTAAAGATGCAGCATCGTGGCAGCCACAAGTTGCCTTCTCGACGTTTGCAACAGTTGCTGTTAAGTGTCCTCGAAAAGCGGACGTGGCAAATTAAAGGTAACGCAGAAGCGCGTATAATTCATAATTCCTTAAATCAAAAAACGATATTACTGTGTCCAAAACATGGAGTGAGAAAGAGAAAGAGAGAGATAGAGAAAGTGCTGCAGCTTTAAACAAAAAGTAGACAACTCGGCAACTTGTTCAAGTGCGAGCCAAAATGTTGCACACTGCAACAATGATGCTAACAAAGTTTAAAAATCCAAATTTCAATGCGAAATGCCCAAAAATGCATTTAAATTAAAGTGAAAGCTAATTAAATACACAAATATATCAAATACTACAGTATATTTAATAATCTATGACGTAAATCAATTTTCATAATTTTTAAACTTAAATGCGAATGAAAAAAAATTATTTAAAAAATGTGCCAATTTTGTATTTCTATAATTTTCTTACCAAAATGTGTTGAAATGTCATAAATCATCAATGTTCAAATCGTGTTAAGTAATTTTATAATATGACGCCAAGAAAAATATAACAAAATATTTGCTAACAAAAGTATAAAAAAATACCATATGTGGCAAGGCACAAATATATATGTATATATATATATATCTCACATGTAACGAGAAATATATATTCCTATATTTATATATATACATATATGTACTACATTGAATTAAATAAATTTTAATATTTTACAAATTATTTCACACGCTTTAATTTTTGGTGTGTGTATTTTTTTGTATGTCGTTCACTTTTCCAAGTCACCTCAAATAAATTTGCGCTACTTCGGTAAAAAAACACCAAAATAACATAATAAATTTAAGAAACAACAATCGACAACAACTGCGAAAACAGATCGCCTACAACACGCCTTCCCCCGGCCGCAGTTTTTAAAGGTAGGTGTGCAATTTTTTGATTTGCGACTTGTGTAAAAAATATTCGCTTTTCACGCATTTATTTGCATTTCAAAGGCCGCTTTTCGAGAGTGTGAGTGTGTGTGTGTGGCAGAAAGTGCTGTTTGTATTTTTTTATGTTTGGTGGTTTTTGGTGGGAACATCAAAATCACAACAATTTTTGATAAGGCGACGTGGGGAATGATTGATTGATGCCTGTCTTTGTGTGTGTGTGTGTGTGTGTGTAATTAGATATGCTCGTGTGTCAGTCGACACACTGGTTGGAGTGTGAGAACAGAAATTAGATTTATCACAATTTAATTGTAAATTTGCATAGGCTAATAAGCCAAATTCTGTTTGCAATTTGGTTTCATTTTAAGTGAGTCATATTCAAATGAAGTTCATCATGTCTCATGGGTTCACTTGCTATAAAATTAATAACGAAATATAAATGAAAAAGTTATTTGTATTTTCCAAATAGATTTTTTAAGTTTTAAGCTAATCAAGTTTGCATAAGAAATTGTTAAATAAGAAGATATTACCTTTTGGTCAAAAAATAAGACGAATCATTTAAATTGTCAACGCAATATGTGTGGATTTTGTTATATAGATTTCAAAATCTAACTATTATGAAAAGTTGCAAAAGTAAATTAATAGCCCGATCCCACAATATCATTATCTATATAACAAACCGCTGAGATATCATGAGAGATATTTTACTTTTTATTATGATATAATAAAATTAAAATTTAATACATTTTTAAAATTGTGTTTTTTAAATTAATTGTTCCACTATTTATTTCTTAGAGATAGGCAGATCCCCTCTATTATTTAAATCAGGTGGTAGTTTTGCCATTCACACGTTAACGTTAACCTACAATGTAGTCGCGAAATGTTAACAATGTGAATGTGAAATAATATTAGACCAACTCAAAGTTGGTTATTACAAGGGTAAAACCCTTTTTCTTTCCATGGTTTGCATTTTGTGATATACTAGAAAAAATCGTTTGTTTTGGGTGCTAGGCTTATTAAAAACGATCTATAACTATGATCAATTAAAGTTTATTTTGCAGCTTGTCGCTTTACATTTCAATTTCCGCGCTAGAAAGCTTAATGAAATTCCAATTTGCATAGTTGCCCCGTCGAATTAAACAATTAATGTTGAAATGATTAAAATACAAATTGAATGTGTTTAATTGACATAGTTTTTTTTAACGCCCTTTCAACTCGTTAAATAAATCAATTACAGCAATTTATTTATGTTTTTCTTATTTTCTTATGTTCCTGCAGAGAATATTACACTTTTGCTGTGAAGCTTGTAACGCATTGTAGCGCTTTGATCCCATAATATATATATTCTTGATTTGTAAGATTTACACATGCAAGCATTTTCCGATAGTTTGTAAAATAAAATAATTTAATTGAAAAAAAGAGACAATTTCATGGCAATTCCAATTCGCTACAAGCAGCCAATTTTATTTAATTTGTTTATGTTAATTTTAGAAAGTATTATTATAAGTTTTGGCTTTTTAAACTTTTAGAAATATTTTATATAATTAACCAATATATAATTTTGAAAAAAATATATAACATTAACTATAATTAAGACATTTTTGAAAATGATCCCTAAGGACCAGAAAAATGTTGTAAATTTCAGGACAATTTTTTTTCTGAGTGTACATATTTCGTTGGCAGTCGTAGCCTGTTAAATAAAAAAATTAGTTCTTATATTTAAAACTATTTTGCTTACCAACTCACCAGCTGTGCTTGTTATTATGCTTCAAATCAAGACAACAATATAATATAGTTTTTATTAAATATATATATTTTTTAATTTATAACGAAATTTAAATGTCAGCTGATAAACTGCTGTCTGCAAGAGAATATCATCTTCGGCGTGCCACAGCTGGTCGTTTTTCTGGTTTTCTTTTGCTTTGGTCGTCGGCACTGCCCTCATCTGTCGCTCGTCATATAATTGGCCGTAAATGAATTTCCTGACCCGACCAGCAGCAGTGGCAGGTTCTGTAGCACCTGTCATCAGCAGTAATGATCCCAATGCCATATTGCCCCCTTGCCGCGTTGCCATATTGCCCCATATTCAACCGCAAGGCATAAACTTAGGGCGCCCTTGCTCTAAATTTCAATACGCTAATTTATATAGCATACTTTTCCGCACGCGCTTTGCGGCTTAAAGTTATAAAATGCATCCGTTAAGTAAACAATAAAGAAATGCCGAGCATAAAAATTAACAATAGTTCAAGTTTTTTTAATACATTTTTCTATATATATATATACCTATCTGCCAAATCTGCATACACATTTCGCTTTTGTTGCCGCTTCTAAAAGCACTTGACCGAGTTTTGGTTGGCCTACGCTTATGTTGGTACTTTGATTTTTAATACGGCGTAAGCATAAATTTCATGGAAAGGATATTCAACTTGAAAGGGACATGGTTTGAGAACACAACTTGATACAATTTTCTAATCATCGCAATAAAATCTATAATTAACGAGAATGTGAAAAGTTAGTATTTGCTATATTTATGACTCGATTGAAAACTTCGTAATGCACTTTTATATTTTCCACATAGGGTATATCCAAGTGAAGCACTCTTGGCAAGATTTTTGCTAGTTTTACTAGTTACAGTTGTTGTTTCGCCTGCTGTGCGTATTATTTTTGCTTACTGGCTTGTAAACGCGCTGAATTGCAAAAAACCAAGAGGATAAAATGGATACAACATGCTGTTGGCTATGTTGCAAAAAAAAGGAGGAAAGTAGATAGGTCAAGGAGCGGGGTGGGTCACAGTTCAGTCAGTTCTGACAATATGCAAACAGTTGTTTGCAACTTGCCATTTTCGTTTGACATTTACATTTACAAGAAGAGTGGTCTTAAAAATACAACACTTAAAGCAAAATTTAGTCACTTTATTTGTGCATAGCCTCAACCTGACCTAAAATTTAAAAAATCTATCTTTATTTTTCATATGGTAATTTAGTTTCTCAGTCACTGTCGCATTTAGATCCGTATCTGGCGTTCTGTACATTTTCTTATTTACATTTATAAGATAAAACTCTCTAAACACTATGCATTTTTTAAATTTCTGTTGTTGGCATTTTTAATATTAACAAGAAACAAATTTCTACGATGTGTCCCGAAAAGTTATTTCAGCAACGTTAAAAAGTTTAATAGCAATTTATATTGAGGCTAAAAGTGTTTTCTCAATAACACTTGGGTTTTTATACGAAGGTTTAAAGCCACCGCTAAATCTTCTCACAACAAGGGTAAAATCTGGCACGATCGATAAGCGAGACTTACATTAGACTAATATTACGCTATTTATATTACGTCTCGCAGGGCCCCGATTTCAAATATGTAAACTGCTGCCAACGTTGGTGGGACGATTCTTATTCTGTGTGAGGGAATTGATTAAAGAAATCAATTTGTGCATGAATAAAAACGGGTTAAAAGGGTTTATTTGTTTTGTGCAAAAGGTATGCAAATAGCAGAAGGAAGCATCTACGACCCCAATTATGTTATGCGAATATCGAATTAAAAGACTCATTTTTCAAGATATGTTATATACATGGATATATTATTGATCATCTGCACATATTTCATCAAGATCTGATAAGTTACAGTCGAAAATGTATTCTTATATTGATCTCATTGCTATCAGCAGGTGAAAGCATTTTCTGTTTGCATAAGTATGCGAGGGCATTTGTGTAAAAAGGACGGAATGATAATCAACACGAGCATAAAAATATTTGTGTGTATTCTGCAGAGCCCCGTTATGTAGTATACATAAACACATACATATGAATCCATGTATTCTAGCAAACTACTAGTGAAGGTGTACTAAAACTGTAACATTACATGCAGCACTGTACATAACGTACGATATCGATATCAATGGTGCGATAATCAGCTTGAAGAAGAAGAAGTTAATCGTTGTGTATAAGGTAAAGTGAGCAGGAAAGAAAAGTAAAGAATTTATATAATTTTGGCTTGGCTTCTATAGTATGTATAACTAATTTCGTCCCGTTTCATTGAAGTCTTGGTTTTCGACGACTTTGTAATACGACTTATATTCGACGACCTTACAACTTTGGTACACGGGACCTTGACGTCCTTAATGCTGCGTTTCTGCCACATGAATGCTCTGGCCTGCTCTTCTTTGACTCCTCTTCCTCTGCTACTGCTCAAGTTGCTGTTAGATCTATTAGCCGCCCAGCAGCGAACTAGTGAATGATTCCTCTTCGTGTATCCACACATGTAATGAAATACTCTTGTATAAAGAGTTCTATCGCTTTTAATTGTTGCACCGGCACTGTTGCACCGGCCAAGCTTTGCTTATTCTAGTTTGGGGAGACGCGTAGTAAATTACCATTAATATCGGTTATGGAATTTGTGGAGTGAAATATAAAATATATTAATATGTTTGTATTTAGAATTGTTATATATCCTGGAATAAGTCATTTGTATACATAGTAAACTTTATATATATAACTATAATTTCAATATATCTATTAAATATTTAAGTATTTATATTATTGTATATACTATATAATATATATAAATATATTTTGTAGCTGCATTATAATATATTATCTTGGCATATAGAGTCGTATAGTATATGACTCCTGCATACGGCACATTTACATACATTCGCTGCAGGGCTGCGCTATCACCCGACTCAACTGTAATTCCACTTTAATTCCTCTGTAATTCCTCGTTACATGCAGGTCAATAGCGATGTAGTAGTAGTCTGTAATAACATCGATATTGATGGGGATAATTAGTTTCAAGAGCTAAATCTTTGTGAGTAAAGTAAAATAAGCAGACGTGCTTGAAGGAGCTTTATGATTTAGTTTATCTTGGGATGCGAAGCGACAAAGTGATGCTTTATGTTTGGCGGTCAGACAAAGAAGAGAATGTTTATTCAATATGTTTCTTATAGTTGGTGGTAGTTGGGGGCGAGCGCAGTATCGATATCTCTGTTATTAACATAAGTCATAGATTATCGGAATCTTGGATTGATCTTACTACTATTTCCAACAGTTTTGACTGATAAATATACAACTGTTATCAAAATAATAGTAGTGCACACATATTTTTTGGGAAACTTAATAACAAATAATTCAAATATATTAAAAAAAATTTACATTTTTTTTGTAACACAAATAATCAAAATAGAAATAAAATTAGAAGGTTCGATAATTAGAAAATTATTAACAAATGATATTTAAGTTTCAAAATTCATTAAAAAAATATGCCAGTTAAATGAATAGTAGTGGTATGGTACCAAAGCTTTCTTTTGGGGCTAAATAATATTTTTTAATAGTAGAGATTGTTTTTGTATTTAAATATATTTAATATTTTGTTGTAAATTCAGAAAGTGCCGTTGTAGGTCGCACCATAGATTTTTCCCTACTGTGCTTCATGCATGATCTGTGCTGTGATCAGTCATCACAACAGGAAACTTATTTGTAAAATGATGAGTTCGAAGGGTTATAGAACCCTGTTGGACGAAGTTTAGGCGAACTTTATGAAGCATCAACATGACCCAAATGCCTTATTCCACCAGGATAATGCTCCAATACATGTGCAGCGAGCCTGTCGTGGGTGGTTTCGGGAAAGAAATTCACCTGATTCCCAAAGAGAGCAATAGTTCCGTCGTGTTTAAGTCACGGAATGGTAAAAATTCCACTATCTGAGCTCTAAATAGTTTTTGAATCGATGTCAAATCGAATTTGTTTTGAGTCTGGAGGCTGAATACGTTTTAAATTGTTATTTTCATTTAATTTCTACATATTTTATTAATTTTATTAACACTGTCATTAATCAAATTTAGCACCTTAATTAAAAAAAATAAATAAATAAAAATGTTACAAATTTAATTCCTTCCTTAATTAAAGTGTATTTAAAAATCGAGTGCTTTTAATCAAATTTCGTGGAGTGTATATGAGCCTTATAGTCATAAGAAATGAGAGCACTTTCAGGTATGTGTGCAAAAGTAAAATAAATAAAAAAACGTATAGATAAATTTAAAAGGTGGCTTTAGTGTATCTCCCAGTCGAGCACACTCGCTAACATGATATTTTTTACTTGTAATTTTATTAAAATTTATTTTAGAAAAGTTCGATTAGAATATTAGAAATAATTCTCGCCATGATGAGATGAATTTAAAGCTAATCACTTAGACCGACGACAGACCAAATCGCATGCAAATTCTGTTCAATTTTGTATAAAAATTCAAGCGCAATTCGCACACGAAATGGACTGTCGACTGAATAATGAATATCTGGGCAAAGCAGATTGAGTAGCTGAATGAATTAGTTGTACTTTGAGGATTCTGACACTTTCACAGCTGCTCATAAGAGTGGACAAAGTAGATAGTCGTTACCATGACGCTCTCGCTCCTGGAGCTGCTTTTCCAGCTGGCAATTGCGCAGCATCATCTGATTGTAGTAGAAACGGAGTTCAAGATTCTTCAGTTGTCGTTGCATCTGTTGCATGTAGGAATGCTTGCGCGTCGGTGGACGTTGTCTCAACTGATTGCACATGGTGCAATTGGCCTTGGGTTCCGGCTTTGGCAAATCCACTGGTGCTTCCTCACTGAATTTCCTTGGTGACATTCTTTTTGGCTTGGATTTTTTCACCTCGGTTTGTGGTTTATCCTTTTGTGAAAGTTCCCCATCCGTCTTAAACAATTGCATTATGTTTTTGTACATCATAATTTCAGTCAGCAGATCCGTGTATAGTGGGTTCGTTTCCGTTTGCTCATCCTCGCTTTGCCGTTCTTTCACTGACCTATGCTGAGAGTTGCAGGAGAAGTTACTTGATGAAAATAACTTTTGTCTATGTGTAAAAAGAAGTTCCTTGTTAGACGTTAGCGAAATCCTTCGATCAATCTTATCTTCGATTTTCGTATCCAATTTCTCATCTTTTTTTAACAAACTGAGGTTGGTTTTCTTCAGCTTATATGGATTAATGTATTTGACATTTCTGTAAAAAGAATATAGCTTAAAATTATTTACGTGCTCTTTCCTTTTAGATATTCGCGCAATTTTAGTCCCCGTTTTACATAATCTATAATTATTGATTTTTTCTTCAGGTATTTGTGATTCTTCTTCCAAATTTCCAAATGATCGAATACTGATCTTTTCACTTATTAATCTTGATCTTCTATTTAAACTATGATGCTTAGTTTTTGAAGGTAACTGCTTAAGTGGTTCCATTTTTGTCGGCTCGAATGAATTCTCATTTTCTCTCCCTCTTTTCTCATTTTCTCTTTTTTCTTTACTATTCTTTGGTAGTTTTTCTTTTTTCTGACCTGGCTCATTTCCGCGTTTTCTGAAATGGTTTACCTTTATTTCGGGTTTACTATTTACGTATTCCTTTTGTTTTCGATATTTAGGAAATCTTGTGGGAAGTTCGCTTTTAAGTTGGGCCTTAGGTAACATATCAATTGATGGTATTGTGTTATCTGAGTCTTGTTCATCCTCAACATATTCTTTATTATGATTACGTTTTCTGAAGAGTTCTGCTTTTATTTCGTGGTTACTGTCTACGTATTCCTTTTGTTTTCGATGTTTAGGAAATCTTGTGGGAAGTTCACCTTTAAGTTGGGACTTACGTAACAAATCAATTGGTGCTATTGTGGAATCCGGGTCTCGTTTAACCTCATCATATTCTTTATGTATGGGCTTAGCATTTTTCTTAGTTTTCCTTAATAATTTTCTCAACTTTCGTGGGTGTTTTCCTACAAAGTTGTCGTCTGACTTTTTACGTTTTGGCTTGGGTATAATATTTGTAGCTTCTGCTACTTCTTGTTGTTTTGCCACATTTTCAGATTTGTTCGAAGAGTCCTCATATATTTTTGTGTTTATCTGTCTTTGTGGAATGGATTGAGATTGGTGCTGCAATTGCAGCTGATTCAAACGGTTCAGTTTCTGTGTGATTTGCTCGATAACATAGGGATTACTTGTGTTCCGAAGTCTGTTCAAAGCATCATCAACCTGACGTTTCCGCGCGGAAAATTGTGTATGTCGCGGGCTTTCATGTTTGCGATGCTTCACTGTACTGCTGCTCCATCTGCGACGAAAGCACTCCACAAATTCCTCATACATGACATTTGCTGCACTCTCCACGGATAGATTCGACACATTTGTCTCTGGGGAGGAAAGCTGCCTGTTGTGGGTCAACAAGTTGAGGAACGACGCAGCCTTCTTATCCTTGATTTGTTGCACAAAGTCAGCATGTTTCTCGATGCGGCGACGTATGTCCAGTTGCCGCTTCTTGCAGCCACTGGCAAAGTAGCTCCAATAGGCCCGGAACAGTGAATCCGTGTCATTGAACCAATCTAGTGACTTAATCAACGGCGTCAGTTTGCTGATCTTATTTGCCAGGCAACTCCGGTTAAGCAGCCTTGGATTTAGGCTATAACGATCGCTGCTGCTAACCAGATTCTTGGTGTTCTGCAAAAGTATCATCATTCACGATTTTCCACTTGTAATTTTTAAAAGTATTTTTTTGTTTTTTTTTATCAATTGTATCAGATGTGATTTATAATATGAGTTTGTCATTTTGTTTGAATATAATATACAAAACTATCCGTTTAGCCATGTCTTAAGGAGCGCATTGAAGAAGTTATTTAAAAATATACTTTCTGTCGTTTATTAGATTATATATACGAAATACCATATCGATCGTAATTTTTAACGAAACTAATGTGAGACATTCCGTGATCCAAGGATATTCAAACTCCGGCATACCAAAGAGGATAGGTTTATGCATAATTGTTATTATTTGTAAATTCGTTTAATAAAAATTGCGCAATAAAAGAATTTATTTTTCCAAACTTTAAAATGTGCGGTGAGTGAACTGGTTCTAATAGTCTATACGAGTGAACTGGTTCGAATAGTCTATGCGAACTAGTTCAATCACAGCTCAGATTAAAGCTTATATACAACGCTCGTTACATTGTTCTGGCTTCATCTTATTTTCTAAAAGCATTTGGCAATCGCAGAGCATTTTAAAGCACTCAACCAGCTTTTGTCGCACAGATTGTTTCTCGAGCCGAGAAATCTTGCTGGGCTTCCTTGCCGAAAGTATCAATGGTGAACTTGACTGTGTCGCCAATGATGAACCGAACGATGTTGCCAATCTACATCTGTAATACAGCTTGAGCTCTTCTCGTGCCTGTCGCTTCTTCAATTCAATCATATACAACTGAAGGGGTTCGGTGTGGTTGAGACTTCGACAGATTTCGCAGCTTGTTGTTTTATAAAGATTCGGATCATGTATTTGATCCTTTTGTGCCTTTGGCACTTTTGTCGATTTCTTGATTAATTTCTTGTAAGTCTTTTGGTTTTTGGTGTCAATAACTAGTTTTGGGTTGTTTAGATTTTTTCGCAGCAATCGGATGAGGCGCTTCTAAAATTGGTGTTTCCAATTTTTGGGTATTCGTTGAGGAATGTCAAAGTCAACATAGTTTGCAGCAAAAAAATCATTCACGTAATCCTGCACAGTCTGTCCCGGATTATTGTTGCTGTTGACAATGTCCTGTAATAAATCCCACTTATTCACTGAATACGAATTCGATGTATAGCTTTGCATTCCATTGATGGGGTTTCCCACTTTTGATTGCTCATCTGCTTCTTCAGGATCCCACTCATTTGTATAATCGATTGTGTGTTCCGTGCGTATGAGATCTCTGAGACAATTGTGAATTGTTTTCACTAGCAATTCTATTTCTATTTATTCGTCATCGCCATTTGAATTTTGGAACGCTATTAGGAGCCAGCGATTGCAGTCTCTTCAACTGTCTCAAATGGTAACTACCAATAATAGACCTACTCGACCTACTACTGCCTATATGCTTTCTTAACTTTTCCAAGTATTGTTTCCGTACTTCAAATTGGTACTTGCCATTGACAAAGAGTGGTACGTCTTCATATGGTTTAACAATTTCAGACATAGTTTGTTCCTCTTACTGTTCCCTCCTTAGTTTGCCTTCCGGTTTCTCTTTCATTTTGTTTTTTCCTGTTTCTCTCTCAGTCGGTTTTCCTGCTTGTAACTCAAGCTGCTCTCCTTAGTCCGTATGTTCACCTGTTTCTCACTTATCTTCTTCTCCTGTATCTCACTCAGAAGGTTCTCCAGTTTCCACACCTTTACTCTCCTCCTTCTCACTCAGTTTATTCTCTTGTTTATCACTCAGTTTATTTTCGTGTTTCTCTTTCACTCTGTTCTCCTGCTTTTGACTTAGCCTGTTCTTTTGTTTCTTACCCAGTTTCTTCCCACGGTTCTTACTCAGTTTCTCCACCAGTTTCTCACTCAGCTCTATTTGCTGTTTCTTACTCCAATTTTTCTCCAGTTTTAGTCCTAGCCTTTTCTCCCAATTTTCGCTCAGCTTGTGCTCTTTTTTCCAAATTGGCCTGTTTTACATCCTGTTCCTTGAATAAGTGCTGCTTGTTGTTAAATTTATTCTAAAGTTATTTTTATTTGATTTTTGATATGGATTCTCATTTATTTCTTCAGTCAGTGTTCGATTTAGATCCGTATTTGGATTTCTGTACAGTTTCTCTGAAGATATCTTGGATAATTTTGTGTATGATGTTACATACTTGTTGTGCAGATCATGTGGATAAATTGCTTTAAGACCATGTCTTTCATCAGTTGACACATACTCTCTGCTCTGCTGGGGAGAGTGGTCCTCTTGAATATCAAAGATATTTTTAGTATTTGCCTGCCCAACACTTGCCCCTCTTTCGATTGATTTCGGACGAACGATTGTACGTGTGGAACTGCATCGAAGTCTGTTTGGTGGACAGGGGCAGGGATGTGGACAGGCAAGGCAGTTTACAAACTCATCGTAAATTTTATCATCGATTTCGGGAGTTTGCTCGTGATTCGTGTATATCTGTAGGAATCTGGTCGCCTCCTGGTTCATAATCTGATCAATAAATCCCCAATTTGCAGTCAGGTAACGCTCTAGCTCAGTGTAGGAAGCGGGCCTCTGTCCCTTGGCATAGAACTGCCACCAATTTCGAAATGTGTGGCAGTTCTGGAGCTGGGTGCTCACCACCTTGGGTAGCAGCCGTTCCCACTGCGGACACTTCTGACCTTCTCACCCAGAAGCTGGCGAATTAATAGCCTGCTGGCACATTGCGTCTGCATCAAGGTCTCGCATGGATTAAATGCTATTAGAGTGCGTCGTAGATTCCGCATAATATTTATATTTTTCTTTTATTTTTTTGTTTTGCTATAAAGCAATATACTTGTCGTTATATATTTTAGATTTCTTGAGACTTGTCTCTTCTTGTCTCACTTGCAATTTTTGTAACTGTGAATTTGTTATTTTAATTGACTTAATGTTCGGAACAACTTTGATATGATTTTAAGTGCAAAAACTCTATTTAAATTAATGGTTTCATTAATGTTAAATGCTAGCTTGCACTTAACTTAAATTAAAAAATATAAATATTTATATATATATGTGCATTTTGTGTGTATGTGTGTTTATTTAGCACATCTTATATAAGTTTCTGCCGGGCGGTAAAACTTTATGATAATGACAGCTATCTGCCTTGAAAACCGCTTTGTTTTTCCACTTTTCACGTTGCAGCGAGCCACAAGTCAACAATACACACACGTACATAACTACTTATATATATATATATATATATGAGCCACTTGCAGATATGTGTATTTCTATGCTCGAGTGAATGAATGCAAATAAAATATTTTTGTTTGTCTCTGCCTTGAATTAATGTAATTCTATGAAAAATGCTGCATCTCTTTAAGGCTACAGTTGATTTCACAAGAATTATTATTGTTTTATTTATACAGTGGCTCAGAGCTTATTTGGACCAGTGCCAAACAAAATTTTTATTTGTCTGCCATTAACTAACTACACATAATTTTTCTAAAATTCCAAAGACCCATGGCAGGTACATATATTAACCACCAAAATTAATATATGACCCCAATATATTGGGGTTTCCCCACCAGGTAGGTCGGGTTATGTAAAAAAGTACCTCAATTTAAGGTCAAAGCTTATTTGGACCAGTTACATTATGGACACCTGGGTGCAATAAAACCCGGATTTTTAAAGTCAGGTTGATTACTTTTGGTATAAATAGACCAATCCTCCTGCCAACAAGGACTATGGGCAAACGGACTACTATTGATCAAAAGAATCTTATCCCCAAATAGCTGAAATGGTCAATCTAAGCATGTCAACTGTATACAACATCATTCGGAGCTTCGTCGACGAAAATCGGTCAGAGGACAAGGGCAGAATGGCACCAAACAAGATTTTCACTAAACAGGAGAAGCGGAGGATCATCAGGAAAATAAAGGGAAATCGTAAGCCATCGGCTCCAAAACTGACGAACAGGAAAAAGTGGAGTGTAAAAATGCAACAGTCAAGCACGGAGGAGAAAGTGACATGGTATGGGCATCTATCTCGGCAGCCGGCGTCGGAAATTTTTTGTTGTTTATTTAATTCTGAATAATTCTAATAATTAATATTTTAATATAAACTAATATTTTTTTCTCAAACGTGATATAACATTAAACAAATTGGCATTTAAACATTTTGCGTTTGTTTCTTTGTTTAAACATTATAGCACTTCAAATTTTTTGCTACACACTGGTCCAAATAAGCTCTGAGACACCGTATTTATCATTTTGCAATTATACATAAACTTAACGTTAAATATTATTTAGACATAAAATTTAGCTAAAGGTATTTTCTACGAAAGAAGTTTTTCTTTTCTCGTTTAAAAATTGAATTTAATGTTTTTTTTTTAGTTGAATTATTATTGTTATTAAATTATTAAAATAATGGTTTCAAAATCGTAGGGTGCTCAAATTAATAATATAATTGGATTTTCTATATATTGGATATTCTTCTATGGTAAAAATTCGAAATGTCTCAGCTTTGGAAGCCAAGCACAATGGAATCCATGAAGAAACAGAGAAACACAATTCTTATTCAGTTTACATACATTTCGATAGAGACTTTGAAAACTGTGATGGGCAGTAGAGATTATTATTATGCTTAGTTAACCCTGAACATATGCAACAGCCAACTAAAGAAATTGCGAAGTCGTTCAGATGCCTTTATTAATTTTACAAAACTTTGTTCTTTTTCTTTTCATTTAATTTTTGAAGATTATTTCTATTCACTGGTTTTTTCAGACTCTTACAATTTTATACAAATTTGCAGAAAATCTTATATTTTTCTTTCACATATGCGTCTGAAAGTATTTCTCCATTATAGTTAGAGCAATGAAAATATCCTCAAGTAAGCCAAATCCAACAAAATATTTGGTTGCCATCTTTTGGTTAAAGAGTTACCTATTTCGGTGAATTGAAAGTTGAATTAATTTTACTTAATTTGTTATCACTGCGTAAGTTGTTGAATAAGAGATAGTAATAAGAAAAATGTAATATAAAATACGTATAGCTTATGAAAAGGAGAACCATGTTTGTAGAAATATTTATAGATGGATCCATTTTACCCACAGATAAAAATGAACCAGTTAATTATGTACTTTAATACAATGTTAAATTGCTAGAAATGCATTCCACATCGTAAACTAGATAGGCTTATTTCATTTATAATATTATTCGGCATCCATAATTTTGGCACAAAGGTTTCTACCCAATCGAGTCGTCTGACAACTAACGCTAGCTGGTCGTGTGTAGCAATTGTTTTGAAACGGTTGTTTTACCAAAATAAATATTAAGGATTATACTGTCTGTTTCGCCTATTACCGATTTTGATTTAGCGTAACGTCTCTGTTGAACATGTGCACAATGGAAATTCACAAATGCGTTATGCTAAACATGATCATGTATGGACATGGAAAATAACATGCGGAATCACAGCATATCCAGCAAACATGATCTCAAAAATGGTCTGCTGGATGAGTGGAACAGCATCAGTCCAACAACTACCCGAAAGCTGGTATCTTCCATGAATATTAGGTTAAGGGAAGTTGTTAAGGCTAAAGGATATCATACTAAGTGTTAACATCCTTATTTAAGTTTTTATACGTCAAATATGTTACTTTTTTAAGACTGGTCCAAATAAGCTTTGACATTTATTATGGATATGTTTTTAGTTTTCGACTAATTTTAATTAATTAACTAATATTTTAATGAAAACTAAAGTATTTTTCTCAAACGTGATATAACATTAAACAAATTGTCATTTAATTATTTGCCGTTTGTTTCTTTGATTAAACTTTATAGCACTTTAAATTTTTTGCTAGACACTGGTCCAAATAAGCTCTGAGACACAGTATATGCAAAGGCCTCATTGATTTCATAAGGAAAAAGAGAGATGGCATATGTATGTGCACTCAAATCTAAAGGGAGAATTCCACAGAATACTTTTGTTTACTTCGACGGCGAGCATCGATACTTTTTAGTTGATTTTAGACGGCGAACTAGTGCACATTGAGTAAAATGAAAGTCATCGTTAATTTGATTGTGATTTGTAGGAATGATGAATTATACATTTCTCATATTAAATATCAGTGTCTTCGCTATATATGTGAATTTAAAAACCCAAGCTAAGTTTACGAAAACGATGATCCAAGTATTTCTGTCAAACAATAAGACTAAGTATCATTAAGCATGTTGTTTATGTTAAGTATTCGGCACTATTTAATTAACAGGCAGCGGAACATACGGCATCGAGTCCTACACGCGTACATACACTATGTCAAGAAAGTGTTTTGACATAGGGAAAAACCATCCTTCTTAATTTCTTTTGCAAACAAATTTACTTTATTATTGACTGGGAGGTAATCCTAAAATTTCAATCAGATCCATTCCTAAATAGTAGAATAAATTAACAAAGATTAATTTCCTTGCTATGTCAAAACACTTTCTTGACATAGTGTATATGTGTACATACAGGCATATTAGCAAACATACACAGTAAATGATTTTGATTCTTTTTATAATTGCGATGTTTGTTATGGCAGCAATTAATTTATTTATTTATACTTGGCGCGTCCGTCGTGTGCATAAAAAGCATATCGCATATACAAGATCAGGTGCTGTTAAACATTTTTTTTATTTAAATTTTAAGCTTTTTATTAGTTGGATTTTGATTGCAGAAGCTGGAGCAGGTTAAGGTAATTTCCGAATTGAAATTTTGTTCGATTCAATGGCAGCAATGGCGATAAACAAAAACGAGGCCAAGACCAATTATAAACAGGCGCTGCTCGTTTATTAGTAATTAATTTCAGTACTAACAGCAGAAAGGTTAAAGTCAGCGGCTCGTGGACATGTTGAATAAACATTGAATAAGTGAAAGACTATAAAAAACTGCACATGTAGCAAAAAAAATGTTTTCACATAGCGACAAAAGAATTGAATATCATTTGTAAGTTAATTGAACTCATCTTTGAACTACCTTACATAAATAAGCCATTTATAAATTTGTAATTTAACAGAAATGTTTGCAATTTGCAGTTGTTCTTCTTCTATCTATTACACAAAATAAAATTAATATTTACTATCCCCGAGCATTGCTGCTGCACTTTGAATGCCATTCAAGCACTGCCTTTGAACGTGCTTATTTAATGGTATATTTTATTTCGAATTCTTTCATCTATTCCATGCTTAACAGCGTACTGTAATGTAAAGACAGCTGAAAGCATAATTGCAAACAATTAGCATGTCTATGATTGAACAACGGGAAAGCAGCGGACTGTTGATCGGCCTTTAAATACCATGAGTTAACATAATTGCTAATCCTCTGAAGAGACTGGTAAATAAATAAATATGATCTGTATATAATAAATATGATCTGCTTAAATGGAAACATTTAATGCGTCCATGTTAAGTATGAATTAGTTAAATTAAAGCAGTTTACATTATATACTCAGTTTGTTAAGCAGTGTGGCGATAACTACCTTTGGTCGCTTATACCCGTTGTAGGTATCGCTACAGATGTGTTGTTGTCTGTCAGTTCCTTGTCATTGGTCCTTCAGGGCTGCTATCGGATTTGCTTTGTTGTGCAGAAATGCTGCAATCATTAAGCCTGGCCATAAAGCCGTGAATCGTTTCGCATTACAGATTGCCAATACCCCGAAATATGTGCACAAATATAACGGAACACACACACATACACACACACATACATATAAGGGAGTAGGTGACGTAATTGAAACTCAACTTGACTACGCATATTATCTAGTAGACGAGCGCGCCTGAGTGCGTTCACAAGAGCGAGCTGACTCGGACTCTCTGGCTCACATTTTCTATGACTTCTCCTTTGGGTTGGGTATGGCTTGTAGCTTGTAGCTTATGCGCAATTAGGCAGCCGATGAACTTGGCAATGTTATTAAAATAGCGTATATATTATAAACAGACAGTGTTCAGTGCGGGAACAGCTGTTTATAGATCTGGCCAAAAATAAAGAAATATAGTACATGACTGCTGATACTACAACAAGTTGCTCGTGTCTCATGGCCATAATTCGTATTGTATACACACTAAAATCCTAACTCAACAGCAAACAGCACATGTTTTCAGTTCACTCCTCGAGGCGTGCGAAAATGCGCCTTATGAAAGTAAAAATAAATTATTTTCGGCCAAATTACCAAATTTCCACCATTTGCTAATTTTAGGCAAACATTACTCGCAGGTGCTTGATTTTTATGCTACATTCATTTGCAAGGTCTGTTTAACCATGTCACATATTTGGAATCTGTTTATCTCCTTCAGACTTTTAGATTAATGAATTTACGGCATAATTCCTACACTCAAGAGAAGAATTTTCTAAAACTCATTAGCCCATAAAATGCATACTAAATAAATTTAATTATATAAACATTATGTACGCTAAATAAACTTCATTTTCAATACATCATTTTTATAAATCAAGTTTCACATAATAAATTTTGTTACACTCATTAAAGGGGTATTTGCTCGTCGATCAAGTTCATCTTCTGCTGACCCATTTTCGGAACGCTTTTGTGTTTATCCATGTTTGATTGACTTTTTAATGGGCTGATGGCAATTTGAGCAGCTTGTGAGACTTGTGTTTAAAATCATTTGTGTGCACTGAGTATATCAAAATGACTGCAAGAGAACTTACATTGACTTGCAATATGGAATTATGTACAATAATTGACGCTAAGTTGGAAATAAACACAATACAATACACACACAATAGGGCAACTTAGTTAATTATTGTAAGGTTTCAGAGATATTGAAGTAAACATTCTGAATGTTGTTTACCCAACGGCAAATGTAAATATTACTATAGATACATATATATATTCTGGCCCCAAACAAATATACGCATATGTGCTACAAATCTCTAAGCCAGCACTTAAAATTTCTTTATATTTTTGCAGAGCCCCAGCTTTAAGTTGCCAAATGTTTTTGCATAAGCAGAACCAGTGCAAATAAAATCAAATCAAAGAGGAGAGCGAGTTCCACCCACAACATTAATGCCCAACACAAATAACAGAGCAAACACACAGAGAGGGAGAGAGAAAGAGAGATAGAGAGAAAATAACAAATGCCCGTGAAACAAACTCACACAAAAATAGGGATAAAATGAACCACATACTGGTCTTCTGCTATGGCCCTCAGCTACAGTGTAAAGTTGGCCAAGTTATGCCAAATTGGCAGCCTCCAGTTATTAGCCTTGGGCAACGAAATAAATTCAAGTATTTTTCAATGTGCCCACCTAAGCTAATTCAACTTTTGATCATCTTTACATTTTCTTGCTATTGGTCTATTTATTAAAATTTTTATATGAAAATAAATTCTTGGGTGCTTTAGACTTTATATCATAAAAAAATGCTTTTGTTGCTGTATTCAAATTTGATTGTAAGCAAAGGTAATACAATATGTTAAAAGAAAACAAATTGAAATTTTTGAGCTTAGATTGCATTTTGGGTATCATTTTTGAACAGTGCTGCTTCAGCTTTAAGTTAAAATGTGTGAAAATTAATTTAAATTCTGCTTAAACTGCGTCATTTATATAATACGAAATATAAAGGATTTGTGCAAATATATTTTTGTAGGCATTAAAAAAAAAATAACTAAAAAAAAAAAAATATTTTATTACTTAAGACGAATTAAGATACAAGCAAATGGATTTGTTTGGAATAACCTTTCACTGTTATTTTATATTATTATATTCACAATGTGAGTTCCTCTGAAATTCTTACAAAGCAGCAACAATAAGAGATAAAAAAAAAAACTTACAGTAGAATGGCATTTTATGATGCTCTTACAATTCTATATATAGACATAAAAAAACTGTATTGAGATATAATGGTATTCAAGAAAGATATGAAATATCAACTAGCAACTGTTATGAATTAGCAATATTATTATTTTGATCGCAGCTGTGTTCGAGTAATAAGTTGAGGCATGTTGCTGTCAGTTTAGCAATTAAAAATCAATTTGTTAACCTATGTACAATCGACAGCTGCTTGTGGCGCCACCAAAACCAATCGAAAGTCCAGTTACGAGCCAAGCTTGGCCGAGTTTGCAACACAAGTAACTCACAACATTGACGCCCCGCAGTATTCAGCGTTAATTGTGGCACTCGCCGTGTAGCAAGGATACAAAAATTAATAAGCGCAACACGTGCAGCGGTTTTGCCAGTAACTAAGAATACAGAGTCGTCTTCTTGTTGCCATGGTGTGGCAGGATAACAAAGGGGTGGGCCATGGAATGGGACAGGGGATGACTTGGCCCTTTCAGGTTCAGGGTGCCAGGATCAGGGCCAAAGCGAAAGTTTGTGTTGAACGAGACGGCTTTGAAGTCTAATAGGATTAGCCTCACCGCCCGCCCACCACTTAGTGGGCGTGTTTGTATGCCGCAAATAAACGAAAGCAGTGTGTATGTGTCGATGTGTGTATTTTGTGTGTGTGTGTGCGTTTGTTGGGGTGTTTTATCTGTGGCTAGCCAAGAAATCCGATTGATATAAATAATATTAATAACGCAGGGCAAATATTTAGCGAGCAAATTGTAACTGAATTTTATTATTGCGGCATATGTATATCAAATATATATGTATATGTGTACGTATGTATATATGAATATTGTGTAAATAAGAGTGATTTCCAGCTTGGGGAGCTCCTAGCCAACAGTGCGATCATTGAACTTAATCGTCAAATCAGTCTTGGCCATGTTTGTGAAGGCGCCAACAAGTTCGGTGAGGTTTGCGTTGGGCAAACGCCTGTCGAAGGGGAAGCCCATGGTGCGCCTATCCGGATACAGTTTGTCCTTGAGTCCGCAGAAGGAGTAGGCCGTGCTGCAGGCATCATCCGGTGCGCTGTGTGTGTGTTGTTTTTTTCATTACCAATTGCCAAACGTAGTTCGCATAGTTAAAAAAAAGGCACCACTCACTTGTTTAACTGCTCGACCGAGTCGTTGCTATAGTCCGAAATCATGACAAACAAATCAAATTGCATTCCCTCCGGCTTGCCCTTGGGCAACAGCAGATGCTGCGGCCAGCCGCAGCCGCAGAAGCGGAAACGTGCCAATTCATCCGCTGCCGTCGGCTGATAGTTGGCGCCCACCGCGCGGAACGAGCGCTCAAATGGAATGGCCACCGAGGACTCTGTCGACTGGCGGCGTATCGTATTCTCACCGGGCACCACTGTAAGGACAAAAAAATAAAAGTGTGCGAAGAATCGTCTTGAAATTTACAAAAATCGACTCTGATGCATTTAGGAAAATCCTATCTGGTTTTTAGAAATTTTCCTTGTTTTTGACAAACTTTTGTCTAATACTAAAATAATAATAATGAGATTAGAGCTAGGCAGTTTTTTGCCTTTGAATTTCCCTAAAAATTGTAATCATTTTAAAATAAACATTTGATGAATTTATAATCCACCTAAATTCTTTGTATATGTGATACTCTAAATTACGCGGACATATTATTATTAATATCATATTTACTCATTTTATAAATAAATGATTTAAGAGACTAGATCTTGGTAAGGAAGCTGAAGTGCATTTTACTCACGGTTTACGATAAATTTGTCCATTTCAATGGCCATGAGACGCTGATCCTCGAGACGCAGTGCCTCATTGCGCTCATCGGTCTTGGGGCAGATGAAGATGCGGCAAGTGCCTGTGCGTCTGGCGCCAGAGTTCGTCACATTGAAGGTGTAGGTGAAGGGCGCGTTCTGTAGATGCCTAAATGAGGCCGATACATTGTCATCCTCTACGGGGCCAAAATCCAGGCCAGCAGCCAAATTGGTCACCGACTTTTGCCAGTAGGTGAGCAGAACATTTGGGCGTGCACTTGCTGCGCCCAATTTGGCTTCCACACGGGTCACATTGATCCCCGAAAATTCCAACTGGGCATTGTTGTAGGGCGGCAGCAGCGTTTTGTGCTTGTTGAAAATGACATCGATGAATCCGTGCCATCTGTAGAAGATCGGATCACGCATAGCCGTCGTCACATCGCCCATAACGCCAAAGTCCTCTAAGTGGCGGAAATCGGGATCGTGGGCAAACGAGATAACCGTATGGCCCTGATTGTGCAAGTTTCCATAAAACTGGCTATTCACGGAGAGCGTTGGCGACGCCTCAATCATGTTGCCCAGTATATCAATGCCGCGCTGTTCGTCCAGCGGAATACGCTGTCCCTGAGTCTGTATACGAAAGCGGCATCAGTAATAATTAAGCAAAAGTGATCTAGTCTAATTAAGATCAATATGACAATAAGTTTCAGACAATAACTTTGATGTGTCTTTTCTTAAATAAATTTAAAAAGTTTATCAATAATGTGAAATGGAATATTTTATGTCAATATGGCTACACCTTTAAATATGTGGCTATTATTACTATCGAAATTCGATATGTATTTAAAAATATTGGCGAGATACACATATATCAAATAAGGAACAAGAATATACATTCCAAATGTTGAATCTCTAGCTCTAGTAGTTTCTGAGATCTGCGTGTCAAAAGGTAAAGATTATCGACACTTTTTGATGCTTCCTTGTGATTGTTACATTGTTTTGCACAAAAGACAGAGGAATATGCCTATGGTTCTCCCTGGTGTAAGATTCGTGTTACTTACATTCTCCACAAAGCCCTGATCAATGGCGGCAAGGATGCGATCACGCCAGCGTTCCAATTCGGATATCTCAATGCTGCCATCTGGGCGATCCACATCGCGGAGTAGCTGATTGGAGGCACGTGCCGGATATGTGCGATTGTTGACGCTCGACAGGATCTTGGGGAAGTAGCCCTCGGCGACCTCGTCGCGCAGATTATTGAGTGGCGCCACACGCTTCAGATTGTTGCATATACGCTCCACATTGTAACGAGCGATCAGTTGATGGTGCATGTAGTAGAAGAGTTCGCCACGACGATCCTTGTTGACCACGTCTATGGGTCCACTGGCCGGATAGACCAAGTGCCAGTGCCAGTGATGGCTGTTGACGCCAATATCCTCGCGGAAATAGGCCAAGCGCTGCTCCTCCTCGCGATTGGAAGCCGTATAGTTGATGGGAATCTCCAGAACGGGACGATTGCCGCTCTTGGCAATCACCGATGCCTCCTGGCGTGCATCCTATATGCAAATTTCGTGTAAGAATTATGTTAGTTATGATTCGTGTATTAAGTGCTTACCAGAAAGGCAGAGGGCTCAATAAAGTTGCCCGGGAAGATCTGGGAGATGTTGGGAATGGGCACAGTGCGTGTATCCGGACGATGGGCAACAGCTACAGCATAGCTGTACTGGAACATCACAGGATTCACGCGATCTCTGCAATAATACCATTAGAACATTTAATTATTGTAGAACAGTTTCAAACCAAATGCAAATTTACTTTGTGTAGGCGGCCAGTGCAACGAATTGTTGCAAATTGGGCGCATCCAGATACAATTTAATTAGTTGACCAGCGATCTCTCTGTGACGAGAACTAAACAACGAGAATTGATCCTTCCTGCCCAGCTTCGCGGCAAAGTCGAGATTCGGTACTTTACTCAACTCTCGCAACGGAATCCTGGTTTCGACATTCTGGCTGAAACGGGTCGCAACCTCCTCCGTATTGTTGCGGTAGCGATCCGTGTAGAAATTATCGGGCAGATCGAAGACAGTCTTGCCATTATCACGAGTGGTGAACACTGGCTCCAGCGGACGCTGGAACAACAGCTCTAGAGCTTTCAAATCCGTGTTCATTTTAGTAAGGTTAACAAAGATTTAGCTAAGTCAAATTTAAGACAAGTTTAAGTTGTTCTCCTCACGAGCTGTTGCAGCGCACTGTGGAAATTGAAGCCAGCGAGTGCCGTATTTATAGCTCTTCAGCCAGCTCTTCTCACCACAAATAAATTCACTTTTGTTTATGCATATGCCACAAACATTTTTTATCAAGTCTTTTATTATTGTTAGTTAGCCACAACAATTTTGACAAAAATTCCCTTACTTCCGATAAGCAGTATCACTAATAAAAGCCAAAGGGTTTCTCAACTGTGATATATCCACAGGCAGTGCATAAATTAGTGCCTACAAATGTGTTCAACATGCTTATCTTTTATTATTTCACATGTTCTCACAGTGAAAAGTGATAATAAACGCTACTGTTTGAGTATGCATGTGTTTTGTTAACGATATCACAATTCATGTCAATATATTAGCTATGCTTTGAACGAAAGACATTTTATTTCTCTGTTAGTCAAAAAATTATACTCCCTCAGTTTAAAAGAAATCTTGTTGAATCTCTATATAAGTATATGTGTATTCTTGCGGACGGCAGCATAGCTATAAAATAAAGCGGCAATAGGAACAATCGGTCGCCTATCTCGATCAAGAATAAACGCTTATCTTATGCACGTGGAAGATGGCATACTCTTTAAGAACGGAGTTAATCTGCTGACATCTACATTTTCGATCTCATATTTAGTGAAAAGTCAACAGCATCAATATGAAGTTGGTTTAACTTGCATGACTCAACTCAATTTAAAAGGAAAAATCATGAATCTCAATGAATTCACCAGAACTTAAAGGGTTCAACGTTCGTTCAGCAAGAAATAAGCGTAACATTTCTGAATAGCCTCAAGGACGACGGATAGTGCGATTATAATGCAGAATATTATGGTAAGCTTGCCTTTGTTTTGCTTGGGCATTTTTACAATAAGTAGAACCCTATTCAAGTCCCTCTGGCTAGTACAATAATTGGGCAATACGCGTATGTGTTTGTAACAGGCCTGTGGCTTAAATACACATACACACTCGAAGACGTAAGTATTGCGGATGATAAGACTTATGCATAAAGCATAACAGACATTTACACACTTTTCTTATAGAGAAATACAACTTTTGCGAATTTAAACATTTGTGTAAATCAATTGTTCACGCTTCGTGACCAGAGCAAAAACTTTTGCCATTGTCAATAATAAATGTAAGTTCGCCAAGGCATTCAAATGTGCATGCATTAATCTGTGAAATTGACAGCAAATAAAACCAGGAGTTTGGTGGCACAATATCCATGATTGTGGCAGCAACACGCAATGGGCAAAAAAACAAAGTTTTTACAAAAATCTGAAAACTATGAACCATAAAACAATTGATAAAATTAAGTGATTCATTTAAGTCTCTTAATTAATTTTAACAATTTTGATTTTACGTGTACTACTTATACTAGGATTTATTTTAAATTTTATATTCGCGGAGCTCGGATTTTAATCTAGGCTTTCCAAGAAATTGCTCCACTGTGCGATATTGCCTTGACTCGCTTCAGCTTAGGGGGCCAGTGAGTTGGGGAATTCGAAAAATGATTTTCCTCCATTTTTCCACAACATGGAAATGACTTTTTACATGAAAGTTGAATTTGCGCTGATGTTGTTGCTGCTGCTTCTCTTCCTCGATTTGTTATATGTCCATAACACTTACAATATGTAAAGCAATAATTCATCAAGAATGACAATACCTTATCTAGCAATAATTAATTATATAATCATTTCAGTCTTGAATTGAAAATCCACTCAAAATTCGAAACGTAAAGCTTGAAAAACTTCCAAATCTTGCTAGACTCGTGCGCAAAATATGCTCAAGTTTCTTATGCAATGCAAAAAAGATTGGGATAGGTAGATAAAGAGAAAAGTCGGGTCGTTCACCATATGCTACATAGCATCTCGTAAAATTATCGTTGATGGTTGCTTTAATTGTGAGTTGAGCAGTTGAGCAAAAAGTTGACTACGGGATAACGTTGGGATAACGTCTAAAACATTTTGCGGGGCATCGTTGTTGATGGCGGAAGGGGCTGACCATCGGAGGGGAAACCGGTTGTTGGCTAACCACAAGAATTTTCGGACGGGGCTTATCAATATTAGGTTTGCTCGCTTAGCAGTAACCGAGTGCAAAAAGCAAAAGCAAAAATAAAACTCATTAATAATGCGAGCTTTTAAGCTAGTTGAAAATTTTCAACAGGTTAACAGCGGTAAATTTAATATGCAACACAAGTGAAAAGGGTGAATTTGCCGCAAGGAGGTGCAATTGCCTTTGGAACTAGTATTGAAAATGTTGCTTAATAGAAATGGGTAGAGCATATTAAAATATTATTAAGATATAAGGTTTGCTTGCTTTTAATTAAAAAATAAAATGTAATACGAGATCCAACTAAAATTGTAGTCAGATAATACCATTAATATTAAGCTCTGATACCCAAGGTACCCGGAGTATTTTGCTTTTGCGCAATATGCGTCATGCGCCTGTCCATCTGTCCATTTATGTTTACACCCTCAAAGCCTAGAATCTTGTGACATATGCTGGTTTGTGCCCGTAGTAGACAAAGTGAAAAAATTGAATTCTACGTCCACTAGGAGGTTGGGAAATCGATAAAGTCGATAAAGCCAAATATCTCGTAGAATTTTAAAGCAGTGACTAAACTTGTTAGGTAGGTTGGCACCTGGCACTAAATTTCGGATATGTCTATATCTTCCGCAGTTTTTAAGTCAGAATCATCATATGTGGATTGTATATTAAATTACATTATATCTTCCAAAACTTGTAAGCTAGAATCACCGAATTTTGAAAGAATGTCACTGGTAGCACCCTTCAAACTTGGGAGCTAGATTACTAAGAACGCATTTTTTTTTTGTTTAACAATTTATTATATAAATAATTTATATTTTTCCTGATTTTCATTACTGGTAAATGAAGTCAGACATTTAAAACAAAACAAAGTTCCAGAAAATTGAAAATGCTTTTTAGTTTTGCAGATATGTATAAGCGAGTCTGTTTGATACTGAATTCCTTTATGAAATCAAATCGAGTTTGTCAGCAAGTTTCATGTTAATTTTGATAGAAACATGAGCATTATTCTGGCTCAAAGCACTCCCTAACTTGAAGTACCATTGTAAGAGAAACATGAGGTGGATTCTATCTAGCTAGGTTCACATTGGCAATGTCTTGCCAACTGTTTAACTAAATAGATAGCTTAATTAATCATATACTTAACAAATTGTAAATTGTAGCTGTGTGAAACTGACAACTAGAGAATGGCCAAATTAGCAGTATCCAAAAGGTGATTTAATGCAAGATTCAAATTTGTTGCAAACTTTTGCAAAATCAATGCTGACAGCGATAGCTACTTAATGACTGTTAAGCTGATAGCCCAGTTTAAAGCATGGCCCTTAGCTGAGCACGTGTCAATCTCAACAGACTAATTAAGAACCAGTAGCAGACAACAGCATTTCAGCTACAACTAAACTTTGAAAAATAATCGACCTGAAAGTAAGAAAACATTTCTCGTTTTTATAAATAAATGCTTATTTTATACCTTATTTTTGTTTTTCGGAAATAATTTGTATTGTTTAGAAATAGAAGGAGTAAAGAGTTGAAGGTTTTATATTGATGTTCAGAAAGGAGTGATTTGTGAGTATTGTACACATAAATATAAACACATTAATATTTTTTTTTTCTTCAAATTTTTAATTAAGAAAAGGAATTATTTCGTTTTGCTTGAATTAAAAAAAAAAAAAAATTCTGAATAAGTGTACAACAGATGTCGAAGTGCACAAATGACAACTGAAACAAATTATTTAACAAACAGGCAGCGACAAATGAAAATGGGAAAATGGTCATGGGATTGTGCATGACTAACACTACTGGTTGTTAGTTAGCAGCTACGATTTGCCAGTTGGCTGTTGGCTGTTGCCAATTGTCGTTGGCTGTACAACTGTCAAACGCCATGTGGCAGCAGACAGAGAATTGCCCTGTTAGCCATGTTAGTGATTGCAACAATGTGTGCGACTGCCTGCGAGTGTGCGACTGGTGTGTGCGTGTGTGTGTGTGTGTGTGTACAAAGGTAATTGAACAACATTTGCTGAATGGCTTGTAACAAATTGCCACAGAATGAAGGAGTGACTGAGATAGAGACAGCGACAATCACAACGACAATTTTTAGCAGAGAGAGTGATAGAGAGAGAGAGAGAGAGAGAGAGAGAGAGAGAGAGAGAGAGAGAGAGAGAGAGAGAGACAGCGTGTCTAAGTGCTGCAACATCAGGTGTGGAAACAGTGTTGGCATTGTCAACGCCAGACAGCTGGCTGATTTTTCTGTAATATTAACTTCAAGGCCATATGTTCGCTTCTGTGCGACTGTCAACATTTTGTACCCATCAAAAAACACATCAAAATGGATATTAAAGTGTACCAAAATTGAGTACTGGCAAGAGTAGACTTTTGGAAAGAGTAATCATATTTCTGAGTCTTACCATATTTGTCACCTTGTCATGCAAGCCAAATATAATCATTAGATATTATAGTCTTTCTAGTAAGCTTAAAAGGCTTTCACAATTTCAGTCGTCTGCCCATCAGCTCTGAGATCTGAGCAAATTGAAAGGAAATTTGAAATTTGTATCTTATAGAAATCATTTGTAATGCACAGGGTGCAAGAAGTTTCCTAATCATGACAAATTCCTATATATCATGATGCACTCTGCTTTACCATATGCTCATAATATCAGCAGAGCTGATATTTTGTTTATTTTTGTTATTTTTATGATGTTTCTCAAATAAATATTTCCATTAAGTCTGCTTGTTGAAGCATATTTCTTCATTTTCTGCTTGTGCAGTTCTGCGGACCTTAAAGCACTTCTAGAATGGAATAAAGTTTTAAAATGACTTGAAGAGCTTAAACCAATTTTTCGCTAAGAATTAATTCCCTAATAAAACATAATAAACCGGATCTCAGAGACTATAACAGCTAGGGACTTCAAATTGAGAATATAGGCTCTCGTATACCCGGCTCAAATAAAGTTTGCTTTATTTGATCGAGAACTGTCTCCGTTTCTCGAATATCGATTCATTTCGATTTACGATAGCAATAATTGCTACACTTTTAAATCTAATTAATACATAATATGCATATGCATTTTGTTGATGAACTGCCAAAATCTAATTTAGTTCGGATGAGAAACACTCAAGTTATAAATACACTGACTCAGACAGTACAGTCCTGGCTTATCAGGAACTATTCCCACATGATAGTTCCACCGGCCCCGTCTCCAGATTTAAATGTTATTGAAAATTGGAGGGCTCTGCTGGAAGATTACATCCGGAATCACAGCATATCTAGCAAACAGGATCTCAAAAATGCTCTGCTCGATGAGTGGAGCAAAATCAGCCCAGAAACTACCTGGAAGCTGGTATCTTCCATGAATAATAGATTAGGGGAAGTTGTTAAGGCTAAAGGATATCATACTATACTCCAAATATGTTATTTTTTTAAGACTGGTCCAAGTAAATTTTGACATGTACTTTAAATAAGATTTTAGTCGTTGACTAATTATACCCTGAACCCATTAAAAATGGGTAAAAAGGGTATAATGGTTTTGTGCAAATGTATGTAACAGGCAGAAGGAAGCATCTCCGACCCTACAAAGTATATATATTCTTGATCAGGATCAATAGTCGAGTCGATATAGCCATGTCCGTCTGTCCGTCCGTCCGTCCGTCTGTATGAACACGCAGATCTCAGGAACTGTAAGAGCTAGAGAAAATTTGGAATATAGGAATATAGGTTCTCGTATACCAGGCGCAGTATTAGTTATTTTTTCGATAACTGCCTTCGTTTGTCAATTATCGATAAATTAAATTTCCGATAGCAATAAATGCCACAATTTTAAAGGCAATCTTCTAATTAATACATAATATGCATATGCATACTCTTAGTGTAAATCTTTTTAAAGGGGAATTTGCCAATAATAATAGAATATATTTAATAACTGGGTTCAGGGTATATCGTAGTCGAGTTCACTCTACTACAGCACTCTTACTTGTTTTAATTAATATACTAATATTTGAATACAAACTAAAGTTTCTTTATCAAACATGATATAGTATGACTTAACTTTTATAGCACTTTAAATTGTTTGCTGTCAATATACGAGCGCAAGTGTATGAAAGAGATGGCATGATAATCGACGCGAACGTCAATATGTCTTTGTTTGTATCCAGCCAGCTCGGGTCAGCTCGGGTTTGTGAATAAAAACATGCACTGCCTTAATTTTCTTTTTACTCTTCAGTGCCAGTGCTTGCTATAAGAAATGAGTGCACTTGCAGACCTGCTCAAATTTGTGGAAATCCGGGGAAATGTTAAAGAGAAATTTGCCAATAATTTAGGAATATATGCAACAGCTGGGTATAGGGTATATCGCAGCCGAGGTCACTCGACTACAGCACTCTTACTTGTTTGTAATGGCTTATGATGGAATTTCATAATCATTATATTAATATTGAAATTGATTATTTTATTATTCGTTCTCTTGAATTGGAGCTTTAATTATTTTATTTGACATATATATTTTGGTGGAATCCTAATTATTTAGGCACCCTTCTTGTTTCTCTTGCCACTGCTGGTGCGCTGCACATTGGCCACAATGTAGCCTTTGAAGAGAACCACTTGGTGGCTGATATAGCTGAATACTACATGAACTGGCGTTTCTAACGTGACTGCTGGTAGCAGACTCAGGTCCAGACGAAAACCGCGCATATTGTAGGCTTTGTCGTGCTTCAAGGGGCAATGCTTGGGAATATTGCTGTAACGGTCAAGTATGTCGCGTATGATGCGCAAGAGGGTCACTTGATTTCTATTGGAGAGCAACTGGCAGCCATCTGTGGTCACATTAAGCAGCACAAACTTCTGAGTGCGTCGTGGCAGCACAATCAACATGTCGAAATCAAACGTATCCACTGGTTCCTTCAGCACAAATTCCATATTCAACCTGCGCCGTTTCGGATTCTTGCTCAGGCCACAGTTGACACTTGCCAAGAGATTCCCATTTTCATGGCTGCCTCGGATGCATGTAAAGTTCACGAACTGCAGCTCAAAGTCATTCTGTACTCGTACATTCAAGTTAATCCCTATTGACGTTATAAGCACACATACCGTATACGCACCTTGGCCGCAGCCTGGTGAACGAGTAGATGCCATAAGACGATGACACAAATTGCCAAGGGCGTTGTGTACATTTCGGAGCTCTGTTTGAAACTAAACGCATTAAGCAAAACAAAAGCAATTGAATTGTTAATTCATTCGTTAATCAAAATCTGCAAATAATGCCAGCTACTGATGATTGACTAATGTGCAATTAAATATAAATATTATTTGCCAGCAATAATACAAATACACCTTAAAAATAAATGTTGAATGGGTTAATTATTGCGAATGCTATTCTTATTCTATTTATATTTTAAATATTAAAGTTTTCAAACGTAGCTTAATCTTAATTTTGCATGTATTCCGTTCCTCACCACGGAGAGCGACTTAATTTAGTTAAGATATTCACTTAAAGTATTAAGTAGTAACTTGTCTCATTTTAAATACATTTTTGATTTATAAAATTATACATTTCGCTTTCCTATTTTAGTTTGTTCAGTCGAGTTTTATATTTGATTGCTATACCAAGGGTATCTAATATTTGGCATTTAATTTCTTTCTTATGTCCATAGCATATATACATATATAGACATATAGATATGTATATATATGTATATATATATATATTTATATAAATATATATTTAAGCAGCATTCACATAATTTTATTTAAACAGATTAAGCTTAAGCAAATTACCAAATAATTTCTTTAATCAATCAATTCAGTTGCCACAATTTTTCATACATAATAATAAAAGCATGTGTTAATCATAATTACGCTACAATGGCTTGCAAACAATTACGATTATTATTATTGCGAGATGAAATATTAATAACAATTAAATCGTAATTAGTATTAGTATGCTTTTTATACCCTGAACCCATTAAAAATTTGAAAAATCAGTGTAGTGGTTTTGTGCAAATGTATGTAACAGGCAGAAGAACGCATCTCCAACACCATAGAGTATATATATTCTTGATCAGTCGATATATCCATGTCCGTCTGTCCGTATGTCTGTTTGAACACGCAGACCTCAGAGACTATAAGAGCTAGAGACTTCAAATTTGGAATATTGGTTCTCGTATGCCCGGCGCAGATTAAGTTTGCGGGTTTTTTTTATTATCGATAACTGCCTCCGTTTATCGAGCATCGATCAATTTAAATTGCCGATCGCAATAAATGCCACAATATTCTAATTAATACATAATATGCATATGCATATTATTGATTAACTGCATAAATTTCATCCGGATAATTTCGGATAAGAATCACCCAGGTATAGTTGAAAATATATTCTCACATTGATCTCATTTCTATCAGCAGCCGCAAGCATTTTCTGTATGCATAAATATGCGAGCGCATGTGTGAGAAAGAGATGGCATGATAATCGACCCGAGCGTCCTTTTGTTCTTGTATGTATTCTGCAGAGCCCGTTTACCTACTATTGCGTGTACGTATATATATATATGTATGTGTGTATTTATGTATGTATGTCTGGTATGTATGTATGTAAAAAATTGTCAATGGACTATTCACTACGGAATACATTATGGCACAAATTCAAAACATATACCCCTCTCATTTCGGGAGTTACAAAGTTTGGTCTACTCAAAAACAAGTTCAGGATGTCACAAGCGAAAGTGAACAAACAGATTTAGTAGCAAACGATCACACTAGAGCTCATAGAATCGTCATAGAGAATAAATGTCAAATACTTAACCATACATTTTTTCTTAACTTAAAGAATAAAATCGAAAATATTACAAAGCATGAGAAATTTGCAAAACAAGCAAGTATGATAGGCACCCAAAAAAGGAAAACTGCAACCAACTCCTATTCCGACCTACCCCGGTCAAATCATCCATATTGATCTATATACTACAGAGAGAAATATTGTTCTCACTGCCGTCGATAAATTTTCAAAGTACGCATAAATAAATGTCTTAAATTCAAAAGCAACAGAAGATCTATAACAACTACGTGAGGTATAAATAGCGAACAAAATGTAAATATCACCATAAAAATCCAAAGTGGACGGATTATCCATAAAAATAATCTAAAAACATAATATATTCCAGATTCTTCTTATCAACTTGTCTCTGTCTAGCGACCATATTGGGCTACTCCCATTCACATATAATACCCATAAAAACAGGAATCGCAGCACTAGAAAATGACACTTATAAAATAATTCACGTATTTAACATTGAAGAATACGAAATGGCGTTCGGTAACTTGTCGAACAAACTTAACGATATAAATAAAACACACCCACTCTTTTCCTTACTTGCTTTCGAATTCGCAAAAGTAGAATCAAACTTAAGAACATTGAAACCACCACAAGGAAAAGTCAGAGCAATAACCAACAAATATTTGGAACCAAAGAGAATTGTGGGACTCATAATGATAAAAGCATATGTAGAAGAACTAAACTAATAGATCTAAGTAACGACATTTCTATAACACGAATCCTCAAAAACAAAATAGCCGATTGTTAACTGATAAACAGTCAACATGTATCCAACCACGAAGAATTGTTCACCGGAAAGATCCTGCTCAACAAATTCAAAGGCTAACTAAAAATCGACGAAGAACCAATGGACTTAAAAGGAACATTTCTGATCCAGTTTGAAAACTCTACAGTCAGGATAGGATGTACCTATCAAAAGTAATGAAATTCGCAGAAACAACACCACCACTGCTACAAATAAGAGAAGGGATATCAGATGTCGAGGAGGTACTGTCATTACTAATGTTGAACGAAATAAACATTAACAACACAAAGGAACTTAAAACACTCAGAAGCAATAGTAACAACAATAAATTTTACACTCTCAGCAACGCTCTTCATCCTACTAACAATCATAGTCACCTGTTGGGTCAAACAAAAAAACGTCACAGGAAAAGCTCGCAGTCAGAAAGACAATCCTCCGGAGCAGAATCAAACAATCCAAACAAGGTTCTACATCGCGTCCGAAGACGTCTGCATTTGAAGGGGAAGGAGTTAGAATTATCATTACAAATAACTCGAACTAAAGACAATCTGGATAAATGTCATACAACACGTGCGCCTCGTCAGCATATTTCATCAACGATGGAATCAGCTACAAATACACAGAGAGAGTCAGAAAACCGAGGTTACATTATGATAAGCTATAGTTTATAAAATTAGTTCAAATAAAGTTCTCAAACAAAAAGATTTGGTATTTTTTTTTACTAAAAACAGTAATAAATCGTTTGATTTATGTATGTTTGGTTATACGGATATTTGTCACAAGCCGGTGATTTCAGTTCGGGCTTGTGAGTAAATTTATGCACTTGTTTTTTCTTCTCTACAATGCCTGTGCCTGCCTTAAGAAATGAGTGCACAACCTTGTAAAAGGAAATTGGTCAATAAAACTATTACATATTTAACAGTTGAGTTCAGGGTATATGGTAGTCGAGCTCTTACTTGTAAGGTCATACTTTTTATATTACATATTTTCTCTAGGAAACAACACTTGGCAAAGTTCTCTTCAGTTTAAAAAAAAAGAAAACAATTTTGCTTGTTTTAAAACTAGCTTTGGGTTACATGGATTTAAAGTTTGTTTTGCCGGTATACTGTTAATTGCTGTGTAATAGTGTAAATAATATTATTTCAAAACAAACTGCAGACCAACTACGGTGCGTTCCGATGATGCCGAGCAACTGCTTGACCCCTTGGACAGAAATTTTCCAGTTCGCATATTCTGCATTAAACAAAAGTTTCGTGTACCTGCGGATCATTTTTTTTTTTACTTTATTAACATGAGCAGTGTTTAGGCTTAACCTCAACTACAGGATTGTACCCCGTTCAACATTAGCAACATGAATGAATGCAGATTGTGCACTATGCGCTTCATAGCCTAGTGCACCGGCGATGTCCTTTCAGCTTTGCATGTGCCCCAATATGCAAACTATGAAAGCTTTTCCTTGCGAATCGGATATGTATATTAATTTTGCAGTGCTCGTTAATATCAATAAATCAGAAATGGAATTATACTGGTCCGGCGAAGCGGCAGAAAAGGACGATTCCTTGTAGCCCTGCCATTTGCAGAAAGCAAATCTCTGAGAACATCTGTGCAAGTGGCATGTGGCAAGCTGCTGTAATAAAATAAAGTAAAGGTCATGCCAATTTAGTTACACGATTCGCTTGCGTTTACCCTATTATGGTTACATATTCAATTTCTCATATATGCATATAACACCAGCGGTCTTAGCTAATCGCTACTATGGCGCATAGGTTTTTCAATCGATAATATGTGACGTTGGAAATGCTTTAAATATATCAACCCTACAAGCAGTTCTCATTTGATGTAAGTCATATTTCCAGAAACCAATATAATGTTCCCTAACGGGTGGGAGTTTCTTGATTTTCATAATAAATAAATACAAATTTGCCGGAAGTTAATCCTGAGAGAGGATCAGGATTATAACGTAATTTTTTTTATTTAAAAGGGTATTGCTTGATCGATACCATCAAATCAGATTATTCTGTTCTTTTGTTGTATTTTGCGTCCAGCCAAGTGTGTTAAGCTTCAGCCACAAAAAATGCGAAATGTACTATAGCATTTCCGTGCCGCTTTTTATGTTGCACGTGCCGCACGACCAGTTGCCTTCTGCACATATCTGTATATAAATATATTGGAATTAAAAATGCCAGAAGCGTTTTCGCTTTACAAGGGCCTTTTAGGTGCCGGTTGTTCACTTTATGTGTATGTGTGTGTTTAATATTTTTTTACTTTTAGGTAAAAGCAAATTTATTCTTATCAGCTGCCATTGGTTCAGCAATAAGTGCATATTTTTTTCCATAATCTATTTTAATTTTATGAAATTAATTTACTTCACCGAGGCACTTCAGGTAAGCAAGTGCTTCAATTGTCGTATTCCAAGTTTATAGTCAATAAGTCAAGGAGTTTGCATTAGCTCAAGTATTTGCATGAAAATAATTGCTTGTTTTTCAAAAACTTTTCTTGAGTTATGCTGATGTAATGTTAAATTCAGAATTACTTATTGTGCACTGTCTTATTTGAGGTTTCCTTTTATTCCGAAATCATTTCAATTTAACCAATCAGACAAATTTATAATATTAAAACAAATTGTAATGCATTGAATTTAATTTTCTAGTCTAGAAAAATAAACTATTTATATTTTGTTTTTTATCTAAAGTACTTAAAAAAGACAAAAATGCATAAGCTGCTCCTTCAGATTGATCAAAACTTTTAAATGTTAGAGTTATAAAGATATAATTTTTGTATACTTTTATGTTTAGATATTATTTCAAGGTATATTATTATAATGTTTTTTTTTTATTATTAATTTAATAAAAAATTTCAAAAATCTTAGTTTTGATAAATCAATTTTGAGTTTATTTATTGTACCGGAACAAAACCATTTTGTTTGATTAAATTGGAGATATTTTGAAGGATCTGGTCTATGTATTTATTACCATTATATATTCACATTTGCAATTTCCTCTTATTGCACTCCTGCAATAGACTGAGTGTAAAATTGCCACAGCAAAGTTTCGATTAACAAACCCTTGAACAAAAACATGAGCAGCAGGTGCTGGAGAGTACTCATATCATCAGTCTAATCAGGTGGAATTATGTGGAAACGGAAATTGCACACACAGCGAACGCAGCTGTCAGTTAAAGTATGTGCATGTGTGTGTGTATGTGTGTGTGTGTCTGTGCGTGTGTGTTTGGGTTAACGAGATTCAAGCAACCATATGCTAGTGCTGGACCTCTGACCAAGGCACTACGAATGTGTTGGCTATGAACATTTTGTGGTTAAACATAATGTAAAATATTTCCTATTGGGGATGAGAGTGGAGTACAGGAAAGAAGACAGGAAATTTTAGTTGGCATACTAATTAAAATTACATTTGCAGTCTAACTATATGTTGCAAGTTGTGTGCACAATTTGCACATGAGTGCGTCCCATGGAACCTGACTACCTGGGAGGCAGTTACAATAGGCGATATTGGCACTGTGCCTCACAGCGTCTGTTATCGGTACCAAACACACATGTCACATGTCTGAGCACATATCAGTTGACTGAATTTCGTAAAAGTGGGCGTGTTGTGATCCAATGACATTAACTTAAACTAGCAGCCTTAGATTGCTTTCTGAACAGCTAATCTGAGACATATCCCATAAGAGTAAATAAATAAAAAAAATATGTAACTTGTATCTCATTTGTATCTTTTCTTTCGCTCCATGCTACTATTCCATAACATACTATTTTCGGACTGCATTTAGTCAACATACATTTTTTCTTTTATATGAAATATATGTTACAAATATATATGTTACAATATATATATGTAGAAAGAAGAATAAAATAAAGAAATAATAGTTGCGGTGACTGTTCTTTATATTCAAGGACTAAGACAGAATATTCCTATATTCTGATATAATATTTTACAGCTTTCTTATCACTGTTTACTTCATTGATATTCGGTCTCTTTTCCAAAATGTATCGTTATTTACAGTGGGTGGCATTCACTTTGTTCATAACCATAAAGTCCAATCAATTGCCACTTTGGGGTTTGCATCAAATGTCAATGTTGACTGATAAGAATCGAAGCATTTGGTTAGCCCTCGCTCACACACATACACTTACACACACACGCAGCCGTTCTTATCGCTGGTTAGCGGAATTTACTAATAAAAATAATAAAAAAAATATGTATATATTAACAATGTTCCCAGTCACAGCAGCTGTCAGTGCTTTTGCGGCTGTTCGGTGATTGTTGCCTCCTGCTGCTGCCTTCGGGAGTTTCTGAGAATTTACCAGAAGCAGCACCTGAGTGGTTGGCGCTGCTCCTGCTGCCTGTGGGTATTGCAAAATAAGAAAGTAATATTAAAAACGTCAGCAATACATATATACATATCGACGTTGGCTTAGTGCTTTTCCATTTCAGCTTTCAATACTGCCTTTACTTCTGTGTATTGAGGGTATTTGCAGCAGCTATAATGCTTTAAAAAATTTCGAGTATCCTGACAACAAAATGCGAGATTTGTGTAGAGAGAATAACAGGAGGATAGTAGCTGCTTGAATAACCATTTATTTAACAAAATTTATTTACTATGAATTTAAGCCAAACTTTGAGCAATATCAAGATTATCTCTGATTGCTACAAAAATATTATACACAAAAAGAGAAGTAGATAAAATCGAGAAGATAATGTACTAGAACATATATGTAAATCGAGTTTGGTGCAGAGCTGCATAGGGTACAGAAAATACGACTTGGGACCATTTCATATTTCAGTATTCTCGACATTAATTCTGTTGCTGTTGCATTAAATTCTACACTGCTTTCCTAATATTAACGACTTTTTATTGTTACATTATAAGTGTGTCAATAAATTAAATTAATTGCAAATTAAAAGTGTTTGTTCATCGTTGTCTTGGCTTAAGATAAAATGAACTCCATTGTTTAACCACAAAGTGTTGCAAAAACTAAATGCCAAATGGGTGTCGGAATGATTCTGAGAAAATTAGAAAAAACAGAAAACATTAATGAATCTATGCTTGTGTACGTCTGTGTGAGCCTGTTGCATATCTGATAATTTACAAATAAATGTGTCGTGAACAACGAGCTTAATAAACTCAAAAAGAAAATAATTGCAATTGTTAAATAGACCACAGATGCTTAACAGTAAAATTAACTTGTTCATTTAATTAAGTGTTTCTCATTTGTGCCTCCTTGCAGTTTTGACCAGCCTGAAGAAGCGCTTCTTTAGGCGCACCGGCCGCCACCATTCCTATGCCAGCCCGCAAGGGGCTGCTAGCGCCCCAGAACACATTCCTGGACACAATTGCCACACGCTTCGATGGCACGCGTAAGTCAAAAGATATATTATACACAAACATTAATATAGACAAGAGCGTACGTAGGAGGAGGCAGGTGGATAAGTGCCCCACTACATCATTACTTTACATTAAAGAAATGTGGTTTCGATTAAAATGTATACAAAAATTTACATTTCGACACCTGTACGAAATTCGGACTTGTTCAAAGACATTTTCCCCACTGTCAGCTAGCTTTGATATTTGTGCCAAAAGAGTATTTTGTAAGACACACATGTGTTTCTTTTGGCTTAGGTGAAACTATTCCACAATGCTGAAATGGATCCCATGAAAACTGAACGCACTTTAGGTAGTCATTGTTATCTAATGATAGTTATCTACATGATACTGGGTATTTATCTACATGTCTCTGTTTAGACTGTAGCATTTGTTTTCATAGCTGCGAAGGTGTGAGCAAGGGGCTCACATTGTTTTCTTAAAAACATCAAAACATGTTCACAAAGAACTGGCTGCTCAGGAAAGCATGTGAGACGAAAATGCCTTAAAAGAAGCCATGACCTGTTCTTATTAATTGCTAGCGCATTTATCCAATATTTTCAACAATTTTGCAAGAAATCTATTATAAACCTTCGCTATAAAAACATTGATTTGTAAAGGAACAAATAATAATAGCAGTGAATTAAAAATCTATAACGTAATCATAGAACTGGTTTTAGCAGATAATACATAAAATTAAATATTACATTTATAACTCATTAATTTAACGCCTAACAGTCCAGAGGTCGCTGGTGTGGAGGCGCTTCAACCTCCTGCGTGTTGTATTTGACCCAAGCCAAAGGTTTGACGTGGTTAAGCAACCGGTCATTGTAACGACTCGTATGCCGATTGATTTCTTCCATAATTGTTGGAAGGCCGAAGTCATTGTGCAGCGTCCTATTGCTGACATAAGGTGGAGCCCCAGAGATGTCTCGGAGCATCTGGTTCTGCAAAAGTTGAACATGGTTAATCCAAGATTTTGCAGCTGTGCCCCAAAATGGAATCCCGTATGTCCATGTGGGCACGATGATGCTCCTATACACGAGTAGCTTGTTGCTCATACTGAGTTTGCTAGATGGCTTCAGCAACCAGTTGAGTTTTGCCCTTTTGGATCTACATACTGCCGCCGTGATCTGAATGTGTTTGCGCCATGTAAGTTTCCTGTCCAGGTACAAATCCAGGTAGCGAACATGGTTCTCATGAGGTATGACCATGTTGTTGAGTCGGACAGCTGGACAGTTACCATTCTTGAGCGCAAAAGTGCAGTGCTGAGACTTGCTCCGATTAACGCAGATGCTCCACCGGTTGGCCCAAGAACTAAATCCATCCAAGAACCTCTGTGTAGCCGCAGCTGCTCTCCATGCAGAGGTGGAGTTGGCAAGAAACACAGTGTCATCTGCGTATGTGGCAAGCAGCGTGTTTGTGCATACTGGAATGGGCAAGTCCGCAGTGTACAATATGTACAAGGCAGGTCCAAGGGCACTACCCTGTGGTACACCCGCTCCAATGCAGGCCATCATGCCATACGCGATCAAACGCTTGCTGGATATCCAGGAAGACGCTGTACTTCTTAATTTACAAGGCCACGAGGGCATGCTGTACTACTCGATGAACTTGCTCTGGTGTACCATGGTGATGCCCAGGAATGGCCCTCTGGAAGCCACTTACTGCCGACAATCTTCCAAGAAATATTTTTTCAAATATTTTGGAAAAAGTGGACAGCAAGCTTATCGGTCGATATGACGAGACAAGATTATCCGGCTTGTCAGGTTTCGGAATCATCGCAATCACAGCACACTTTCACGGAGTGGGGATGCGATGGAGTTAAAAAGTAGCACCAAGAACATCACTCCCTTCTCTGGGAGGGTCTTAGCAACTCTGCCGTCGACGCCATCATAGCCAGGAGCTTTAGTAGACTTAAGCCTGCGAATCTGCATGCGGAACTCATTAGGGGCGACAGGCGTGATCGGTTGTACAGGATCGAGATCTGCATTTCAAAATGCCTCAGTATCCTGTACCTGGCTGGGTGATGCAAGTGCAAAAGGCGTGAATCGGTCTTGCAGCTCATCCGCAAATGCCGATGCAATCTCTGCATCCGATCGACTCCAAGTGTTATTCGGTCGCATAATGGGGATACGTCTAAGTGGCTGCCGCTTGACACAACGTTGCCTTCCACGGATTGAATCCATGTTTCTTATTGGGATCGACATTGCGCAGCATATCCTGAAATTATTGGCTCTTAGTGTCAAACAGCAGCTTCCGCAGCTCGCGCGCAGCCCGCCTAAAGTCCCTTAGATCCAACGGATTTCGTGAGCGCATATATTGAGGACGCAGTGCTCTCTTGTGCCTTACCAGATCCAAAATCTCTGGTTTTAAGAGAGGCTGAGCTGGACTGGGAGGCGAACAAGTTAGTTGGGCAAGCATGGAGTATTCCGCCGCCACGTTAATATTACGCAGGAATATCTCCGCTGCGTCGTCAATATCAGCCGGTGAACTCGGCTCCATGTTCAAGTTGACAAGCTGTTCCAACCTCTGCCGGAATCGGGTGATGTTTGCATTGCGCGGCAGAAGACAAGTCTTGTGAGCATTCAGAGTTGCAGTGTGGGCAATCATGAAGAGAAAACTGGGAAATTGTCCAAAGTATAAACTTGTCTGTGTATTGTCTGTATAAACTTGTCTGTGAAATGAGAAAACCCTTCAGAAAGTAACATTGAGAAGATGCGAAAAAATATTTGTAAAAATTATATACTACATTATATACCGTATGTCAAGAAAGGGTTTGGACACAGAAAAATGAAAAAAGATTCATTGGTTTAAGTAATTGAGAAATGACAAAATCCAAAATAAGCCATTCTTTGGACTGTGAAGAAAGTGTTTGGACAACGGTTGTTTACGATTTTGCTATTCCCTTTTTCGGAAGATCCCGTTATTTCTAACGGTTCTAGCGGTTTTATTTTTGACTTGCCTTTCTGTTGAAATTTGTCCGTGAAAGATAATTTTTGCATAAAAATAGAAGAAGAAATAAGAACAAAAGTAAAAGTCAATAATAAAATCCTTTTTTTGCAAAAGAAATGAGAAAGTATGGTTTTTTTTTCCAGTGTCCAAACACTTTCTTGACATACTGTATGTAAGGATGGCAGCGCTAGAGTGGGTTTCCTAGCAACCAGTTATAAAGCGTTAACAGAGATCAGCCAGAGTTGCCAGACATATGACTGTCAAAACGAAGAGCGAAAAAAGAAGCCGTCGACAGAGTTCAACAATTTTAATCGAAAACATTTCTTGATAGTGCTTAAAAAAAAATAATGTACTCAATAAAATATAAGTAAAATACATTTAAAGACTTCACATATGCATATATATGCATATCCTTGCAATTTCATTGTAAATGTAAATAACTCTGATAGCTCTTTCATATGAAGGTGATATGCCTCGACTGATGAAAAATGATGTAATTTGTATACCTTTTTATACCCTGAAGCCATTAAAAATGGGTAAAAAGGCTATAATGGTTTTGTGCAAATGTGTGTAACAGGCAGAAGGAAGCATCTCCGACCCCACAAAGTATATATATTCTTGATCAGGATCAATAGTCGAGTCGATATAGCCCTGTCCGTCTGTCCGTCCGTCCGTCCGTCCGTCTGTCCATCCGTCTGTTTGAACACGCAGATCTCAGAGACTGTAAGAGCTAGAGACTTCAAATTTGGAATATAGGTTCTCGTATACCAGGCGCAGATCAAGCTTGCGTTATTTGATCGATAACTGCCTATAAAATATTCTCATATTGATCTCATTTCTATCAGCAGCCACAAGCATTTCTGTATGCATAAATGCATGATGGCATGATAATCGACGCGAGCGTCAATATGTTATTCTGCAGAGCCCCGTTACCTAAGAATACGTGTACGAATATATATGTATGTATGTGTGAACATTCAAGTGATTTTTGGCAGAGCGCGCTTGCAAAGCTGCTCGCATTTGGTGCAAAGATTTTTAAAGGGAAATTTGCCAAAATATATTTGGAATATATTTAACAACTGCAAAATCAAAAAATGGCATAGGAAACAAATCTTAAATTTTTCATACAATGCGAAAATTTAACAGGATTTAAATACATATGTATGCGCATAGAGGGACGACTCATCTCGTTGAACTGATGAATATTTTATGGTCAGGGAAATGCCACGTTGCGGAAATGGGCATGCATAAAATGCAAAAGTTAAATGATACTTACGATATTTACTTAGTCTTTCAGCGTTACATAATTTGCAATGTATTATTTATGGGAATTTTATTGAGAGGGCACTGTGCTTTAATGGGACATAACGCTATGTATGCATAAGCTGGCCCAAGTGGCATTTGGGCAAGTCATAAAAAATATCACAGGAAATGCGGGTGCATGTATATATAAAGGAAAATCGGCCCTTTGAGTTTTGGCGTTGGCACGCGAACAACGCACAGCATACCGGCAGGAGCGGAGGAGGAGGACAATGCGTGTCCCCATAGAAATCTGCACTGGCAAGTTAAAACTACAGTTGTATGTGAATGGTTTTGTTTTGCATTGTGTCCTGTTGCCAGGCAACGGAATACACAATGGAGTCTCAGGCACAAGGAAACTTATAAAATGATTTCCATTTGTCAAAACCTTTTCAGTTATTCATGAACGCCAAAATAAAACTGTTAACTGTTTAACTTTTCAGCTTTAAACAATGAGGAATTCATTAGCTGACAATTCAAATATGCGAAAAAGCTAAATGGACATGCAGCCTTTTGACTTCTCATGACCTTCTCATGACTTCCAGTATCTTTTCCGTTGTCAAGTGTTTCACACTGCTACATTTCTTATTTCGAGAAGGCTTCACAAAGTGATTAATATTCGATACCTTTGATTGGAAATATCATGTAACAAGCACATTAACACCTCACTTGTTATCTGATTGTCTATTTTAAGCCAGCTTTTGCTAGACAAAACAAAATATAAAAAAAACCTTCATAAATTAAAAATGTCCATACTTTCCATATAAAGTATAAAATCGCTATTCTTTTGGCACAAAGGACAGCTCACCTATTTATTAAGCCATTATTATACCCTGAAGCTATTAAAAATGGGTAAAAGGGTATAATGGGTTTGTGCACATGTATGTAACAGGCAGAAGGAAGCATCTCCGACCCCACAAAGTATGTATATTCTTGATCAGCATCAATAGTCGAGTCGATATAGCCATGTCCGTCTGTCCGTCTGTCCGTCCGTCTGTATGAACACGCAGATCTCAGAGACTTAAGAGCTAGAGACTTCAAATTTGGAATTTAGTTTCTCGCATTCCAAGCGCAATTAAAGTTTGCGTTATTTTCTCGATAACTGCCTCCGTTTATTGAATATCGATTAATTTAAATTGCCGATAGCAATAAAAGCAAAAATCTTCTAATTAATACATAATATGCATATGCATACTATTGATTAACTGCTCAAATTCCATCAAGATCGGATAAGAAACACCAAAGTTATAGTCGAAAATATATTCTCATATTGATCTCATTTCTATCAGCAGCCGCAAGCATTTTCTGTATGCATAAATATGCGAGCGCATGTGTGAGAAAGAGATGTCATGATAATCGACGCGAAAGTCAATATGTTTCTGTGTGTATTTTACGGAGCCAGCGGGGCTCCTGCGATTGCGTGTTTCACGTGTTTGTCGGCAGAGGGCGCGTCCAAAGCCCTCGCATTTTAGTGCAAATCTTTTTATAGGGAAATTTGCCAATACTAATAGAATATATTTAATAACTGGGTTGAGGGTATATCGTAGTCGACTGACCTCAAATACAGCACTCTTACTTTTCATAATCCAGTTGCTTTCTTTCAAAATCCCCTTTTTATATGAGTGCACAGAATTCTTACCCAAGCTTTGCTGTCACTAATATTATTATAAAGCATTACTATTTTAAGATTTCACATTTGCACACAATTTAGGTACTTTATAAATGCATATAATTAAATTTGAAAAACTAACAACAAAACTAATTTCTTAAAACCAGAAAACTGCATATTTTAATTTTAAGTTGGTTGTTGAATTTCTGATCGATAATGTTATGTTTAGTATAAGAACATTTTAAGAAGCAATATATTCAAGTTTAATTTACTCTATAATTTATATCAGCATAAGAGCGAAGCTTAAATATTATGATAAGCATGCGAACTATACGCAATTATAATATTTTCTATTCTTTCTCAAACTCCTCAGAATAAGTAGGTATATCCTTGTCACATTTCTCTTCTTTTGCCATTTTTGTTTCTATATCTTTTTTTTTTAAATCGCGTTTACTACTATCTATTTCTTCGTTTTTCCTTTCTTCCCCTTCTCTCCCTGTCTACCTCTCAGAGTCGCTCTTTGCCAATATCTCTATAAATCTCTCTTCTTCTCACTGCAGTCTTTCTATATTAATTACTGAATTTCATTGCAACTTTAATGGTCTTAAGTAATGCCCACAGATTGTAGTACATATTTCTAAATAAACAGACGACAGGCAATAATTTTTGGATGGCAGAGCCTGTAAGTGATTTGTCTGCTGGGCGCACATGGCGTATAATTGTTGTTGTGCACAAGTTTAATGCGTTGACAAGCTGTGTGCAACTGACATATATGCATGTTATGTGTGTATATACAGATTCATATTCTATTTCACATATACATATACATATACATACACATATACATATAATATGTGTATAATTTTTGCCTAGTCAGCACCTCAGTGAGTATGTACAGTATGCTGCTTAGTCAAGTATTTAATATGACAAGAATGTGCCCAGCAGCAAGTGGGAGCCTAAACTGGCTTTTAATGTCACTTAACTTTCAAAATGGCATCAAATACTACACCAAATGATTGATAAAGTTTTTTTTATATGTTTTCATAAAATTTGCTGTTCGTTATATTTGGTTTATTGATTACATCATTCATTCACAGCTTTATGTGTGTGTTGCAGCTGGTAATCTTTCATTGAGTGCAAATTGATATTCTGTCTATTCATAGCGAATCAAAGCTGCCTTTTTACAAGTACAAATTGTATGTTTGCTTTTATTTATGGCCTTGCCAATAGATAGACACAAGCTTTTAAGAGGACTTGCGTAATATTAGAGTTGATTCAGCCGTACTGAAAGCTTTTAAAATCCAGTTAATCAGCTTTGACTGTAGTCAAAGTCTCTTTTACCGCTCATTTATTTACAATTGGTATAAGCTATATATATCAAATGTTGCGGAAAAAATATAATGAAATCGTAAAAAATTTAAAAAAAAAAATTTTCTCACCAAATAATCAGTCCAGATCCATTAATTGGCAGTAAAGAATTCATGATTTTTAATGATTTTATTTTCTTATATTTTTTTTATTTTGTATTATTCAATCTTTTTTGGAAGTGCAGATAAAAACAGTGAAATTATTTAATTTTTTGTGTATGTGTTTACGATTGCAGGGGAACTTCTCACGGGAGGCAAGAATTTAATTTCAGTTTATTCTCGACAGAGAGAGAGAGAGTGAGAGAAAGAGTGGAAGGGACAACCGCGCACTGCTGCAATTTAATTAAATTTTGTTGTTTGTTGAAAACTTTTATTTGTTAAAATAATAGATAGCTGCCTGCAGGCAAAAAAAAAAATGTTTGATTATGAATGTAAGGTAAATTAAGTTTATTGAAAATCGTGTAGAAATATGCAATTTCACAAATGTTGTGTGCTGCTATAAATTAGTAATCCTTTTTCATCCATATTTATAATTATAGGCTAATTTAGAGAACAGATAGGAAAGCATTTTATTAATCATGTTTTGAAAATGATTTGAAATTAAATCTGACGAAATTTAAAAATATATGAATTGGTTGTTTAGAAAAATTGATTACTTTTTCTTTTAGCTGACAATAAACAAAAAATAAAATAGTCTGTCAACAATTTGCAATAGTTATTATTATGCAGATTTTAAAGTGAATTTATTGTTATGAACAAGAACTGAACTGAACTTGCAGCCTTGACCCAAATCTACCAAAATACCGTATTAATACCACAGATTGCCGTTGATAGTCATTCCGCCAATCATGTATAGAAAAACATACATCTAAATGTAGGGGAATATCTTAAAAGAGCAAACTGTATTAGGCCTTAGGTCGGACAATGAAAGCAGCAGGATGCCCTTCACAAAGGAAACAAAAACTATATGTTATGCTATCTGCCAAAAACAAAATAAATGCCTCATCATTCATTTTACTTCACAGACTCGAACTTTGTGCTCGGCAATGCGCAGGCAAATGGCAATCCAATTGTTTATTGCTCGGATGGGTTCGTGGACTTGACAGGATATTCACGCGCGCAAATTATGCAAAAGGGTAAGTCGACGAAAAAGAAACAGGAAAGAGTGGCAGACGGATAAAACGAAAGACGGACAAGTTTACGGAACAAGCAGCTCAAGACTTCAATACTCATTTTACTATATTTGTACATTTTGTCCAATTGTTTGCCAACGACAACGCTCAACATCGCATAACATCAACAACAAAAACATCGATGACGACAAACAAAAATGCAAAAATGAATGAACACTACAATAAACAACAAATAAAAACAACAACAAACCCGAAACAGGCTGCTCATGTCATTTCCTTTACGGGCCGGATACAAAGGAGGAGCACAAGCAGCAAATTGAGAAAAGTCTTTTAAATAAGATGGAACTAAAATTGGAAGTTATTTTCTACAAAAAGGAAGGTAAGGCAAAAAGCAAAAGACCATGAATTGCTTGGCAAATTGTGTTGTAAATTGTTTTCATTTTTAATTAAAAACGTTTTCTTTCGATTTTTTTTTCAACTTCATTTGGCTTTTGGGGTAATATTTGCTCGGCGAAGAGGAAATTACACGCTACGTCGTTTGTGGCATCAGCTGGCATTGTAGGGGAAATTGTGGCACAGCTGACAAAGCTGACCACATACAAAATTAACATAGTATCCTTAAGATACTTGTCGAATTTAATTTATGCAGGAAGCGATGAAAATAAAAGAATAACGTAACATAAGTTTAATAGTCTGATTCCACTATGCCCAACACTTCTCACATTTACATACTTAACATTTCGCATTTTAATTTAAACATAAGACAGACTACAACCACTTTTCATCAAACAACGCAAGAAATGTAAACCAATGTAAAACTGAAAAAGGATTTTATTTCAATTTAGCTGTCAATATTAAATTGTTTGTGTTAATGAGTAATAAAAAAATCATTTATACATAAGACAGACTACAACCAATTTTCAGCAACAACACGAGAAATGAAAAAGAATTTTATTTTTATTTTGCTCTCAATATCATATTGCATATTTTTATACCCTGAACCCATTAAAAATGGGTAAAAAGGGTATAATGGTTTTGGGCAAATGTATGTAACAGGCAGAAGGAAGCATCTCCGACCCCACAAAGTATGTATATTCTTGATCAGCATCAATAGTCTAGTCGATATAGCCATGTCCGTCTGTCCGTCTGTATGAACACGCAGATCTCAGGAACTGTAAGAGCTAGAGACTAGAGACAAATTTGGAATATAGGTTCTCGTATACCAGGCGCAGATCAAGTTTGCGTTATTTTTTTGAAAACTGCCTTCGTTTATCGAATATCGATCAAATTAAATTTCCGATAGCAATAAATGCCACAATTTTAAAGACAGAATCTTCTAATTACTACATAATATGCATATGCATGTTGTTGATCAAGATTGGGTAAGAAACACCCAAGTTATAGTATATTTAATAACTGGGTTCAGGGTATATCGTAGTCGAGTTCACTCGACTACAGCATTTATACATGTTATTTTATAAAATCAATATAAAACTCTATAAAGACAGGGAGAATGTTGTCCCTCGTGGGAAAATGACAAGTGCAACATACTTTTCTTCCTCCAGACATTAAAGAATGGAATAAATGTTAATAATGGAATCAGACTATAAAGCGCAGAGAGCCTAATTTCAGACTGACTTAACAAAGCAGCTAGGCAAAATCACAATTAACCTTTAAATGCTTTTCTTAAATCCATCTAAGTACTGCAAATAATGCTTATGCATTGTATAAATAATTATGTGCCAACTACAAACTTTGTTGAAGCCATCAGTTTCCAGCTGGTGTCTAAACTGAGTGGGTCTGTGTTTTATGGGGAAAAACTTTAAAGCTGTGGTTCGCCACATGAGAGAAAATTGTGTTAAGTTTTCAAAACCAGCTGTAAGGGATTATCACAATTGCTTACCGAAAAGAACAACAACAACAATAACTCGAACAACAACAAGAGCAATAAGTGAAAAGCTGTAAGTCAATTATGGCAAACGTCCACGTGCGTAGGTTGCACAAAAAGTTTGTCGTTTGCTAGCTGGTTAACCACCAGTGGTTCCACCAGAGTCTTGCCACCGGCACTCTTTTGAAGCCTTAACCATTCGTATTGACTTTTAATTTAAGACACTGGTTGACGATGCTGTTGCTGATGCTGACGCTGATGCTGCTGTTTCCAACACCGATGCCGCATCAATTTTGCGGTGCGTGGCTCGCATCGGATGGCTTTTATTGAGTTAGGAGCCCTGCCTTGAACTAGTTTCCTGTGGTTTGTCGCAGTCTCACAGGAGCAGCTGTGCATATGCTGTTTGTGCCGCACAACACAATGCAGCGATAAATTCGTTCGCATTATTTTCGCACGTTCGTATCGCATTATGTATTTTTATTTATTTTGTTTTGCTTAAATGCGGTCACGATTAAACAGCAGCCAGAACGACCTATCTTAAAATGTTCGAATGGATATTATGGCTTTTTGTCTAGGCTAATAAGTTTTTTAATTAGCACTGTGCTTAAAACTTTTAACTCACTACAGACAGGTTCGATGGGTTTGCTGAATTGTTACTATTAATTATGCATTACTTTATGGCCTTAGCCTAAGCACCTCGAGCGATATTTACAATTAACTCTAATAATTAATTTGGTGGTTCTATTGTGGTCTAATTGAGTTGGCATGCAATTATTTTATGCATACCATTAAGCGCTAATTAGCTACGAGTGCCTCACAGGGCACCAAAGCAATCACAACTGTCTGCTCACTAAATTTGCATTTGACTCTGAAGCACGCGACGGAAAGGCCACAACTATGCAACCACAAATTAAATCGATTTGCACCTTATGCAAATGATTTTTAAAATGTACTGAATCAGATACACTCAAACACCAAATTAACAGGTAGTATTGACTACTTACTTACACTCGGGGAAAAAATATACGCGTTGTTTCGAAATTAGCATCGATGGCAACTCACCATATTATTTATTCTGAAAATATATTTCTGAGGTGTAAGATTCTGTCTTTCTAAAAACCAGGGTTTATGTTTTCTTAATTTAGCAAAATATGTATAATTTCCATTAGCTATTAGTTAGACTATTATTAACATTTTGTATTTTAAAGGTTTCACAAATACATTTTCGATAGTTTATGAAATTCATACAATGTAATTAGAAAAAGCTTATAATTTAAGCGAGCTAAACTCTAACAAAGCAGAAGAGTGTGCAAATTTCACAACGGTTTTCTGAATTTCAAAAACGATTGTTTTAATTTCTACTTTTAGAAATATTTTCTCTTATTAACTTATGTATTTTTGATTTTTGGGATTTTTAATTTTTACCGATTTTGTACATTTTGATTCTAGTTATTCTCTTAGTGTATTGTGAGCAACAATATAAGACTATTATTTTTTTGCACGTGATTAATTTGACAAGCTTGAACTAAATGCTTATTTCCATTCTCTGCACAGGTGCTCCTTTTTGGTGTCTTTTTGATATTGTGCCCATTAAGAATGAGAAGCGGGATGTGGTTTTGTTTTTAGCCTCGCACAAGGACATCACGCACACTAAAATGCTGGAGATGAATGTGAACGAGGAATGTGATAGCGGTAAGTAGACAAAATGAGTTAGCGAAATATAAAAAAATAAACTAAATAAATAAAATACATACTTAAAGTGTAAGCTATAAATTGCATATGGTCTAATGCACTTTCGCGCACAAAGTTACAAGCAATCATTAAAAATTAACACAGCCACAAGTAATGCACAGAGAATTATGCATATACACACCCAAACACACATACACAGTGGCACAACCACAATTACACCCACAGCCCAGCCAAAAGACTTAAATAATCCATACGTTCAAAAAGCCGATGTGCAAAAGTTTGCTAAAACATTAGCCAAATGACTCCGAAAGTTTAAAAATGTATACATATATGTGTGCACATGTCAGCGGCTACTCTGGTTTCCAGAAAAATTTGTATTTTATTTTTATTGTTGCTTTATCATCTTGTCAACTATGTAGCATTTTTGGTATGCAGACTTTGGTTAAACCTGTGTTACATTAGTCAACTTCTACTTGAGTTCTCGCATTTGAAAATAAATATTTTCACATTCAACACAAGCGGAGTCTTTTTTTTTATACTTGTCTGCGTTGTGTCAACTTATGTTTTGCTTAATTTCTTTTTCTCATATCAAATGGATTTATATATAGGATATTTATATATTTAGCATATTGAATATATATGACAGAAAACATAAAAGAAAAACTATTTCACTTTGCAAGATATTACAACTAAAATATAATTTTTAATTAGTCTGTCGATTTTATTTAGTATTCATTTGTAATGATCAATAATCAATGTGAACTGGCAGTTTGGCTAGAGAATTATGCAATCTTCAATCTTCCGACCCACAAAATAACTTTTTTTGTGTTCAATTTTAAAAATTTAAATAACATTTGTGTGTAGCTCCCAATCAATTTCAGTTGAACTGAAATTTTACGTAATTCCCTATTTATATTCAACTAGTTTCAGTGAAAGATTTACTGGCTATTGTTTAGTTAGAACTTAATTTAATGGAAAATAAATATCAAATGCGAATTAAGTGCAGTTTTGAATACATTTCAAGGCAATTCAAATTAAATTGTAATTTAATTGAAGTTATTCAAAATCTTTTCCTTCTGCAATTTTAATATTTAGTATTGCGTGTAAGTAAGAAAGAAGAAACTTCTAATTAGACCTGCAACCTTCAGACACTAAATACAGTCTGAATACAGTCTTAGTTAGTATTTGGCGAATTGGATTCCGAATTTGATATGCTTACAACTGTGCGTGGTGAATAAGTTAGTACAAAATGTCTGCTTAATTCCCCAGAGGACAGAGAAACGTTGGAACAAAAGAAAATGAATTGAATGCTTAAATATTGATGGGAGGGGAGACAACTCCAAAAAGGACGCTTCCATACAATTGTGTAAAGAGGATGACACGGGAATTGTTTGGCTGGTGCGCCTCCAGTGAAATTATTCGCGTAGGTCATTGTGCATTCAACTAATGCGGATTAGTCTTGTACTGAGGGACTGAGTTAAATTCTTGGAATGGTTGGTTGGGTTGCGTGGCAGCATTGTTAAGCTTGATGGTTGCTTGCACTCTGGCATTTTGTGCCAGGTTTCATTTACAGTTTTATTACCATCATTATTCAGCACTGTGTCACTGTCACTGTGTTGTCACTGCTCTTGACTTGCCTGGCTTGTGTGGTTTTTGTGGATTTGCAGCTATGCAAAGTCACAAGTCCTCGCAAATTATGAGAATCTCACAAATAACAGCAGCTGTCTCAGTCACTTTTCCCCAGTTTTCCATATGAGTTAAGCCATTAAATCATGTAGTGCTGTTGTCACTATACACTATCTTTCTGTTAAATAGTACTAACAATTATTTTAATAGCAACATAATGCGTTCAATTGTTGCACAAACTGTTACACGTCGGATGCATTGCCACAGAACTTGCTGTCCGTCTGACAGTTTTTGTTTTAAAGCAACCCAAAACCCATTTGTGGTTGACAGCTTTTGAGCGGCATGTCATTTCAAAGTTCTACACTTTTATTTATAATTTACAGTTTATTTTACAATACTTACCCACTTCTTCAATTGTGCAATTGCTTCTTAACATTAGGCATTTTCTTTTTTTATTTCAAGGTCGATTTTTCTAAAGTCGAGAAGGAAAATGTATACTTTAGAGGCTGTTTTTTATTGATGATTGCCAATACTTCACACAGTAGCTGTTTATGCTTTGATACCGAAGGTATCAAACTTCGAACATATACCGGTACTGTAAAAATTGGTCCACTAGTTTGTTAGAAAATCGATAATATCGATTTTCACAAATCGATAAAAACATCGATATCTCTCACGATATCTCTCACAATTTTAAAGTTACAGTCACCAAATTTGGTTGGTAGGTTGTTAGCGATATCATTTAAATATCGGTTTATTCCACGCGGTATTCCCACATCCGCCGCCCAAGTCCCCTTGCCCCTAAAAATGTTAAATGGCTATATCTTCCGCAGTTTTTGAGTTAGTGACGTCAAATTTGGTAGTATGAATCGGAAAGTGTGAATCAATAAATCCGCATATCTCTCACAATTTTAAAGATAGAGTCACTAAGCTTGGAAGGTAGCTTGCTGGTAACCTCCTCAAGGACCGGCATATTTGTTAGCAGACCACGGTCACACTCGTAGACTCCAGGAACTTCGTTGCTAGAAATCTGAAATAGCCAATTTATAAGCTAGAGTCACAAAATTTTGAAATTTTGTTACTGGTAACTAAGAATCGATACAAATTAGCTGGCCACGTCCACTCCAGCTCCTTAAACCTATACATCTGTTAGTGTAAATCGGGAGAGTCACCAAATCTGGAAGGTAAATTACTAGTAGCACTCTTCAAAAATCCACCAACAAAATTGTGGACCACGTCCACTCAAGCTTTCAAAAACGAAGTAAGCCTATATCTCCAGCAATTTAAGAGCTAAGTTACCAAACTTGGAAGATGGATACTAAGATCATACTCCAATACTTTTTTTGAGCACGCCATATCACGCCTCAAAAATTCCCAGAAGCCTATATTTCCCGCAATTTAATAACTTGTAAGAAAGATTGATAGGAATCTTCATTTTTCAGCTTCGCCCTCAAAATTTTCAAAATCCTATTTCCCCCGCAATTTAGGATCTACAGCTACCAAACTTAAAAGGCAAACTTGGACAGACAGAAACTTGGACAAACCCGACAGCACCTTTCTCTCTTCTTTGTTAAATTGTAGTAATCTAAGATTACCCATATACATATCGTATATCTTAAAATTATTTCGAAGAGCCAGAAAAGTTTTCTAATTTTTTGTAAAATAAGTTTATGAGTTTAACTTTTAATCAGTATTGTGACTGAAGACTATATATAACCTCTTGATGGCGCATATATCTTAAGAATTCTTAAGAATTCAAAGGAATCTACTTTCAAATTTCTTAAGCTATCATTGCCATTAAGTGAAATAATTTTTCTTAACGACATTGTACTCCGCATGTGTACGATTTACTCTTTTTATAAATAAGTTTTTCGACACAAAACAATTTTATAAAAATTTGCCTTTTTATCATTTTTCGAGCTTGAATTTTCCAAGCCCTTAAATTAGTGCTCGCCAACCACCGATGAATGGCATATTCTGAATTAAACGTATGTTCAAGTTCAGGGTATCTTCAGACAGTCTAGCATAGCAAGTTTATATTGAATTAGCATTGCTAACAAAAAATATGAACTGTAAATATTTGCAGACCACGCTGCTTATACGTAGTCTTGTCAGAATATAATATTCATTTTGGCATAAGCCTTGATATTTTGAGCACATACCAGTGACTGGCTGGCTCATTGATTGGCAATAGACATCAGTGGTAAATTGGGATGTGTCAAAATGTCACCGCCACATTAACTAGGATTTGGTCCAGGGCCAGCAATTAGTCAGATAATTTGAAAATATTGCAACACTTTGATGGACGAGATTTGAAGCCAATTGAATTATCATTCGGTCGACATTTATGTGGGCTGTGAACGGCGGCGGCAGTTAAAACGACCGTTATTTTACACATCATTAGGCGTGTCAGGAATCCGGCCTGTACGCTTAACAAATTGTTGCCTGTGCGGCATGTGAGGCATGTGCGGCATGTGCGACTCTTCTCCCAACATTTTTCACACTCGAATGAATCGCGCATATTTTGCACTTACTTTGACGTTTTTTTCTTTCATTTGATGTCAATTGATGTTTTGTGTATGCGTTGGGCATAATTTACGTGCTGTTCAAATTGTGGAGTTGCAGACTCACAAAAATATTGCTGGCCCACGGCCCGGATCATTGAGGTCCCTGTCAGCTTAACTTAATTGGCATTTTGATATGACAGCGATGGGATTCGGGTTTGGGCTCAAAATTGAAATCAAATTCGTTACATTTGTTTCAGACCCTTGTGCGATTTGTGAAAGAGCAGTGTTTGGTTTTCGTGATGTCCTTTTAATACTCTTACTAATTATTTGCCAGTTATAATGAAAATTTTTAAAAATAACTTAAAATAAAAAAATAATATACAATTTTTTCTATGATAACGTTTCTATATCAGCCTTACAAATATAAAAAAATCCAATCCGATCAGTTTTAAAAAATGTTTTAACTGCTACAAAACTTATGCATACATCTCAAGCTCCACACTCATAGCAAACACACATAGAAAACCTATCAAATGAGTTACACACTTTATAGACAGTTTAAGTATGGATAACAAAGACCATTTTTGCACTTTATTACAAGATCAGAAATTAAATTCTTATAATTAGTATGCTGCCTTGTCCCCCATTTTATTTTATTCATTTTTTGTTAGTTGGTTTTATTTTTGGGTCTAATTTCTCACAATCAAGCTAATTCAAATTTATAGCAACACGCGCTGGCTTTGAGTTGGTCGAGAAAAATAAAATTACCTTAAATTTAATGAGACTGTTTGAGGTTGTGCCTCGGTGTTTTGGGGTGTGTGTATGTGTGTGTTGAGATTGCGGTTTACTTTCATCCTGGTGGTCGATTACAGTGCATGCCAGACTTGATAGCATATCAAAAAATTTGCAGACACGAGTCTTTGGTGGGATAGCTCTGCCTGGTGGCCTGTGACTTGTTTTATTTATTTTTAAATTATTTTCCATTTGTGTCTTGTGGCTTGATCTTTTGGATAAATATTTGCTTTACTTTATGTGAATGAATGGTTTTTTTTATGAATGCAAGCTGAAGCAATATTTTTCAATTTTTCCATTTAAACTTAAGGAGGATTATATTATTTGTGGTTTTCTGATAGTCTGTTTGAAACGCATTCGCTTGTGTTGTGTTGTGTAAATAAATGTACAAGTTTTTGTATTTCTAAAAGCCGCTGGCAAATTGATAAAATTAAATTATTCTTCGTTGAGTAGAAATGGAAGTTATGCAACTACAAATATTAGTTAAGTAAGTGTAAACAAAATCAAAATGTTGTCAATGAGAAGAAATATAAACCACTTGTACTTTGTGTCGCAATAAGACTAAATTTGTTTAACTTCAGCATCTAATTAAATTGTATGTATTTGTCCATGTGCTCCTTTGATAATAAATACTAAATAATGTTTCACAACGATACTGACTAAACGAGAAACACATACTAAAAATATAAACAAATATTTATATTTTATTCAAATTGTATTTGTACAATTTCTGTATATTTTCTATCTTTGTGCTCTTTTTCTTACTCTAACCGGCATCATCATTGTAATTAAACCGACACAATAATAATAATAACAATTAAATAAAATAAAAACATCGAAATAATTCCAAAATAATACCCAAATTATCCAATATCCACAATCCAAATATAATTATCATAATGCAATTGTCGACGCTTGTGTGCTACATCAATTGAAATTGTTGTGTTGCGAATCTGTAAGTTTTTGCCCTTACAGCTGCACTCCTGGGCGCTAGATTCCGTGCCGGCTCCAATGCCGGTATGTTGGGATTGGGCGGCCTGCCCGGCCTGGGCGGACCGCCGCCTGGCGATGGCAGCGACGCGGATATCGGTGAAGGCAACAATTTGGATGTACCTGCCGGCTGTAATATGGGACGACGTCGCAGTCGTGCGGTTCTATATCAGCTATCCGGTCATTATAAGCCCGAGAAGGGCGGTGTGAAAACCAAATTGAAGCTGGGCAATGTGAGTACACTCAACCCCAATTCCAAAACCATATCAGCAACAATAATAACAAAAACCACAAAAAAAAAGGGTTATCCCGACTCAAATTCAATTAAATGTGTTTCCCCCTTAAGCTGCTTTTGTTGCGCAAGTTGGTACGGTCCAGACATATACACTTAGATCTATACTATTATACACATTGATAATTAAAATTAAATCTTTGATGTAAAAACAAATTCTTCTTCTTTAAGTACAGATAAATATTTATTGGCAAAAATGTATTCTTCTTTGAAAAGGAAAGTATGGAGACAAAAATTATAAATTTTGGAGACCAGCAGAATATTGTTTGTCTTTAAAAAACTACATTTTTTTTTTATATTAAGAGAGATCGAAATTGTTTAGTGATGAGTCAGGGAGTGTTTAAAAATTGCAATTTAGCTGATTAATGGATTTACAGGAATTCTTACGGTCAGAAGTATAGTTATCACAAAATTGAGTATATAATTTAAAAAATAAATTAAGATACATTAAAAAGAGTATTTTCAAATTGTAATTTTATAGTTTGGAGAATTTTTAGCGTATAACAGATAATGTGAGAAATTGCAATTCTACTTTAGTATACAAGCTTTTTCACCCTATCACTTTTTGTGTATAGCCTTTGCGCTGAGTGCGCCATTAACTGAATTAATCATTTTTGGTAACCAGCAGGTTTTTCATGTTCTAATGCGCCAATCCGTGCGTTTAACTTAATCCTTTCACGCGGTGTATTTAATTGAAATTCACTTTTGATGTTCACGCTTGCTTGATTTATTTTTGAACTTTGTAGAATTTTATGCATTCAACTGAGGCTCCATTTCCCGAATACAAAACGCAATCAATAAAGAAGTCACGCTTGATTTTGCCCCATTACGGCGTATTCAAAGGCATATGGGATTGGGTAATACTGGTCGCCACATTCTATGTGGCATTGATGGTCCCATACAATGCCGCATTTGCCAAGGCGGATCGTCAGACCATGGTCTCCGATGTCATTGTGGAGGCGCTTTTCATTGTCGGTGAGTACATACTATGCCATAACGTTCAACATGTTGATGGAGATGATGATGACGATGATGATGATTATGATGATTTGATGTCCGTTTTGGTCATTGCGTTATCCAGTTAAGGCTTTGTTACATTTGCGGGACAACCGGGAAACCGGGCTTGCCTGCTTGGCTGGGAATTGAATTTAGCTCAATGCTCAATATGGGGTTTTATTTGTATTCTCTTGTGTCCCACTAACGTTTTACTTTCTTTTTGTTATTCTATTGGTCTTTTATTGCAGATATTTTATTGAATTTTCGCACGACCTTTGTCTCGCGCAAAGGTGAGGTCGTATCCAATTCAAAACAGATTGCCATAAATTATTTTCGTGGCTGGTTTGCCCTGGATTTATTGGCCGCCCTGCCCTTTGATCATCTGTATGCCTCCGATTTGTACGACGGCGAGGTGAGTAATTCTCTTTAAATTGCTTCATCCCCTTTATAAATATTTCAATTGTTGCACTATGAAAAAATATATGCGCTATTTGCATATCACGGGATATTGCTTAACATGTGTTTGTGATTGTGAGGGTTTCCTGACGTGTGAAATGGCGTTTGTATGCGCGAGAAAAAATAGTGAAAAGAAGGGAGAGAGTGTTGCATTTGAGATGAATAATCCGGGCACTAACTGCCTTTGCCAGCAGGGGAAATATATTGTTTTTACAATTTTAAATGTAACTGATGAGAGTCATTAAAATTGTAGAGCGATTTATTAAATTCTTGTGCATTTTTAACTGAGTATCCTTCTGCAGCTTTTATCAATATTTTATTTTAATTAACCTAATTATGTTTATTGCTGAAAGTATGTTTACAAATTAATGCCTCACTGACTTCACTTTGGCAATTATTATTATTATATGATCATGTTGCACAATTTGATGGCACTTAATTGGATTGGCTTGCAGTTTGACTTAATTGCCCCAATACACATTAAACAGACCAAGCATTTACTAATTGGTTTCATACATACACTTTATCTCAAATGTGTTTGATGTCGCAAACTTAAGTTGTCGCCAGCTCTCTGAGTAAACTTCATGCACAATTGTACTTGGATTAGCAGCAAACTTTGCTTTTAGCTCTCATAAGCAACAGCTTCTGCGGACTCATTCCACTCATTCAGTTTAACCGCTTTGGCTTTAAATATTTAAGCCGATATTCGAGTGGTAAATAGCATTTGGGGATTTGCATAAATCGATTTTTGAGCATGCATAATGCATGTCATTTACCGCAGAGTTTGTGTTTGTTTTGTTGACTTATTTTAATACTAACTAAATTCATTGTTGTGTCTAACAGCTATGCAAATAAAATCGGAATGCTGGATTTTATTGCATAAAAATGATCAATTAACAACGAGCATATTTTTTATTAGATGTTCACTCGCTTAATCAGCTTTTTGATTACCTCGCCAATTGTCATTGAATGCAATTGCACTCTCGACTAGTAGGTGGATTAAAAATAAACTCGTGTCCCCGTCGAATTCGTAACGGAGTAGTTAAATTCGGTGCTATCAGTATGCCATTCTGTTCTAAAAGTGCGTCAAAAGAGTTTCGCCCCAAAAGGTATGCTATGATTTGCAGTATTTAATAAGGTTTCAGGTATTGGCCATGGCTGAATCGTGTTTTTTTCTATGGTATCCGGGGCACTTTAAGCGCTTAACTGCTCTGTGGCTCCTTGTTGAGTTTGCTGTCGAAGTCAGCTTTAGTTGAAGTGTTGTCTATCCTCAGACAAAACCTTGTGTTTGTTAGCCGCTTGGCTGAAATGTTATTTAACTTATGTAATCAAAGCTTAAACAACTTGGCAATTTATCAGAAAGATGTTAATTGCAGTTGCACTAAGATTTTCGGTTTTGGCCAATCATAAATCACTCTTGATATATTTGCATGTTTTGGTTGTTATGACTATTATTATCACCTTATTTCAAGAAATTCTTTATACCAGCTCTGAAATTGTTTTTTTGTTTTTATTGTTTTAAGTTCACATTTTTTATGTTTAATTTTCTAGCTGCCTTTCCATTGATTTTATGCATTGTCATGGTTTTCATATTGATTGCGGTCACAATCAAAGTTTTGGTTCCGTTTCATCTATTGTTGGGCTTCTTCACTACAAAGTGCTTAGCTGTGATTTTAATCAAATGAAATCAAATACATTTTAGCTGCTTCGTTGACTTAAGCAGAGAGCAGTGAAATATTTACATATATAGCCTCAACACAGCCCGATGTACTCACGGTATATTGGGCTTGTCTGAGGTCAAATATCTGATGAAAAACTTTTCTGATAAAAATTCAGCTTTCAGCTGGCTTTAAAAAAAGTTAGCTAATGGAGTTGTTTAAGTTGGTCTGAATATGGTGTAGGTATACCTAAGTCTTGACTTGTTGCTCCTAAAAGGCAAATCCCTGCCAAGGACAAGAAAAACTTTGCCCGTCTGTGTATATATACATATATATTTATTTATATAAGTGAGTATATACATACGTGGCTTCCCAAAAAATGTTCGAAGGTCTAATAAAAAGGCAAAAAATCGGAGCGTGTTTTAAGCTGTTAAATGCTATTTGTTTTTTTGGGCGCCAGCAAAAGTTTATTTTTATTAAACTTTAATGTGCTCTAATTGCGAAATTGCGGTTTCTGTGTCTCCCTCTCCCTCTTTCTTATTCTCATTCTTCTTTCCATCCTCTGGTGTCGAGATGTAAAAGTTCTTAAGTAGCACAAAAAAAAACCATTTAATTAATATTTTTATTTGGCGTCTTTTGGTAAATGCTGAAACCGATTTTCTTATTTTGTAATTCTTAAGTTGTGGAACATCTTTTTGATGCACTACTTCAGCCACGTTTTCTCAGTTTCAAGTGATGTACATTTCCATTGCTTCAATCTCTAGTTAATGCATTAGAAACTTGCCATATTCAGTTGATTTAGAAGTTTTAATTATCTTTGAGACCCAAAAACTTGTCAACGGACTGACCAACGGAAGCGGAAGTTTCCATGACTGTCAACTTGGGGCAACTTACGTCAAGTTGTTCCTGTTGCTGATGCCACGACAAAATGCGAAAAGGCATGGCACAACTTTAGCTAAAGGCACCCAAGTCTTGACAGAAATAAAGAGGAAAGCAAAGTAAAAGCGAAAGCGTAAGCGCAGCGTAAATTGCAACATGAATTACAATTTTGCCTGGCAACGCTACACAAATAGCAACACATACACACACACACACACACACTCACTCGCACACCCACTAATACACAGAAATGAGGACAGAGACCCACGTAGCATTTGAAAACACAAAGTCTTACAAATAGATGGAAACAAAAGCAGTTATTATGCCGGCAATCTTAAAGTTACATCGCCGCGACATGTTTTGCCGTCGGTGTGTATTATTATTTGTTGTATACTCTGTGTGTATTTGTACGTGGTGTATTTTGTACATTGTAAACAGTCTGATTCCGTTATCAACAGTTTTTAAAATTCTAGAATCGATACAATATTATGAGTGTATAACATTCATATATATGTTGCGAATTTTAGAAATCTACCCCAAGTATTTTATGGTTTTTGATATTGACTTATATAATATCAATGTCACACATAGCACACGAGCAATCGCTTGCTTTAAAATACAAAAATTATGAATTTATTTTTGAAAGCAAAATCGAAATAAAATCATTTTTAATTTCTTATTTATTGTGTTGTTTGCTGAGGATTGGTGTTTACTATATTTTCCAATTAACTATTTTAGTACTCATTTCAATTCACAACTTCAAAGCAAATGAGGCAATGAGCTGTTTATTTAAAGAAAGCGCTAATTTTTGAAAAGAATGTTGATGTAAGAAATGTTGGTCATATTGGAATAAATTTAAGATATACGGTAAACAGTATGATAATAAATTAATCCCATATGTGATACGAAATCTTGCCGAAATAGAAATGTTGACACATTTTGCATATTAGAGCTTGTTCTAGGGTATCCTCTAGCTGAAATCTTGAATGTGCTTGCAATGATTATTTGTATTCGCCTTAAATGCCTTTTGCATGGCTGCTCGACAGCCCCGCACATTTTTCTTTCCATTAAATTTCCTGCCAGGTTTTCTGCAAGCTAAATGCTTAGAACGCAGTTTTTGCTCTTCTTCAAAATATACAGCAGGCACAAACAGTGTCCACTTTCAAAATGACGCCTTGTCAGATACTGATAATGTCCTCTTTTTCTCAACTTTATTTTTACTTTAACTTACTTTTAATCATAAAAAATATAAATTGCTAACTTTAAGGTTAAATGACAGCGTTAAGATAACTCCGTTAACCTTCAATTTAGCCAACTTTCAGCCTTTTTGGGTTGCTCGCTGCGAAGCTGGTTGATGTTTGCAATTCGGCTTTTTGATGACAGCCCTTCTCATTTTGTACTTTTATTTAACTATCCCTTTTCATTTTCCTGCCATTCTGTTGCTGAGCGGGTTCGGAAGTTATAATAATGCGGGGGCAGAAAATACTAGCTAATAAATGGGCATGTGTCCAAATTTTTGGTGCTGTGCGTATGTTTTTGTGCGTGTGTGTGTTTATTTTTTCTGCGTTTGTTGTCTAATGAGATTTACGCCCTAGAAAGTGGTAAACATAATTTCAAATAACTACAAGGGGTCGAGATTACATTAAAGCCAAATGCCATTAGCTGCCCGGCAAAAATTATTTGCACATTTACTTAATTTGAAATGAAACTTTAAAAATTATCTTTTTATTTTGCACGTTATTTTCCGTTAAATAATTCTTGCTGATTCAATTTATACAAGCA
>JAWNMY010000054.1:0-25130 GCA_035043505.1 Drosophila setosimentum | reverse complement strand
AACGTTGAACTTGTTTATAATTGTATTTTATATTCTCTCCTAAATATCTAATAAGCTCTATGGGTGGTGGTAAATTTCCATAACTATCAAAATATCTGATTTGCTTATCTGCTTTGTAGTAAGCTACCCAATGCGTTCCTGCTCCACTTGAAAGGTCTAAGTTTACAATCCACCATTCCCTTTTCCGAACTCGTTTTGGTAATGAGTCTCTCACGAAAACACCTCTAAAACAGGGGATATTGTTGTGAGCAAAATTCATAATATCAATGTTTGAGAGCGGCTTATTAGGTAGCTGAACTAAAAGTTTTTTGGAAATTCAGTTGATATACCATACCCCTTCTGGTATGGTTTTAGATAGAGTCCATTACCTAAAGCAATGGCTTTCATTTTTCTGTTATGTCGTTTATTCTCTTCCAATTCCTTCTTTGCATTTTTGGCACTATTAATACTCTTTGCAATAGCTGCACCACCAGAGGCAAGTCCACCTAATGCTCCGAGTGCTGTTATAATGGGTATTAGCGGCAAGAAGCCACCAACTTTAGGAACACTAATAACTCTAACAACGAGGAATTATTACTTCATTTTTCTTTCGTCCAAAAGTCTTGTTTATTGCTTTTCTAGCAATTTTTATCGCAGATTGAATATCATATGGCTTCTCCTTCTTTAATACTCTGGTAGCCACTCTTACGGCATGCATAAATTTGTTCTTTTTCTCGCATGGTTTTTTACATTCTCTTTGTTTAAGTCCCATACCAAATTTTCTCTTTGCTTTCATTATGTTGGTTACAAGATATGCAGCGGCTTTTTCCCCAAGAGTACTATCAGAGTACTACACGCTCCCACGCTCTTTCGGCCAAATTTGAATCAGCGATATGCCGATCTCTCAAATCTTTTTTAGTAGAATATGCTATATCGTGCTCTCTACAAGCAGCATCTAACGGATTGATTCCCTTCTGGCCTTTTTCTAAGCGACTTTCTAGCTTTGTTCTTGGACCAGAGAACTGATAGCCAGGTATATGTAGCTCAATTGGGAGGGAGTTGATTATTTTATCAATAAGACCTCTACCTCGATAGAGCCGAGATTTGCTACTAGTTGATTTTTAAAAGCGCACTACCATTTAAATTGATGTTTATTCTTCAAAGTCTTATAAGTTAGACATAGCAGATTATTACCCAACTCCATTAGAGCCCTAATTGTTTGACCTTCTAATTGTGGGAAAACCAATGTAATGATCAGTTTGATTGAAAGCCCAAATGGGTTAAAGTTTGAAAATATTTATTTATATTCAAAGTCTTTACATCAGCCAAAATATGAATACTTGAAAACACTCGTGAACCCAATAAAAGGGATGGGATATTTTACATTTTTAGAAAATGATAGTGTTCTAGCACCAAGTAAGGCCAAAAAGAACTCTTTAATGATTTTTGATGATGTTGCATGTGAAAAACAAAATAATATTCGTGCAGACTTCTGTATGGGGCGACATAATAACATTGATGCGTTTTATTTATGTCAAACGTATACACGTATCCCTAAACATCTTGTTCGTGATAATGCAAATCTAATAATAATGTTCAAACAAGATGAGCTAAATATGAAGCATGTGTATCAAGATCATGTAGGTGTAGATATGAAGTTTGATGAATTTTAGAATATTTGTCAATTATGTTGGAGGGAAAAATATGGTTTTGTATTGATAAGTAAAGATGATCCTATATAAAATGGACGCTATAGACGGGGATTCGCTGACTTTATTAGAATTTGAAATATAATATGAGAAAATCTCATTATTATTTCCCTTATCAATAATCGATTGAACTGACAACAACTCTTACATTAACGGGCAACAGCTCAATTTTAATGGCAAACTATCATCCACCCATTGAATTAATGGGAAATTATGAGTGATTTCCATATGTATAACTCAATTCCAAATGTTGATCGTGATAATAATTTATTTCATATTGGAGAACATGTTTTTGAGATACCTGTTGGATCATACGAGCTTAGTGATATAAGAAATATTATTATTGAGAGAATGGAGGAAAAAGAACCAAATAAATTAAAACACCCACTCATTGAAAGCAATAACAATACGCTTCAAGTGATGATTTCAACTGAAGAACATCCTATATATTTTAACTATACTATTGGCCAATTATTTGGGTTTAATAAAAAAGTACTAGATCCGAATTCTGTACACATCTCAGACCAGCCTGTTGATATTTTAAAAGTAAATACAATTCGAATAGAATGTAATATTGTAAGTGGATCATATGTTAATGCGGAATCAAGTCATGTGTTGCATGAGTTTGCTTTAAATGTCCCCCCAGGCTATAAAATGAGTGAGAAGCCTCACAATCTTATTTATTTCTTAGTGAACACGAGAGAGATACACTCATTAAAAATACGGATTGCTGATCAAGACGGAAATTTAGTTAATTTACGTAATGAGAGTGTTACACTTCGCTTACTTTTAAGACAACGAAAATGATTATTTACACTAAAAGTGTACGGTATTCTCCAACATCAATCACTTTGAGTTATTCTGCAGAAGAAAGAAGGTTGTTAAGAACAAGACTCACAACAGAGAACTGTTCGAGAGAAACCCTATTCGGATGAGAGTATAATCAAGAAAGAATATCATAGCTACTCTCCCTATCTTCAATCATTTAAGAGTAATGATGAAGTTAGAATCACAATCCAGAATCAGGACTTATATGTACTACCGAGTGAGAGTTTTATTAATATTGAGGGCTTGATTTCCTTGGTTACCAATGCGTCTACTGGAGGTGGTAAACTAAAAAACAATTGCATGAGTTACCTTTTTGATGAGGTTCGATATGAGTTGAATGGAATTGAAATAGATCGAACTAGATTTGTTGGCACATCAACTACATTAAAAAACTATATCTCCTTGAATAAACCGGAAAGTCGCATGCTTGAGAATTCTGGATGGTTTAATGGATACGAAAAACAACTCACAAATGATGGATATTTTAATTTCTCTATTCCTTTAAAACATCTGCTTGGATTTTGTGAAGACTATAATAAAGTCGTATTAAATTGTAAACATGAACTAATACTGCTCATAACTAAAAACATGGATGATGTATATCATACTAAAATTGGAAGTACTGAGTATAAATTGAATATAACTAATATTACATGGAAAGTACCACATATTACTCTCAGTGATGAGAAGAAATTAGTAATGTTAAACATAACAAAAAATAGAGGTTCACTACCACTAGCATTCCGCAGTTGGGATTGTTATCTCAATCCAACACTAGCAGAAGGTACTCATCATGTGTGGAATGTAATGCTTGCAGCCAATAGAGAACGTCCACGTTTTGCGATAATTGCCTTTATACTAGAAAATAAATTGATTCAAAATCAATTGCGAAACTTGAAAGTGTACTTGAACTCTGAGACGTATCCCTATGCTGATATGAATATAAATTTCAATCGTGATCGATTTGCAACTTTGTATGATATGTATGCAAATTTCCAAGCAAGTTACTATATGAAGCAGTCTGAACCGTTGTTAACACCTAAGGAATTTAAAGAATTTAAAGTTCAGCGCATTGTTTAATACAATTTGATGGAGAATCAAGTAGTTGTTGACATTCAAGGATTTTGTGAAAATTACAACTATTTTATATTAAAAGAAATTGCTCTAGTTTTTAAGAATGGGTATTATCCGGATATTCATTGCCTTATATGACCACCATATGATTTTCTTAGATTAACTAAGAAGGCCCGTAAAACGGCAATATAGAAATCAACACAACCTCTGAATGAAATCAACATAACCTCTGTTGGAATGATGGAAATTATAGCTTTTTAGAAGTCAGAAATTATCTTCGTGAGCTTGTTAAGGAAATGAGAGTAATCACGAAGGGAGAAAAAGTTTCTTGAAAAGTTTCTAAGGACGCCTGTAATCAATATTGAGGAATTTGGATGTCCATGATTAGATGAGATGAAATTAAATGTTTACTCCGATTGTGTGTCTCATCTAAATAAAGGTGTATGTGCCTTAAGAAACGCACGAGTTGTATTAGATTTCATTATAATCTATAATTTAACTGATATGTAAGCCCATTGACTAAATTGAATAAAGAAAAACTCAAAATTTATAATTAAATAGAATTTTTAATTTGTTTATATTTAGGAAGATGATGATACATTCAGATTTTATTTTCCATATATTTGAAAGTTAGAGCTTTCCAAGATTATAAAGAGTTTAAATAAATTGTTTAGAGCACGTTGGTTTGTTATTTTCTTATGTATTCTACAATTTGTAAAAAAGTTTTGAAAGTGACTTAAACTTTTATCTAGTTCTAAATCAACTATTTTTGTAGTTAAATATTTACTTAAAAAGTGTTTCTTAGCTCCATCTCGTACAATAACTGAAGCGAAACTATTTAATGGACTTAAAATATCACCAAGGCTTAAATACGAAATGTCGCCATCACACCAATCCAATCCATCAACATACTGTTTAGTAATTTTTAGGGTTTTTCTAGTTATTTCATCCAGCTCTTTTATATCATAAGGAGGCTTGAAGTGGAAGAAATTCGGAATGATCGATCCGGCCTGCATGAAGGCCAATTCTTTTATAAAAATTTGTCTCTCGTTTCCAAATATATACTGAAAGTCAAGAAGAACACAAGAGCTTCTGTCTATCTTAATCATTTTGTGTCTAGTGTGTGAAAGAAACTGAGAAGCATGAACAAGACTCTTCACCTTAAATAGCGTTCTCAGTTCAATTTACCATTTAGTTTGGAACAACTTTTCAACCGATATGGACACACTTCAGCTAAGAAAATCTAGAAATTCAAGAAAACTTCAAGATCATGAAATCATTTTTGGTTTCGAGTATTTTGTTAATCTTCAATTAAAATTAAAGTGTGGCTTTTCAACAACGAGACGATTTACACCAATGGTTTGGATGCAGCAACATAAACGTAATTTCATTGGATTTGGGAAAGAAGAATGGATTCAATTATTAACGTTTAAGGAATATATCCAGCTAAGGCTTGAGCAGTTTGAGTTCTTGATGCCTGATGCAATAATAGATAATCCCAAGATTGATACAATAAAGTGTCATTTTAAGATTAGAAAATCTGATAAGCAATGCATATTAATTTTAAATCAATATGGAAACAAAATTGAATTTGATAGTGAATCATGGAGAGCCTTCATAAGATTAGGGATATTTTTCACTTCATTCTTATGTTGGAACACACTGCTTAAAAATCAAATCTGTAATATATATAATAATTATATTATCCCAAAATGCTCAAAGGGGAAATATGATGTACAACTTTTAGATTTAGATGCGTCTTATGGACATGAGGCAGAAATTGACTTAACTCGCTAATGCTTTGAAATTTCAAGAAAGATGGGAAAAGAAATAAAAAAAGATGTAAACCAGTATAGAGAAGTATTACAAAAAAAAGTGACACAAGTATAGTCAGTTTAAATAATAAAGTGAAATAATTCGTTAGTTGCATTTCTGCTTTTGGAGAATACACAACAGAATGGGTCTAATTTCGAATTTTGGATTTAAAACAAATGTGACGAAAATTGATGATTTCCTCAAGGAGTTTGAGGATGTGATTTTTCCTGAACATTCCAAATTGTTGGAGGAATACCGAGAATTTTTTTGGAGTATGAAAACTATCGTCTAATTAAATCAAAATATGGAAAGCACTTGTCAGTGTGCTCATGGTCATCTGATAACGTTAGAGATGGAGTTGATACATGTGCCTGTCATTACTTTGTATCATATAAAAGAAAACTGGATCGTCTTATATTTCAATACACTAACCTAAGAAAGAGGTTAAACAATATGAATATTAATAATAATAATAATACACTTTAATAATGTAGTTGTATCCTAAAATATATATATATATTAAACTATAACAATAAGAATAAATAAATAAATTTTAATAAATGTAAAATTTTTATTTATAAATAAATTATTTATATTATGAAAATCAGAAAGAAAAAGAGCTCTTTTATTTAAACATTTTAAACTCTACATACCCAGGTATGCAGCCCACAGGTGCACAAATCAAAGCAGGCTATTATTTCAAATTAATGAGAAATTATCATAAGAAGGTTCACTCAAACAGAGTGCACTGTAAAAAGGGAGAAATCACAAACCATAATCTTAGGTTTGTATGAAGCCTGTATGAAATTATCATAAGGAGAGTCACTCAAACAGAGTGCACTGTAAAAAGGGAGAAATTCAAACACACAAAGAAGGTGCCAGCACGTGGCAAACGTACGTGCGAAGTACCTACTTTACAACAGTTTACATAAAAACACTATAATTATAGTGTGGGAAATCAATCAGGTGTGAGGTGTCCTATGAGTTCTATGCATTGACAAAGAAAGTGAGAAAAGAGAAGCGAGAATTACCTTTTCACTGATCGTTGCACCCACCCACAAAAATCAAATCATGTACATGCACAACAGTGCAGGAGCTGCTAGCTGATCTTCCACTCGATTCTAGCACACAGGTTACAGGTCATACGCCTACCACACAATATTCTTCTTAAGTAACACAATCACGTACGCACACACAAGTGCTGCTGAGTGATCCTCCACCTGATGACAACCCACAATAAAAAGGGTCACCCATAAATCTAGACCCTTCGATCATAAATGTCTCATACGTGATCCAAAACCACACATTTTTCTAAAAAAGGTTACACACCTGTCACTCCCCCACCCAAAAGCAATAAATTAAGTGCTATAATGAAGCAATTAAAAATCAAAAGCAATAAACGACTTCCTGTCGCAGAAACCCCAGTTCCCTACTACTAGTAGGAGCAAAGCGAACATCGATTTTGAGAAAGGCCGACGTCTCTGCTTGTATTGCAATTTTAATGTGTAATTGGAAAATGAACAATTACTGATTGCTAGGCACCATTAAGTTATTTGCTAATTTTTGTATATCTTATAATTATTTACTGCACAGAATTAATAAAAATTCTTGAAATTAAAATGTGACCAATCGTGGAATGGTGTGAAGTCTTCCGCTTTGCTATATATATACATATATATATATTTTTTGTATATTTAATTTAAATTGATTGAATTAAGGTTACATATATTCATTGGAGATAATCAAGCCTATTTAAAGATTATTGTTGGTTTTTGTTGCCTCGTTAATATTTTATAAGGAATTTGGTTCTATTTATATATACTTCAAATATTATTTGTATTTAATTTATAATGTACAAGCTCAGACTTAAGTAGTTCCATTGCGTTTATTATGACAACTAGTGCTTTTAAATTCAATTATTTTAGTGACATGGAAAATGAAAATAAATTGAATTTGCCATTATCAATTGAACAGATTACAATCAATTGTGAGATGATGATTGCATCAAATCAATTTGTCATAATTATGCTGCTGCCTAACAAAGGCGCCGACGCAAAATTCATAAATAATTATATATATACACAGTTGATCTGCCAGTTTATACTTTGAACTTAATCAGCACATTTAATAACTGCCACGTACAGTGTCACAGACATCGACATGGAGCCAAGCATGAATTCAATATAAAATCGTATCGTCAATCACAGCCAGGTCGCACGGTCTGAGTTGGGCCGTGGACGGATCGAAGTCAGACAAAATAAAAGCCCAACAATGGCATCGCCACTTGATGGGCATTATTCAAATATGCGAGAGAGCTGGGGAAATTTTGTGAAGCAGGGTCCGGAACGGAGTGGAGAAGGGGGAGGGAACCTGTCACATCCGCCGAATGTCACGCGCACTCTTCAAGTGGTTGTACTTGTGAACGAAGGGGTGACGGGTCGAGCGGTGTTGAGAGCGTGTACCAATGATGTCTGGGTCCTAGTACCTTCATAAGTACTAGTACCCCACAAGTATGAAGATGTGCTTGTACCTCTCCTTCTGGTGCATCTTTTGCAAGGTACACGCCGAAAAAAATTGAACTGAAATTATGAAAATCCATTTATAATTAAAAATAAAAAAAGTACAAAGATTTTCAGATTTTTTCATAGAATTTCTAAATATACGAATAAAAATAAGGTAAAAATATAAATTAAATATAAAAAAATTATAAATGAAATAAAATTTAAATTTAATAATTACTTATTATTATTTTGAAATATATTTCGAGCAAGGGTATAAAAATTGGAAATCCAAAACCTTGCGAATACATAAATATGTTTATATTATTCAGAAATAATTTGCAGTAGTAATTCAACGCATTCTAGAACGCAGGGTTCCGAGTTCATATTGGCGTGAAATAGTAAGTGTTTTAAAATAAATCAATTAAATTTATAAATTCTCTAAATGAACAGCCTGGAATTGAGCAACTCTTTTTTTATAAATATATTTATAATATATTTTTGAATTAAGAATAGATCTGATGCAAAAGTATGATGACTTCTTAAATTTCAGGCAGTGTATGAAATGAAGATTCTGTTGCAAAAGTATATGTATATATGTATCAGTTTGTATGTACATATATACACACTCATCACTATAGGTATTTTCCCCCTTTCCTTAGAGTTATAAAAATTATGACTGCTTTGGCAATTTCACTGCACAAATGAGCAAAACTCGTTTAGAGTTAAGCAATTTATGGCACTTTTTAAATGCTTTATTAAAAGTCATAAGTTAAGCACAAAAGGGAGCAGCTTATGAAAAATGCGACAGACATTTGGTTGGGAAAATTAAGAAAAAATAAAATACAAATAAGAACACGGCCAACAAATACCCTATGTGAAGTACATCCCAATGGTCCGTCCCTATGCTATTGAGTATAAATGGCCACTTGACATGCAGACGAGCAGCGAAGGCTACTTTAAATGAGACTTCAGCTGACTGCTGGAATTTACAGTTAGCCAAAAACAGCAACAAAAATGGAAGAAGAAAAAAATTATTTGGCTGTAAACAATTCTGGCAAGCGCTGAGCGCCGTAAACGTTTTTTATGGCCCGTTATTTAATTTATGGTTGAAAATACATTTCAACAACAAAATGCCAAGGCGCACCTGTTACACATTTACAGCAACCAGCAGGCAGTCAGCAAGTAGCAGGCAGCAAGTGGCAACAAACTCACAGGCTACAACAATGGCAATTAGACGGGGCACACAAACAACAATAATGTATTCATGGTATTGTGAGTGTGTGCGTGTGTGTTTTTGAAAATTGCTTTTAACCTTTTCGTTATTATCAGCTGAAATATGAGCTGCGGGTTTTTAGCAACTTTCGTGCGTTTGCCACTCGCATTTTCGTTCATTTTTCACATGTGTAATTAATTGCTGAAAATGCCCTGTTTTTAAATACATATATTGTTGTAATTGTTGTGTTTGCTGCCAATGCCACATACTGCTACAAGTGGCATGCAATTAAACTTTTGCTCAGCTGATGCAGCTGCAAAAAAGGTTTAGAATTTGTGCCAAAAATTTATAAAAATGAAGGATGGATATGATTTTCAAGCACACACACACACACACACATAGATACACATTCAAGTGCCACACACATAACACACAGCGAAATTTGACGTTGAAAATGTCAACAAGCAAGTATAACACAACAACAACAGCAGCAATAGCAACAATTCAGAACTTACACACACTCACCCACGCACACACACACAGACACACACACACACACACATAAAGTTGTCAACTGCACATGCAATGTGTGAACGAAAACTTTTCTCTTTTACTGTGCGCAGTAAAACCAAATTTAATAAACGCCAGCGTTTTCATATTAAATCCATGCGGCAAAAATCCAGACAACAGCAATCAAAAACTTGACTTTGAGGTATGGAAGTAAATAAAATAATAATAATAAAAATAAAAAAAACACACATCAGGAACAAAAATTAATACAAAATTTGTTCTCAGGAATTTCATATGACAGAAAACGCACTTACTTACTAAGCTATAATCCCCATATATGAATATACATATATATATATATATGTATATTTATATATATATATCAAGAGTTTTGCATCCGACAACCAACACTCGAGATAATCAAAGCAAAAACTTTTAGAAATTGTTTGGGGATTACTAACACTTTGATACGCTTCACAAAGGCATATTTGGATGTGCAATAATTAAATCGATTACTTTTATACTTTTCTTACCCTTGAATCCTCAAAATGATTAGCAACTGTTAGTTCGATCAGCTTAAAAAATCTATTTGAATGCCAATAAGTATTTCAGCACAACATTTTTAGAGTTTTCTTTTCTCGATATTGCATCCCAATCTAAACATATTAATTGTCATGAATATTCTTTCAAGATGTTTTCACTTGGATACGTTCTCCAGGACCTTGAGCACTTCGCAGTAGACTCATCCACATTGAGTGATTGAAAGTGCATGCCACAAAAATCATCGTGCTCTGTGCGTTTCCAGACTTCACCGTTTTCCTCAACCCGCCCTGCCACTTGCCACTCACTCGATTTCGCTATCACATCGAATTTAACCTGACAGAATTGAGCGTAGAGCAAAATAGCTGAAATTTCATTGTGCGCTGTGCGATTTATGTTATTATTGATTTTGCATAATACGAAGTTCGTAATCATTGAAGGTCTATGCAGGTGTGTGTGTGTGTGTGTGTGTGCATGCTACAAGCACAATTGATTCAAGCAATTTAATATTCATTTGTGCGTGTAAATCAGATTTGCACATGCAAACAGCCAAAATTGACAGCAAATAATTGATTCGTCGAGCAATGTAATCAGTGTAAAAATAATTTAGAAATGCGTTAAGCGATGACAGATTTTAGGCATTTGAGCAGTGGGACTAGGTTGAGTTAAGAGTATTGGCTTTGACTGCGCCAGTCAAGTCTTAGACCCATGTTCTTCATGTGAGCTAAACTTGATGCGTGTTGCCTCATGCCAGTGCTGCTTGCCTCTTGCTACTTGCTACTTGTACTGCTGCTACTGCTGCTGATTTATTATAGCGACCTGATTTATTAATCAATTTCATGCGCCAGCTTCAACATAATCAGATTCAGGGACTAATTTGATTATGATTTATGGCCTGATTACACTGACACTTTTTGCCTTCGTTGACAAAATGTGGCAGCCGAGGCAAATGTGGATGGGCCATATGAAACTATATGAAACTACACTACTACCACTACTGCTGCTAATAAACTGCAATTATCTGCCTTCAATGAATACACGTTGTGAGAGAAATGTTAAGCCTCTGTTAACTGTATCCATTCCTGTTAGCAACCACTACGCTCACTGTTAGCTAGTAGTTTGGACCAGCTGCCAAGCACCAATATGCATTCTAATCAGCTGCTGGATGGCTGGCTAACTTATGCATAACAAGTAATATGAAGCATACGACGCGTTATCACGGCCACTGGCACGTTGCTTATTGAAAATTATGAGCTCAATGTGCTCATCATAATGCCGCACAGATATGAGTGAATATGAGCTAATGTACATATGTATGTATGTATATTACACCCACCCGCCCTCTGCGCCTAGTCCCTCTGCCGCGACAACTGTCCCCGTCCATCTCTGGCAGTGGCAATTTATGAACTCTGCTACAGACACTAAAACTCAACTAATTTACCATGTTCCATGCTGCAAGGCAGTTGCCACTTTGTATACACAACGAACCGTCGCCTTTATTTTCGGCTTTATTTATTTGCTAGTATTAAATGTCTCTGCCTGTACTGCTGTCCTGTTTCCGCAAGCTGCCCCAAATGTCAAACCCCTACATGCCACTCCTACTACACATTTCCTGCTCAATCATTTGCAGGGTAGCGACTCTGACAAACAAACAAAAAATCCATTTGAATTTGTACATAAATGCTCATAAGTCTGTTTTCGCTCGTCGTTGGCACAAATGTCCGTGTCTGGGCTAACTGCCGGCATTTGTGTGACTAATACTTCGACAATGTCTACATATGTATGAGTTCACGTATATAAGCATGTATTTACCACAGCCATATCAGAGCCATTGAATTTGTACTCGCACACGAGCATCTTCTCGCTTGTAGTTTCAGAGCGCATTTATTCACTCAACCAAATCGGTTGACAAAACTACTGGAAATAAGCAAAAAATAAAACTTGTCAATAACAGATGAACCACATGTTATCCTGCACTTCGCCATTCAATATTCTAATAGCTCTGTCAAACGTGATTCGATTAACACTCCATATTTATATTCATAATTCATTTAAAAATTCAAATCTACTTAAAATGTTTGCCTCAAGGAAAAATCAGCTTTCCAACTGCACGGACTTTGTTATCCGGCGGAATTTTTAATTTTTAAAATTCTACTTATTTTTATGAGTTTATTTTTCAAATAGTTATACTAAATAAACATGTTTGACATTTGAAATACATATTAGACACTAAATATTTATATAAATATATTAACAATGGCTGGACTGAGTGAGTTTAAGAGTGACAAAATAATTTTAAAAAACCAAATATATAAATAAAAAACCGATTAAAATTAATGCCAAATGCATATAATTTACTTTTCAAGTGAAAGTTGCCAATTACTTTGCACGGCAGTAGCTCAAAACGTTTCTGTTCAAAATGGAAAGCTTTAACGTTTTCGTAAATTGGAGAAGGTCTGATAATCCTTTTGTACGTTTGTTTGTCACAAAACTCCTCCTGGACCGAATTCTAAGAAAGTTATTGAAGGGATTAAATTGGACTTGATAGGTGTCGCTGCGGTGCAGATTTTATTTTTTGTATGGCTTGATGAAGCGAAAAGATTGATTGCCAAATGTCACTAAGAATAAAGTTAACAATAAAGTCGAATTTAAATGGAGAGCTTTAGCATGACAACTTCGGACAGGCAGAATAAAAGTCTGATTCTAAGCAACAGCTACATATTTTTCACGTTAAGTCGTATAACTTTCCTCACCAAAATAATTCCATATTTACAATCGAAAAGAGGAGATCTGACCATTTACAAGCTAGCTAGGATATACAAATATTTAATCGAGTTTGGCTCAGTGAGCGCTGCATAGCCCACAGACAGAGTCCAAGGACATTGTCACAGCCCGCATCTTCAAAGCGAACATTTTAGGACCCTTGAAGCTCAATTGGTACATTCATTTAACTTGAGTTGTGGCTAAATGGCTAAGAGAGAGGCCCGCATCAAAATGCATTTTTCGTTGTTTCAATTTCAGTTTGAATTGCTGCTGCCTTTTTTGTTGTTGTAAGAAAAAAGTAAAAAGTTTGCTCATTTTGCTTGATGACATTTTTGTGGCATTATCTTTGATTACTTCATTTCCTTTCATGCGCCTAATGTGGCACACGTGTCCGAGGACAATTTATATTTACTGTTGCCTTGGCCTCTAAATCAAGTGTGCCATTCACAGTTTTTGAACTTCTTGTGGCTTATTGCTGTTGTTGGTGTCTTAGCAAATTATGAAAAGCCTAACTATAAGTCACATAAGACTGCCCAACTAAAGCCGAGGAAGTTGACTCTATTTTGAGCCACTGTCCGTCCCACATATTTTTTTTCGTTTACCCGGCAATAAACTTTGGGCAACTCTTTCAATTTGTCGAATGTCTGTGTGAGTGTCTGTGTCTGTGGTTGTGTCTGTGCCTGTGTGTGTATGTTTATGTGCTTGTGTGTGTGATTGGGTTCTGAAATGACTTCTTGTTTAGTTGGCAGTTTTCAGAACCAAGTCGCCTGCACAAAAGCACCTTTCGCACAAATTGCTTACAAACTGTTTTGTTGTTGTTGATTTCGGGCTTTCACAAAAAAATAAAATAAAATAAGAAGACAAAAAAAGGCTAAAAAAAAAAAAAACAAATAAATAAATGGCTGAGCAGTAAATCTTTGTCGGCTTAGGTTATTGAATATTTCATGCTTCGGCTGATTTATTATTTATTTCTTTTTAATGCCCTCCCGAAGGTCAAGCCAAACGATTTTCGATGAACCTAAACCCCCCCCCACACACAACCACCACCACCATCATCACCAAAAAAATAGTAGGCCTGACCGTCTGACTGTGTCAGATTTGCTTCACAAGCGTGGTCATTGCTCGAAATGTTCATCCAGGTCAGCCATTCACATATCCATATCCGGAGTGTCGTATACGCCGCGCCGCTTCCAGCCTGCAGCGGAAATGCCAGCTTCGATTTCCGCTTCGCTGCTGTTAATGCCCCCGCTGACAACAAAAGTCACTTGACACCACCTACACCCCCTATCCACCCAGGCACCCCACTCTGGCTTTTAGTAGCTTTCGGTCGCATAATTAGAGCGCGTCCAGAGCCGACGCATGCCTAATGAGCACTTGGTTGGCTTTAAGCGCTGCATTTCATGGACCAAAAAAAATCCGCACTACACTCAAAGAAAAAACCGCTCTGACATCTTATTATTAAAAATGAATTTTTCTAAATTACGGAATTTTTGTTTCCTTTATTCAAAGTTTCATTATCATTACTTTTATGAAGATGGTATGTAACCATAATTATTTTCATAAAAGAATTAACTTACAGTGCTAAGGAGGAAGGGAAAGGCGTAGCCCAATTAAAATAAAATAATTTCGAAGTTCTAATTTAGTCTTACAAAGGCTCGTGCATTTAAAATCCATAGCCTTAAAAGTGGAATTAACTTTAAAAAAAAATCGTATTTCTGCCCATAATATCAATTTGTGAAAAACGGAAAAAAGAATTCCTAATTTGAAGAAATTTTTTTTTCGTATATTTAAGATCATATATTAATTCTAGAATCTAAAAAGCATTTGTAGATTCCAGGGTGATTTTCATTTTGGATCTATTTTGTCTGGGTGTACGCTGGCTCTGTTGATTGGGGCGTTTCTTAAAATTACAAGCCAAACAAGTACGCTCAAATACCCTCTGGCCACAATCCTTCTACCCTGATTCTGCTCAATAATGCAGCGTCCTGCCGGCGAATATTCTGTCTTCCAGCTAGCCCCTTTATCAGCTCATCCACACCCTCAACAGCTGCGACCACTTATTGTTTGCCCCTGCGGCCGTGGAAGCTATAAAGTGCATAAAAACGGCGATTTCCGGCTAGAGGCGGGCAATGTTCGTGGCATTTGCATGGCCACAAAGTGCAGCTTATTGCAAACACCCTCTCCACCCCTAGCAAACACACACATTGCCACGCCGCATCCGTGTAACGTTGCCCATGATTCGCACCTCCGCCAACATACATATATTGAGGTCTGGCCACAAGGCCTATCGACACATTTTTACCCTCCGCACACAACTATTTTCCACAAAGCCAACAAGTAATGAAGTCAAATAACTAGTCTCTATTTCATGACGCATCGGACCTTATAGAAACGAAGGAGAGAGAATAAGTATATATAATTTATCGTTTGAGCTTCAGTGAAAAACATGAGATTTAAAACATGTATTTTGTATTATTAATTATAAATATAAATAGTAAATTATATCCGATTGAGGCTTCCATTTATATCGATATGTTATCGATTTGCAAGTCCCCATTGTCGTGCCACCCCAAATAGAACCTTTTCCCCGACTCACACATATATATACGAAATAATTCAAAGACGACAAATGGACTTTGCTAATTAAAGCAACTGGTATTCATTTTTTAATGTTGTAATTATTAAGGCCGAAGGTCTTCTCTGCAGTGTGAAGGAATATGTTAATCACAAAATATTCCACACACTTAAATTGAAAATTACCAATATAGAATTAAGTCCGTTCAGAAACAATTCATGCGCTTTGCCAGGCTTGTACTTACTTATCTTTCCTCATTACATTTCTAAGTGTGATTTTCCATAATATGTGAATTAATGGTGACTCCGCTTTTTCACTAAGTCGTTTTAAGTCGTTTAGGTCCTAGCAGACCTATTAGGAAACTGTCGCACTGCACAATTCTATTCGAGTGATCTGTATATCTTGCAATGACTTACTTCACGTATTCTCGGTGGAACTATCTCTTCTTTTCGATACATTTTCAATACTAACAAATCTCTGGAAAATGTCAGCGCGTGCTTAACTGTGGTAAACTTGTCTTACTCCACAGTTTCAGAGATTTGCATATTATTAAAACAAAAAGTTATTCATTTATGATATTATGTTTTAATGTATATGTAAGCTCATAATAATAAAGTGAGCAGTCCATCCAAAATTCTTGAAATTCATAATTTGTAAGCAATCAATTTTAATGTCTGTGTATAACAATTTAATTCTACCTCCGGTATCAGCGTATAAAGAGAAGGATGAAAGCCAACTGCAACCACAACTATTTCGATTTAAAATGTTATTCTTAAGCTTGCACAATTTAGAATTAGTTCCCCCTGAATTATAAGCAAATCTTTCAGCCAAAGTTGTTGCCTATAAAACTGTTTATTTTAAGCGCAAGTAAAACTTGTTGTTATTGTTTAACAATAGTTTGCAGGACCTTCGCTTGTGTGTGTGTGTGTGTGTGTATGTGCACATGAAGATATGTAAATCGGTCGTTGCGCTTTTGAACATATTCTGCCACTCCTAGCAACACACCCATCCCCACTTCCAATCGCTCGACTACCCACCACTGTTCTGTGGCTGTTACAGAAAGTGCTGAGTGTTTTGTTATTGAAACATATGAGTATTTTTACATTTGCTTACATTGTGCCCCCATAGATCCCGCACACTATAACATTGAGGTGGTGTACCCCGTATCGAAACAACGCTTGGAGAGTAAGCGTGTTTGTGTAGCAAGTAATAAGTGCTGAACTAAAAGTAAATGTGGATATATGCTGAAACACGGCTACTCTATTGAGAATCTAAACTGAAATCATTTTAGTTTAAGAATGAGAACAACATTTATTGTTTTGAATATATATATATTAAATGTATTATGTTATCGACTCACATCTATGCAAATGTTATTCATTAGTCTCCCGAAATTATTATTATCACCGATACATTGTCTTAGATTCAAATATATTCAAATACGTTTCGCTTGTCTCTCTTCATTATTAATAACGCATTAAATTTTCCGTAATAGGATGTACATATACATAAGATATAATATTGCATTATTTTTAGATCATTGCATTTTCTTTCAGTTTTATATTATCATATCTTAACCTACAGAAAGTTTCCAATCAATTTCCCCAGTGCACAGCCGAGTATTTTTATGCAGCTCCACTTTTCCATTACGATATGTTAATTAATTCTATATCATCTCGCCTAAGCACTTTATTCCAAATCATATCTTTCCCATTGTATTTTAATCAAATCCCTACAACTGCACTCCAATTGTTCGATGTTTTTCAGGGGTGATTTCTAGTTCTGCATATCTAGTAAATGATAACCAACTTCTTAGTTAGTTGTTGTACTTCAACTTGGAGTGGCAAACCAACGAGAATTGTTAGTCAAACAACAACAGTAACAAAAAAAAACAAGATATTTCACAAAACACTGGCAAGATGTGTGCTCAACTTTCCCTGCCCGTATAACGACTCGAGGAAAAAGAAAGAGAAACTTAATGGTGGGATGGGTGGAGAGGAGCTGGTGAGGTCCTAATGTATGCGCGCTAAAAGCCTCAGCAGCTGCGAGCACACCAATTGTTAGGCGGTGTATTAAAAGTTTCGAGGCTTAAAGTTTATCGCAAAAAGTCGTCGGCGCCGCGACTGCTGCTGCGGGGCCCAAAACTTTATAGTATGCCCCGTTCAGTGGCATATAAAATGTATTTACCTCTTTCGCGCAGCCGAAAAGTATGCAACAGCAGATACACAAACACACACACGCACACAGCTTCACACACAATTGCGCTTTTGCATATTCGTAAACAAAAACAGCAACAACGAACAACCGAGCAACCGAGCAACCGAGTTGTCCAAAAAAAACTAAACCCAACTGTAGCAGGCTGTCGTGAGCCAGCGGGTAAGCTGCCAGCCAAACCAGGTCAAGAGATGTTAACTTGAAAATTACACAATTTTTGCATTTTGCAATGTGTTGCTCGTTTTGTGTTAAGCTGTTTTACATCCAACTCAAACTGCTCCTCTTTCAATAGAGGGCGATGAAATTAAATATTTAAAGCCACATCATTGCCAGTAAAGCAATTGGCATACAAAAATCCAAACATTAGCTATTTTAGTCAAACCGAAGATACCATGCTCTATCTGACCGAAGTTCCCATATGATAACCTATCTGCCGCCGATATATCTTATCTCATAAAGTCTTATTTGCTTACTAACATTTTTGATACAAGATACAAACATAGCTCCATGAAATCTCTGAGGGTGCTTAACTTACTCCACATGTTCAGAGATATAATTTGCATTGGTTTTTCTTATCTCTCTATTTTTCCCTTGTTCTTACTATGCTCATAACGTTTAACAATCTTGATTTGGTTTTTGCTGTAAATATTTATTCTTTAAAAAAAAAAACGTTGAGCCAAATACCAAATACCGCAGATTTATTATATATTTTATTTTATTTATCTTCTCTTACAATTTTTGTTTAATTATACACTTATATCATAATAATTAATTATAATTATTCACTTTTATATCATTTAATGTGTAACTTTCAATGCTTGTAGCATTTTTCTACCCTGAACCCATTAAAATGTGTAAAAAGGGTATAATGGTTTTGTGCAAATGTATGTAATAGGCAGAAGCAAGCATCGCCGACCCCACCAAGTATATATATTCTTGATCAGGATCAATAGTCGAGTCGATATAGCCCTGTCCGTCCGTCCGACCGTCCGTCCGTCCGACCGTCCGTCCGTCTGTATGAACACGCAGATCTCAGACTGTAAGAGCTAGAGACTTCAAATTTGGAATATAGGTTCTCGTATACCAGGCGCAGATCAAGTTTGCGTTATTTGATCGATAACTGCCTCCGTTTATTGAATATCGATAAATTAAATTTCCAATAACAATAAATGTCATAATTTTACAGACAGAATCTTCCAATTAATACATAATATGGATATATATTGTTGATCGACTGCCAAAATTTCATCAACATTGGATAAGAAACACCCAAGTTATAGTCAAAAATATATTCTCATATTGATCTCATTTCTATCAGCAGCCGCAAGCATTTTCTGTATGCATAAATATGCGAGCGCATGTGTGAGATAGAGATGGCATGATAATCGACGCGAGCCTCAATATGTTTTTGTGTGTATTGCCTGTTTCACGTATTTGTCGGCAGAGGGCGCTTGCAGAGCTGCTCGCATTTTAGTGCAAGTCTTTTAAAGGGGAATTTGCCAATAATAATATAATATATTTAATAACTGGGTTCAGGGTATATCGTAGTCGAGTGAACTCGACTGAACAGTACTCTTACTTGTTTTGTATTTGTTGACTGTCGACTAATATAATTCGTCGCATAAGATATAATAGTTAAAAATAACTTGAATTAGAATACAATGAAATGTTATATTAAGTTTAAATTAAAATTTATGAAATATTTTACATCCGAATACATGTATGTTTGTCAAGTTTCATTAGGATATTCTTGAAGCTGGGGACTAGCCCGCATAGAAGCAGGCTCGACAAGTGATGCTGATTAGAAATTAATAATATTCTACAGAGTATTAAAATATTGCAAGTTCCCAATAAACGCAACTACAAAACGTGCTTCACAAAAGTCACAATGCAAATTGCTGCACTATCTGCTCTTTTTACTCTTTCACATGAACAGCTGCTACATAAATTGCAAAATTCAGCAAAAAGCATCAACTTTGCTTACGTGGACAGTTTGTATTTGTTTACAGCAATTAAACACGCAAACGTCATCGACATCTCGAGCACCCTCTGCTCTAAGTCAAACATGATTTTCTCTTCAACTTTTATGTGTGTTTAAATTGCGCACTCTGAAAATACATAGATCTGGAATTTAGAAAATCGACAAACTATAATTCAGAAATACTAATTCAAAGGTATATTTATGAAACCTTAAATACAAATTTCTAAATTACACGTAGAAAACTACGCACGTTTTATTGAACGTTGATATTTTAAAATTTCTCTTACATTTTATATATTCTTACAAATAACAGTTAAGCTCTAGTAGAGCAGTTGAGAGAGAAATGTGTATTAAAACATGAGTTGATATTAAGCACGATGAATTCTTACTGTTTTTATTTCTTAAAATTCTCGCCTTATGAGCATAACAATGTTCTCATATCTATGGCACTTATCTATATATTGTGCTAACCGAGCAAAGGGATATTGTTCAAGATATTGTTCTTAACAATAAGTTCATTGCGTAGTCAAATGCCGCTTCTGCGGCTTCTTAAACGCTTAACATGTGTTACATAGATTGTCTCTCTCTTAAAATAATGTTTATTTTTGACGTAAGATTTATTCTTTTGTAATGCTCCGACAAACTAAAAGGCTTGCAGATTTCTTGTCACATTCCTTAGTTCTTTTGTATGGTTTTAAATGAGATCCTAATAGATTCCAAACTGTTTTTGGATCGTCACAGATTATTCCTAAAATTTCCAAGCTGCGCTACGAGTAGATGTCAAGATGAGCTACTAATTTATTATATTGAGTTCTTGCAGTGCACCATGAGCTAAGTGAAAGCACTCACTTTTCTGGCAAGTCTATTTATTCCTGTTGCATGCTACTGCATTTTTCTTTAGCCTTTGTGCTCAGTGGAACCTTTAAAATCCAACTTATTTTCTGTTCCAACTCAATACCTACTGTATTAGAATTATTTGGATGGCTTGATTGGTTTGAATGTGTTGGAGCGAAGTTTCCCCGCGTCAGGGAATGCCTGGATAAGAAAATAAAACTGAGTCCCACCAGCGTTGTGTACTCAACTAAAGTTTATTTAAGACTATTGTAAAGCTGTTAGTTAACAGTATTGAGATTCATTAATAAGGAACTTAACATTTAAATTGATGCACGGTTGCATTGAATGTAAATTAATATAATTTTCAACACACTTCCACAATGCAAACATGCTTACAAAAATTCAATTCAAATTTAACATGTTTCTTAATTCAATATGTTTCCTTTTCGACAAGTTCTTTGTTAGTACGTCTGCTATCATAACATTTGAAGGAACATATTTCAAGACAATTTGACCCTCATTTACAGCTTGCCGAATAAAATGATATCTTATATCTATGTGCTTAGTTCTACCATGATGTACACGATTCTTTGCTAATTGTTGTGCACTTAAGTTGTCTCCGTACAACACCGTCTGGGTAGTTTCAGTGCCACAACCGACTTCGATAATCAGCCTGCGCATGACGATAGCTTCCTTACACGCCGTCGACAAAGCCATATACTCAGCTTCTGTGCTGCTGAGTGCTACGCTGCGTTGTTTCTCCGATTTCCACGATATCGGTCCGCCAGCAAAAAAATATACGTAGCCAATATAGGATTTACGATCAACCTGATCGCCAGCCCAATCGGCATCAGCAAAGCCTTCGAACGCCTTTCCACACTTTCTGTAGTGTATCTTAAGCTCCACTGTAGACGCTAAGTACCGCAGGACATGCTTCACGCCTGCAAGGTGTTCGCTATGCGGATCCATGTTCCGTTGTGCCAACTTTGCAACCGAGTGCAAAATATCCGGTCTTGTTGTGAGAGCCAGCCACATTAGCTCACCCACTTGTGCTTGGTACGATGTCTTATCCACCTTTTGACATTGGCTGCCGTTGCAAGCTGTCTGGTACCCAGCATCCAATGGCGTAGGTGCTGGTCTGCAACTTTCCATACCATGCTTACGCAAAAGATCCTTAATGTATTGCGTATGACCTAGAGTGATCTCTCCAAGTTCACCCTCACGTTGAATTTCCATGCCAAGAAACAGTTCTACTGGCCCCTTGTCAACGCATTCAAACGACTTCATAATATCAGATTTAATGCTGACTAAGTCCGATTTCGATTGACAAGCTATAAGGAGATCATCAACGTAAACTAGTATTAGTTCCAAGTTATCTCCCTCTCGCTTATAAAGGCAATTCAAAGGCCAATTCCACGCAAAACGCTGTCGAGCTTGGAGTTCCACTCCCTTCCAGATTGCTTCAATCCATATATCGCCTTTTTTAGCAGCAACACTTTGTCCGCCTGATTGCCTTCAGAATATCCTTGCGGTTGCTTCATATAAACAGTATCGCTTAGATCGCTGTTTAGGTACGCAGTACAAACATCCATCTGATGTAGGTACAACTGCAACTCTGCCGCTAAGGCCAATATAAATCGCATGCTCTCCAGCCTGCAAACCGGTGAAAACGTTTCGGCGTAGTTAACACCATACTGCTGTGCGCATCCTTTTGCCATCAGTCGTGCCTTAAACCGTTCTACTTGGCCGTGAGCATCTCGCTTCAAAGTGTAGACCCACTTGCAACCAATTGCACGATGACCTTTCGGTAAATCTGCCAGCTGCCAGGTTTGATTCGTAATCAAAGCCTCATACTCCTTTTTCATCGCTTCTTGCCAAAACGAAGCATGTGAACCGCGCATTGCCTCCTCGTAGGTTTCCGGAATGGGTACATCACTTGTAACCATAGCGCTGAGTATATTAAATTTCTTCCTTGGGCGACCAGGTCTTCCCGTCCTTAGGGATTTCGGTCTCCCAGGTCCAACTCGTGGGATCTGCTCTTCCTCCAGCTTTTCGTCATCTTTTGCACTTTCAAAAGATTCATCCGCATTACTTTGATCAGTAGCATCTGACCGAGATTTGATGTCTTCGCCGCTGGAAACAACCTCATCATCATCCTCTTCGTCAACTTGCTCAACTCGATGCCCAACATTCGACATATCAAATGTTACCGCTTCGCCCTTTGCCTTCTCCAAATAGCTGACCTCATCAAAGAGAACATCTCGTTTGTCGATCACTGTCTTGGATTCTGCATCGTAGAGCCGATAGCCTTTAGCCTGCATTGAGTAACCGACCATGCGGTATTCTTTCCCCTTGGTTTTAAACTTGCTCTTATGACGACCCTTGTCCAGTGCCACTGCAATGGAACCAAAAACTTTAAGATGACTTATCGTTGGTTTCTTACCAGTCCACGCTTCCATTGGAGTCATCCCGATCAGTGCCTTTGTGGCTGCACGATTGCGTAAATACACCGCTGTGTTTACTGCTTCTGCCCACAGTGACTGGTCCAAGCCTGACTGATCCAATAAGCATCTAGCCATCTCCACAAGCGTACGATTAGCTCGTTCTGCCACACCATTTTGTTGCGGAGTGTACGCCACCGTCAATTGCCTTGCAATTCCATTGGTTTTCAAAAAACCGTTGAACGTTTTGTTTACATATTCGCGCCCGTTGTCGCTGCGAATACACTTGATCATCTTTCCTGTTTGACGCTCTACCAGATTTTTGTATTCCACGAACTTGGAAATACACAAAAATCCGCCTTGATTTGTCATCAATAAACGTGAGGAAATACTTAGAGCCGCCAAGAGACTTCGTTTCGAAAGGGCCACACACATCAGTGTGCACTAGTTCCAGAAGTTCTTGCGCTCGGCTTTCTGTTGATCCTGGAAATGGCTGCACGTGAATCTTATTCAACATGCATGTCTTGCAGGAAACCCGGTGCAACACGTCAACATTTTCCATTCCTCGCACCAGCGCCTTGTTTGCCATTTCACGCAAACTATCATAATTCAGGTGACCATATCTGTTATGCCACAACTCGCCGTCTGACTTAACAGCAGCATAACATCTGTTACGATGACTTTCAAACGTATACAGATTCCCTACTCGTTTGGCCTCGAGTATACATTTGCCGTTTTTGAAGACCCGTGCACTCCTTGCATCAAAATGTACAATGCACTTATTGACTACGGCCTGTCCCACAGACATGAAATTGCTTGTCAACTTTGGTACGTACAATACGTTGCCTAGCACCAGTGTACACAAATCCGTTTTGAGTTTGACTTCGCCTCTGCCTTCTGCTTGCATGGAGCCGGCGTCCGCCAAACCGATCGTTTCGGTATGCGCCTCAAACTTTGAAAACATTTGTTTATCACAACACATATGACTTGTTGCTCCACTGTCCAAGCACCAGCCGAGTTTCTTAAAACTGCTTGCATCCAATGCGTTCAGTAAGCTGCAATTCTGCTGTCCGGTCGTTATTTCATCATTTTTGGCAATTACTCTGCGACAATTCGCCTTAATATGCCCTATTTCACCACATTCGTAACAGGCGACTTTTTTTGGTTTCTTCTTTGTAATGACCTTCGCACTAGCGCTATGCTGTTGTCTAACTGTAAAGACCTTCGCGATATCGCTGTGTTTCTCTGCGTTTTCTTTCCTCTCGCCTTCTTCCTTCAACTTTATACACAGAATTTCGAACGCTGGAAGACTGTCGCGCGTCTCGATGGCGACAACGAAATTCTCATAGACGTCTGGAAGACTGGAAAGCAAAATAATGACTTTGAGCTCGTCAACTATTGCTATTCCAACTCCGGCAAGCTGATCCACGATTTCGTTAAATGTGATCAAATAGCTAGCCATGCTTTGCCCCTCCGCCATGCGAGAATTGAGCAACTTTTTGTATAGCGAGACTTTACGCACCGGTCCGCTAGGCTGATGGACTTCGCGCAACTTAATCCATGCCTCCTGCGACGTTGTGCAATTCTTGATGTATCCCAACTGCGATGTCTTAACACTTAGCGTGATCGTTGCCAATGCCTTACGATCCAACGCACTCCAGTTAATATTATCGCCATCATCAGACTTCAGTAAATCCCCCGACGCAACTTCCCATAGATCCGCATGCACCAGCACGCTTCGCATCTGTATGCTCCAAGAATCATAATTCTTTTCTTCAAGCTTATCAATCTGGTACAGCGCACTCATCTTTCTACTTTTGCGACGGAATTTACATTTACACACACGTAATTGCCGATTCTTTCTTTTAACACATCCGAGTTCTTAACTCTGGATATCGCGTCAATAAACTTTAACCAATCTTATCAATCCTCGTGCTCTGGGCCCATAACCTGTTGGAGCGAAGTTTCCCCGCGTCAGGGAATGCCTGGATAAGAAAATAAAACTGAGTCCCACCAGCGTTGTGTACTCAACTAAAGTTTATTTAAGACTATTGTAAAGCTGTTAGTTAACAGTATTGAGATTCATTAATAAGGAACTTAACATATTAATTGATGCACGGTTGCATTGAATGTAAATTAACATAATTTTCAAC
>JAWNMY010000053.1:0-28445 GCA_035043505.1 Drosophila setosimentum | reverse complement strand
TAAAAACCCTTATAAATACTGGCTTTCAAGCTCTCCATCTTCTATTCCCACTCAGCAGTAATTTTCTAATACTAATTAAATTTGTTTAGTATTTCGTGCTATTCAGTGGTTATTGTCACCATATTATTCGTATTATTTTGCTCATCTGATTTTTTTGTTGCCATTTTGTTGCCATCCCAACTTACCAAATTGCACGAAGAAATGTAATTTATTGCCTGATTCAAAATCACGATAAAGGTGAAAATATCACTCCTGCCAGCTAATTCAAAATAATCATTTTATTGAATAAATAAAATTATCCAGCGATGCATCATCCATAGTCCACCGACCCTTAACAATTTCCCGCTGCAATTCGTTCACAAGTCGCGTTACTGATTCACGGTCTGACTTCATGTACTCTAATGCAAATTCTTTATGTTTACGTCCTTTCATATATTTTTCCCGAACTACTTTTTTTGTTGGAGGATATCTTTTCACATTTCCTCGTTTGTCAGTTTTTTCCCGACAAAGAGGTGAATCTTCATCATAAAGTTTCCACTGTAAAGCTTGCAGAACTTGCCGCTGAATATAACGCCCTGTGTTTAACACATAGTTTGTACGAACTACCCATTTAGGAACAAGCAATACTTCTTTCTCACTTTGTAATAATGGCCTAGCTACAAGCTTTTCCCATTTTTTTGTATCTAGATTCCAATAAGGCCCTATGTCCTTTTCTTCGCCCAGCAATCCAACATTATATTTGTTTACTTGATCCATTGTAAATAAATGCAATTGCTTGCGCAATACATTGGTCAGCAGATCAGACATCCGATCCTGATCAAAATTATCGAGAAACACACAAAATTCGGAAGACCCATTTAACAATGCAATATTAATATTATTAGTTGCGCTCGTGAAAATTTCAACAAGTTTCTCTGACTCACTGCCTTTTCCACAAGGTTTTCCTGTAGAAAATCCAAAGTGCGTTTCGTTTGGCTCGTGTGCATTATCAAGCAAAGCTTCTAACTTTTCATTGTCCTTGTCAATACATCCATTTACTAATTCCTCAAAAAAGCTTGTAATCACTCTTTTTGCTTCTTTACACCATTGATCATTTTGCGTTTCAATCAACATTGGATCAATAAATAACCTATGATCACGTTCTGTATCAATATCAACGAAATCAATATCGTGGTGTCCTCGCTCTTTTAAATCAAATAATGTTTTTATGTGCATTAATCTCCTTATAGGTGCATTAAGCCCCTTTATTGAGAGTAGAGGTACAAGAAAACATACTGCTCATATTTAATTGTTATTTACCATTGATTTTCTTACCCAAAAATGATACTCTATATGTGTACATATTGATATAAGTCTTGTTTTGTCACTCGTGGCTAACAGTAATCAATGACTGGTAGAACTTTGATACTGTAATATCAAGGTTCTATTTTTTTGTTTGCGACAATGCGCTTGCTGCCACAGATTTGACTTTCTTACTCGTTTTACTATCGCTTAGCAAGGACGAAGCAGCGCTTGCCACTTTCTTCGATGTCTGTTTTTTATTTTTTGATTTATGCATTTTTTCACCTCCTTTCCAGTCAATTGGTTCACCATTTGTCTCTTTCCTCCTGAGTTTCTTTTTCATATTTATCGAGAAATCTATTAATTTCAATATTTTTATGTACTTTTTCTGGTATGTGAGACATTATAAAGTCCTTGCTCATTTTACGAATCACTTCATCGTACAAACTAATGTCTTCAACTTTTTCCACACGGTTTTTTTGTACGTGCTTCTGGTATCGATCAAAACGCCTAGTTGCAGCGTCTTTGGAAAGAAAGAAAGCTTTTTGTAAAAATGCAACATCAATCGGCGCTCCCATTTTTGCTAGTTCTTCTAAAATTGGCAAAGGGGCAAGTATCTCAGCAGCAAAAAAATTAGCTTCTTTTTCCTCCTTTTCACCATCGCTGGTATGATGTAACATAATATGGCCTAGTTCATGCGCAAGCGTCCAATTTTTGCGTTGTGGCGTCTCTATGGCGCTATTGTATAAGACCACATATTTGTCTCCCTGTATAATCGTAAAACCATCATCTGATTTCCCTCCCGAAAACAAATCCTCTATCAGGCAACCTGTCATCTCCGAAAACGCTTGGTAACTTGAAATATAAACATTTTCCAAATCTAATCCATCTATTATTACTGGAAAGCTGAAGAGCTTGTTGTCAACCACAAATTTCCGAGCTATTCGAAGTACTGCTAGAAAATCCGGTTTGCTTTCTTTTTTTTCTAAAAAAAGCGAAACCGCATCCCCAAGCTTATTGAGCGCATCTATATCTTCACTAATATTAGCCTCATTATGTCTCGCTAAAATAAGTGGACGATCCTGTTCATAACTCCAAAGGTTTAACAATTCTTCATAGCTCAACCCGTAAGCGGTTGAAAAACCTTTCAGCACCTTACGATCCGGCCTATAGTTGCGGTTCTTGCTTGAGGCTGTTCCCTTCTCTAGTTTATCTAAAAAACCGTGACTGATACCGATCTTGATTGCAGCTTCACGGAGACTTAATCCGTCTTTTTTACGTTTTTCAACAATAATAAGGGCGAATTGTTCAGCTGAGTCAATCATTACCTTTACCCCCTTCTATCTTTTGCGTTTTGTATTCGTATCTGTATTTTTCATGAATACATTATATCACGCGTTTTTTTGTTGTCAAGCGTTTTTTGTATTTCATCCATGTATTTCTCCTCCAACGCATCCATCCCATACTTTTTTATTTATTACGCACCTTTTATTTTAACATATACCGAAACAATAAGAAATCTAGATTGACAATTGAAGAATATTTGTTTAAAATAAAGCTAACAAGTAAATAAAAAAAGCATGGAGCGATCCAAGAAGTGCTGAAACACCTCAAGGAACGTCGACGCTAGAGTAACTCACATTACCTAACGCGAGCAACTTATTATGATATTCGTTGCCATCCACGCTAAGGCAATTATATCACAGCGAAATGTTTACGGGCAAGTCGTTTATCCCAAAAAGCTTATCTTTACAGTTATGGCTTGGTTTCGTGTGGTTTTGCTTTGGCGTAATCGTTTGAATATAACCATTCAAATGCGTGTTAGGTGTATCTTTTTCACCTGACACGCATTTTTTTATTTGTTTGCCAGCCGTTCCCCGTAAAACGGCGGGAGTTCATTCTCCTCCCCTATCCCATTTCTTACAAACGTTACATTGAAAGGACGCGCCATGAATATTGATATGCTTTACGAAACCATCGATCAAGCCATCGAATCTGCGCTGCAAAAACTAAAAAACGATGTACATTATATTAAGCACAAAGAATTGTTCGATATAGGCATGAAAAATAATGATCTTGATACGCTTCTAACAGCACAAATGACCTTGCATAACATGGAACTTGAAGCTGTCTATCATGCAGGACATTGCGATTGTCTGCAATACCTAGCACACATCAATGCAATAAAAAGTGAGTAAGCATAATCGCTTACTCACTTTTTCTTTACTTCGACTCAATTCCAATCTTTGGGAAAGCAAAATGCCACTTGCTGCACAAATTCCGATCTCCAGTTTCCGTCAAAAAAATTTCCAATCCGTGCGAGCGTTGGTTTCCAGCAGAAATTCTTCTGATCGCTGAATATATTACGTTTTTCTCAATGCGGTCTCTACACTTTTTTCTTCCGCCCCCCATACCTACAGAATACGTGGCGGCAGAGGCAGCATTTCCTTTCTCAAGCCTTGCTTCAGATAAGTCTTTTCGTTCTTCCCTTACTCTGGCTGGCCGCTTTACGACACTAGAGACAACTGAAATGAATGACCTTCCTTCTTTGCCCAATAAGAGACAATGTCTTGTCCAAACATTTGAATTAATCTAACTTTTGCTTCTGGCCTTCCCAGCAGCATCTTATCATAATCCAAAATATAAAGATGGATATGATTCGAAACCAGCCAGCTCAGATCCTTTAGCCCTTTCATGATATCGCTTTCGTTATCTGCATAGTTCGATTGCTCAAAACTAAAAGCGCAATACAGGCGATCAAAAAAATCATTCCTTGTTGCGATGCCTAGCCCGCCAATGCTTATTCTTTGAATATTCCCTAATTCTGAATGATTTTTACTATCATTTTTATTGCAATTTAGCGCTTTGTCGTCATTTTCATTTACTAATATAACATGCTGTCCTTTCCTAATCACTGGCTGTGTAGACTCGCTTGAGGTTTTCATAAACATTTCGTTGCTTTCATCGAAGTACTTTTTATTGGGACCGTCGAAATAATATTCTCTTCCATTTTCATCTTTGAAACGCAAATATTCTTCTGAATTCCATGAAAAATCCATCTTCCATATGCCGTTTCTATATCTAAATATGCTATAGTTTTCGCCTCCTTCGTAAACGCTATATTTTATAAGCTCCATTTGTCCATCTTGATCCAAATCATATACAGCAAGATAGCCTTCTGTATCAGGAATGCCATTGATATAATTTATGATATTTTCTGATTCTCCATTGTAAATACCTAAATTATACTCACTTCCTTCTCCTTTTTCCCCATCTATTGTTGCCGTTACCCAGTAGCCATCTGTAGAAAATTCTATCAGATTGTCCTTGCTTGTATCTAAAAGATCCACAGTCCATGTATGTTTGTTGTTGTCTATTGTCACATTCCTAGGTAATGCTTTGTCATTGTTCTCCAGGACAATATAACGTCCGTTTTCTAAATCAACAGAGTCATCAATAAAACTCAAAGCAAAAGAATTGTATTCGTTGTACAGCCATTGATAATACACATCATCTTCTTCTAGATCAGGAGCTTTATCTAACCTTATAAGTTTCGCCTCTCCAATATACTTTTCTTTTCCATACACATGAAAGAAGCTTCCTTCTGGCGGCATGTCACCTTCTTTTGATGGATTTAACATTCTAAAACTGTCTTGTTTTATATCATATGCTTCTGATATGCTTACATAGTAGCATTTACCATATTCAGAGTGCATAAAATAAGATGGGGAATCTTCGTTTGCGTCATCTTGATACAGTTCTCCGATCGCATGAATAGTTCTTTTCATCTCTAAATCCTCTAAATTTCTACTATTGCGTTGGCACGCCACTAAAAAAACAGCACTGGCCAGAATAAAAGCAATTCGCTTTAACATAATTTATCCTTTCCATAATGCGCCAAATAAAGTGGGGTCTACTAAGTCACTTCTGCGTTGATATTTTCCATTTTCTACATTTGAGTAGTTCTCAATTCCTGTTTTTTTTGGAGGAATATCTTTCTCGCTTCCGTCATATACCTCAATATGTAACATCGAATCTTTTTTCATTTTTTTAGTATATCCTATAGGATCGCCTTGCTCAATGCACGTTCCTTTTTTCCAATCGATGCTTTTCCCTTTCCTTTTGGGATCGTCGTCCCAGATTTCACTATATGCAACCACAGAGCCATCGTCATTTTTAACAACAACTTGATATGCGTAGTATTCTGGTTTATTATCCTTATTTTCACCCACAGGAAAGTATGTTTTGCTCGAACCAATAACTTTACCTCCTGTCACAGCCTTTATGATATGCCCGTCGCTACCGGCAGTACCGCCTTGCCCATAAATATCTAGACCTGCATGCTTGCGCGAAGGTTTGCCGACCGGCCTAGGATCTCCAAAGTTATAACTGGTTTTCCCATAGTCATTTTTGTCCATTGGGAATTCCCAAGTTTCATACTTTGATTTTCCTGTTTTAGCATCAGGTTTCATCCAAAAATTCCATGATGCATCATCCATATTCATGATACTCTTTTTGAAATTCCCATTATTTGTTTTATTTTCGATGTTTTTCAGGTTGGGGAACAGTTTTTCCCATTCCTCGTTAGTAGTCTTTGCATCTGGTTTTTTGGGCGCGTTCATCGCCAGGAGTTTTTTTATTTCACTGTTTTTTTGCCTAGTATAGCTCATCTCATCCTGAACAGTCATTTCTTTTCGCTCACCTGCGTATAATCTATTCGCATTGCTCATATCTACCTCGCTTATATATTAACAGCCTTTCAAATCAATCCACTACTCTAAAATAGCTCAACTCACCTTTGCGCTCCCCATTCATCATTCATCAATAGCCTGCCCTTCTTTAATTTCGATATTGATTGCGTTAAAATTAATTATGGAGGTCCCTGAATCCATTTTTATCGTACTCTCAGCACAAGAAACGATTATTCGTTCCGAAGCTCCAAGAAAATCTACTTCCTTGGTCGGTATTCCATTTTTATTAACCGATGAACCAATGCTAATATTTGCACCTTCTAAATCAATATCTTTATCCAATGCATGAATATTGATACCATATTCATCAAAACGTATTGTGAGCAAGCCGCCTTTTCCTCTAATAAGAACATGATCATCAGTTGCAACAAGTTCATGATCATCTGGATGTATCAATATCTTGGTATTTGGTATTTCTCTGTCGTTTTGATTCCGCCTAGCGATATTATTCTCAGGACTGCTGCCATCCTGCGCAATTGCATTGATCGTTTCTTTCAAATCATTATATGGTGCTTGAGTTGAATCTAGCAAAAAAGCGTCGTTTTCAGTATTTGTTGGGAAATGCAAGCTCAGTGTATCTCCGAGTTCCGGCATACCGGCCCATCCCTTATAGCTCCCTGCAGTATACCATGTGGGAAATCTGAACCAACTAGCTTTTTCAACTTCTTGCTCTTTATCAATACTCAAATGCACTTTTGAAAAAGCATGTTCACGATCAATAACCACGCCTTCAATGCTCAAACCACGCATTTTGCTCTCGATACGTGGTTGCGCAAATCCCTCTTCACTACTACATATGTATGAGAACTTCATAATACCATTTCTTCGATCTATGTTTGCTAAAACTTCGCCAACACGCAAGATCCTCTTATCAATCAGAATTCTATCTCCCAAAAAATGAGCTTGCAGGTCACCATAAGTTTGTATGAAAATAGAATCTTTTTCACTGCCTTTAGGCAACCTCCCGTTTTGAACATACCGCTCGAATTCATATTGCTTTCTATATATTTCATAATTGATTTTAGGGAGAGTTATCGGCTCTCTGCCTTTGGGCCAACCTGACCAATAGGCTATTCCTTCAGACCTCAGATCTGGGATAAGGAACAGATTGTGATGGGAGAGAAGGCGTTTGCTCATCTCCCAATCGGTTTCGTCGTATTGGATATATACTTTCTCTAAAGGATTATTTTGTTCCGGATCTTCATCAATCATGCTTATTTGCTCATAGTTCTCTTGCAAAGCTAACAAACAAGAATGATAACTGAAAGTAATATCCTGAAAAGATCTATACTTTTTGATTATATCCATAAGATACGAGTGAGAGCAACCGTATATTTCAACATGAAAAATTCCCGCGCGCTGCCTGAAAATTGTTTTAGAAACCATTCCTTTAAAAAAAGGCTGTATGATAGAATCCTCATCAGCTACGTTCATGTCTATCTTCTTGTTTTTTTGATATTCCTTTTGAAATATAGCCTGATTATCAACTGAAATGATTCCGTTTAAATGAAAGCGAGCATGTTGGTTGACTTTGCTTTGTATTTCTATATCATATATCTCGATATTTCGCAGGAGCCCATTAAAGGAAATATCATTATAGCATATCGACGTAAACATAATCCTCTCTCCAAAGCTCACTTTATTTCTACTTCTTCGTATTTAAATGGACCAAGCCCTTTGCATAAAAGACTCTCCACAATTTCCGCATCAAAAATCAAGCATCTCTCTCGAATATTTTTTAACTGAAATGCTTTATTTCTTCCGATTTTTTTCCGCTCCAGCACTAGTGTTTTTATTGTATCAGACGGTGTAAACTCGCTTTCAGGATGAATGCAAGAAATTCTATACGGAGACATAATAAAATATAACGAATTTTTTTGCGGATATGGATATACGAATAAGTATGGTTTAAACAAGAAGCCTAGCTGATACCATTCTAATACCTCCCGAATTTCAGGTGATACAGCAAAACAGGGGCGCTCCAAAATAGGCATCTCATACGGATAATTTTTTTCAACATAATGGAACGATTCAGCATCCGTTATATTGAGTTCCTGCATTGTAGCTTTTGGGGGCAATTTTGCATAGGCTCCCATTATTTCGCATTCTCTGATTCTATAATATCGCATGCTCAACCTTTTTTGTTTTTCTCAAAGTTATCTTTCACTGCCGTTAATGTTTGAAGTATATTTTCTTCCGAAATAGTTCCCAAGAAATAGATTTGGTCTATTGCCTCTCCTTCTACCGACAACAAATCCACCAGTTCGACTTTGTCATGATCCACCATGGAGCCTTTCGGCCAAGGCAACAATAGATACTTTTTCGGCTTTTCGTCCGAAGTTATTTGTGGTGTTAGGAGGATATATTTTTCTTTACCATATTTCAAAGATACGACAGCGCCTACTGTTATGGCCGCGCCCTCCTCCAATGCTTTTTGGATAGCCTCCGGCGTGCTCGTTTCTTCTGCATTTTCTTCCTCTTGGTATCCCATGGCCCACAATTTATAGTCGTTTGTTTGCTCATGATTAAAATTCCATTGATCTTCAATGTCTTCAACATTGAGAGCAAGATAATCAAAAATTACCTCATACGAATTGGGCGCTTGATATGCAGTGATCATATATAGCTCGCCAGCATGCTGGATCATCGTGCCCAGCGGATAGTATTTGGGGGGAAGCGCCTCCAGCAGCTCCTTCTTGAATTCTTCTTGGTAGGCATGCTCCTCCTCGTCGATATACGCCACGTACTCCACAGAATCAAACCACTGATCGTCCATAAGAAAAAAGCTTTTAGTCTCTTCTTCTCCTTCTGGCGTCAAAACATAATCATACAAATAAAAAGCGGCATCTTCATCTATAACATTCCTGCTAAGGATAACATACCTTCCGTTTTCAATTCCCATAAGATGATCTAAGGCCTTGGACTTTACGATCGACCCAGGAGGCAGAAGTCCCCCTCTCTTTTTCCATTCATCAGAAAAATCCGCTCCCCCTTCTTCTCCATAGTAATAGATTTCTGCTATATCTTCTTTCTGAATAAGATGTATATCTGCATTAATTCCATCAGCACTATTTTGTATACTCCACAAATCTCCTGGATATTTAACAGCTACCAGGAAAAAACCTTCATCTGCGGAGTTAGGGGTGCCAATCACGATCGCTTTTTGTATGCTGCCATCTTCGTTTTTCAATCCAAGGAGCGCTCCATAGCTAATCATGAACTCTTCTTCCTCTATGTCCTCGTTGCTTCTGCTTTCGTTTATTTTTTCGGGAATATCCGCCATTCCACTGCGATCGCAGGCAGACAAAACAATACCAAGACCAATCAAAAGCCCTATCATAATTCGTCGTTTCATTTTCGTCACGCTCTCCTATCTATAGTCGATATAGGTATTGCTCGTTCCTTTTGCCTCATCGAGAGTCAGGTCTGTCGTCTTTTTATATCCATCAATACTATACTGCGGTCTATCTGTTAGGTTCCCCTCCTCATCCACTACTGTTCCGGAAGGTTTAGTCCTTGGATCTTTTCCATCTGGTGAAATCGATATATCTCCACTCAGGCCTAGTGCTGTTGCCGAAGCCGAGAATCCTTCTTCATATGATGCGCTCAACTTTCCCTCAATGCCAGCAGCCAACCCCACCGCTAATTCCAATTTACCAGGCGGGCCCCATCCGATTAGTTTGTCTTCAACCCCGAGACCCTTCACTCCCACTTTCGCGCTTATTCCGATGGCATCTTTTACCTTTACAGAGGCCGACGCCTCTGCGGAAGCAAGACTAGCAGTAGTTTTGAGCATCACTCCCCGAGAATCTCCGGCTGCCGAAATTTCGGTAACTCTCTTTGGAGCGCCAAGACTAAACTTTAAAGCCTTCAAATCCACAGACCCTTTCTCCAAGGCGTCAGCAAGTCCGTCTTTTAGATCGACCTTTGCTCCGTTATTGGAAAGACCTTTCATCTCCGCTGACGCAATAACATCATATTTGTGATATACAAACGGCGGCTCTTCGTCGTAGAAAATCGTTTTTATCAGCTCAATTTTCGTGCCTTTCGTGCGCCAATATCCGATGATTTTATCAAATTCTTCTTTTCCCTTTGCTCGCTGGCTGAGCTCTGTACTAAGGGCAGAAAGATCATTCATCGCTTCTGCTTGTTCGGGAGTTGGTGCACTCATGTAGCTAAATTGGTCATAAGGAACCCATGGAGGAACCCCTTGGGCGTTCCTTGCCGCAACCGCAACATCACTAACTACTGCTGGCGTTAATGGATTCATTAATGGACTCATTAATGGACTCGTTAATGGATTCCCAAATTGGTCCCGAGGAAACCATATGGCTCTTTTTGCCGCCAACATATCGTTCGCCGCAGCTTTCATGCTTTGCTGTTCTTTTTTATTTCGTGGTAAACGAATGGACAGCAGGTCTTCATAATACTCTGGAGGATGCTTTAAATAGTCCGAGTTTGCACGCAGAGTTTCTCGATAGCTCTCTTTCAATTCCTTGGGGATCGCACTATACTTAGCAACCAAATCATTTTTCAGTGGTTGTAAATAGAGCTCCTTCATATTCGTAAGGCTCGCACCATCTTTGATCGATTCATCCGCCTCATAACTGGGACGTGTTATGCCGCTCAATTCATTCGACGTTGAACCTGATGACAGCCCTTTGTCTTTAATCAAATTATCCAAACCTTCTATAATGGAATTGATGCCCTGAATTTGATTCAAATAGTACTCTGCTTCTGCCGCATTTCCTTGCCCAGAGTTGATGGGTCTAATGATACCAGCTGCAATGGAACATACAGCGAAGCTATCCATAGTTATCGCTGGAGCACTCGTAACTATAACAGTATCGATAGGGAGATACCAGTTTTCTTTAACACAATTTCCCGGGCAGTTATTCCCGTCTTTGAAGGGAGCCGGCAAAGTATATGTTGCCCCCGCCGGCACCTCGCTGAATCGAATGGATGAGCGGCATGCGCCCAAAAAAGGCGGAATGCACTCTTCTATATCACTTGCGTTAGCACAGCTCTTTCCTTCTTGGTTTGATCTCCACTCACCTCGCGTCTCTTTTCGTGTTCGCAAAAATGTATGGCATGCGCCACTCGTGCACTCCAGTTCTGCTCCCTCCACCAAATACAAGGGGGCGCACTCTAACTCAGCCAATAAAGCAACTGCTTTTTTGCAGTCATGCTTCAGGAGTACTTTCATTCCTTCTTTCCTTGCGGAACTTTTTTTATATTGCTCTCGTTCATTTTTTGGAAGCGACTTTAGATACGCTCTTTTCTCTTTCCATTGAAGTCCTTCTATTTGCTCAAACGTCAAGTCTGAATCCGATGATGTCGACGACGGCTGTTTTTTCGTCATGATTCCTCCTGCAAATTCGAAATTCTCTGCTGCAACCCGCGATATTTGCCCGCCCAAAGGTTTGGGGCTGCTAAAATTTCTGTCGGAAACATTTTTTCTTCCCCTATGAATCGTAGTGTATCGATAAAAATAGATACAAAATCTTCATGCGCTTCTAGTAATAATAAATCCGCTATATCTCTGGGGATTTTCCCAATATAGCGCTTAGCTTCACGCCTGAGCTCGTCTTTCATAGCGTTCCACAAATCCTGGATTGATGGGAGCGAAAAATTCATTGAAAAAAGAACATTCCCCAAAAACCAATTTTCATCATACAGTTCTATATTGCCCGGCTGATCGTTAGACATAAGTCCGGTTAATAGTAATGATATACTTGTATATCCACTTAGATCAAGTCGCTTCTTTTTTGCAATTTGTATGAACCGAACTATTTCATCGAGAATTTCATTTTTCAACGCACATCTTTTTGCTGATACAGCAACCGAATATTTTTTGCGTATTGTGCGAAATTCATTTTCTCTCAATTGGATTAACTCTTTAGTTGTTTTCATTTTTAAACATAATCCACTCAATCATATCATCTAGTTGGTCTTTTTTACATCTACGTCCTACAAGAAATCGTATTGTATCTTCTTTTGTTTTTTTCTGCAAAGCAAGTAAAGTTTGTACATCGGAAGACGCGGTTGTTTTACTTTTCATTCATCTTAACCTCCACTCCGCTAATTTGAAGTACGTCTGGTTGCAACTCTATTTGGCTACCGCCACTTTTAAATGTCACTTTTTCTAGCGCATCAATTTCAACAGTTTTTTCAGCGTAAATACTTATTTTATTTACTGCAAACATTTTTATATCTTTCGTCGTAAATACGCTAATTCCTTTTTCATCATTTAGATGTATATACGTATCATCATCATATTGAATTCTTATCGTGTCATTCTCCAATGATATTAGTCTTCCTGCCTTAGTCATAAGCATTTTTACACTAGGGTCCTTTGCCTTATCCACATAATCGAAAGGTTCTCTTCCTTGCGGGCTGCTATCGCCTTTATACGAAGGTATGGTATTGTTCCTACAATAGCCCCCATCCGGGTTTTGCTTGAATGAATTCAACCCGATAGCATAGGTCTCATCAATGCTAGGTATGTGTAAATTGACCCAATCGTTTACTTCTGGCATACAGTACCAAGTAGAATAAAATGTCGCATAATCAAACCAATAGGCTTCCTCGATGGGCTGCTCCTCATCAATTTCCAAATGCAGTTTCAACCGATTGTCCTGCACGTCGATCACCTTGCCTGGAATAGACAGTCCTTGAATGTCGCTGTTTGCCAAGCGTGGCATTTTTAATCCGTTTTTGGTTGTCAGTTTGTAGGTATTGTAAAGTTTATGATCCTTGATTTCCGAAAAAACATAATTGACATACAGCTTCATGTTTTTGTAGCTCACCTTATCACCCAAGCTAAATGTATCTGTGGCATAGGCATCAAAGATTTCGTAGTCCGTAAAGTCGACTTCACTCACTTCGTTTTCATATCCATTCTTGACCATCTGCATGTACTTTTGCAAATTCTTAGTCATACTGTATTCGTGCTCTTCTAATTCTCCACGATCCTTGCCATCCGGCATTCCAAACTGAAGTTTAGGCGATGGCAGCGTTGCATCCGCATATAACCCTTCTTCAAACTTAGATGCTTCCCTCTGCAAGAACTCCCAGATGGTATCCAGGTATTGCAAAACAAACATGTTGAGCGTTTCGCCCTTCGCTGCATTATTAATGAAATCTGCACCTTCAAAATCTGCCAATAATTTTATAAGCAACGCATCATAGAGCATATCCTTGTTTTGAAAAGATTGATAAAGCTTCTTGATATCAAGCAAATACGTATGAGAAAGCGCACGCAATGTGATGAAATACACACCCAAATCTTCTGCCGCCCATTCCGCTTTGGCGCAAATATAGATGATAACCCCCTCATAATGTAACGTTGCATTCCCATCAAGAGTGTGCTTGACGGTGATTTTCGTCTTGCCGCTGGCTTTCTTCACATACTCATCATAGATGCCCGCCTGAACCATACCGGTCAGTTGCAGCGAAATGTGTTCATTGATTGCGCTAACAATCTGAACGCGAACATTCTCGATTTTCATATCTGCGCCATCGAACAATACTTCGACTTTCTCTTTGGATGTTGCCATCTTTGCACTCCCTTCATAAATGTGACTTTCACTACAAATCTATTTTCGATATTGCATTACTTTTTTTACAGATTAATGTATAATATAGAATGAGATCGCTCATTATAGTGCGCAAGAGAACGTACTCTTGCACTTTCATAAAGCATCTCTAATTTTATCGAATGCAGTTCACCTGTTCTTTTAGCAAAGCGATCACGATATGGTTCCCAATTGAGCTCATCCTAGTTCCCAATCTAGCCCAGACATGTGCACTTCTTGAAGGGAAGGACAGCGGAGAGACTGATACAATGAATGAAGAAGGACAACAAACTGACAAAACAGAACAGAAATCACATCCTCACGTTATCACGCAGTATTCAAAAAAAGCTGTCGACATAGCCGTGCAACTCCAGACCCCAGAGCGTATTCCGAGATTTGTACTTTGCTATCAACATCCTAAAAAAGTCTTTGGCATACTTTCCACCCCTAGGTGAAAAGCGTGCCCACATCAATATTAATTGCCACATTGTCCCTGCTACCGAGTTGGTCAAGGACTTTGGCGTAATGCGCCGCGCTTGGCTGAATCACAAGTCTGGCAAGCGTGTTTTAGCCAACCAATATTTTTGAAACATTTACTGCTGATTCGCCAAAGCATCCGTATCGTTTTATTTTTTACTGTATTGAAAATTATTGAAAGATCACTACCGAGCATTTTTTCTCTTGGAAGAGTACTTGTTTTTTGATCAAATGCAGTGCTTGCTGCAAGCGAACACTGCATTAAATATCATGAGGGCATACATCTTTTATGCTTGATTATTAAGTTATTTAATATTATAGCACTAAATTCTTTTTATGTAAATATGTGCGAAATGTCGAATTATATGGGTTAAGGCAAATAAAAGTAGCCTGCACATAACATACGCAGGGCACTTTTTGTTTACCTTAATAAAAAAGGGGCTGTTTTGTTAAAAAAAGCAATTGATGTTATTTCTGTTCTGTTTCTCTCACTACAGTCACAATTTATTTTTCGAAACTCGATGGCTGCGTGAGTCTGCTGCACATTTCGTATTGCTCGCGTTTGTTTCCTCTTCCCTTCAGCATGTATTCTCCTCTTCATCCTCATGCTTGTTATTTCATCTTATTATATCAAAAACTCACCTCATCGGCGAGTTTTTGACTGTCTGAAGTGAGTAAGCATAATCGCTTACTCACTTTTGTTTTACGTCAATCGAATGAGATTTTCATTGTAATCTTTGCCATCTTGAGGCATGATTATTTTTAGTTTATACCCTCTCTCTTTCCATTCTTTATAAATTTTATTAGCCGCTTCTATACCAGCACGATCATTATCCAAACATAAAGCAATCTTATCTATACCCGAATACTTCTGAGTATATTGTTCCAAGGCAACCGTTGAAACGCCACCCAATGCCAATCGATGTACATCTCGCCACTCAGTATGATATGTTTTTTGTAATGTAGATTGTGACAATAGATCAATAGGTGACTCGAAAACAGAGAGTATATCACTTGTTTCAGATGCTTCAACTGCAAATCCATATGCCTTTTTGCTTCCTGCAACATCAGACCTGTAACTTCCCTTTGTCGCTCGAATAGAAGCGAATCGCGCTTCTTTGTGTTCGTCATATCCAACAAACACGCACGCATGATACTTTGCGCTTTCGTATAGTTTCTTCTCATCTATACACTGTTCAATGATCTCTCGATCAATACAACGACTCATTAAGTATGAAATAACCATATCGTTATCGCCGTGAGCCTTTGGCAATTCAAACATCTTTTGCTCTATGGGCTTTGAAAAAGAAGAATGGTAAACGATCGCATTCTCTCCAATCAGATGTTTAACCGCTTCAATAAACGTCATCTGACACATGCTCATTAAATAGTCAATCGCATTGCTTCCATGCACATTTCGAGAGTTCCAAAACCATTTTCCTGTAGAAGAATCAATCCTCATGCTGTCGTGTGTTCTGAGCGTATAATAACGACCGATTTGCTTTAATTCATGTGGTTCATGCGTCTGCAAGTAGTCCAAAATTGATATGCTTTTTGCCTGATTCATTTGTTCTTGTGTGATTTTTTATTCCAAGTATAAAACCCCGTTCTTTTATCGTTCTATATCGTGTTGTTTTTTTGATTGTCTGATGTACAGTTCTTCTAAGCCTTGATGTTTGATGAATTTCTTCAAACGAAAGTTTTCTTTTTCTAAGCCTTGAATTTCATTGTTAAGCACCGTTTTATCAATACTCAGCATATGAAACGCCTCATCTAATTCTGCTATTTTTCCCTCTTGCCTGCTCATTTTTTTATTTGCTTCACTTAAAAGGTTTTGAAACTCTATACTTCGTTTCTCCTCAACCATATATTTTTCTGCGCCAGTTTGTAGATATTCATAGTCTTTCTGGCTCATACTGACTTTGTTTGTAAATAGGTTCTTTGAAACATTGATCTGCTCGATTTGTTCCAAAACAATTTGCTTTTGTTTTACCGATTCGATGGATTCATTGATTTGATCTAGCTCTTTTTGTCGTTCCTGTTTTTTATAGTCAATCACCGATAAATGCTCGTTGTTTGTATTCAATTGCTTCCATTCAATGCCATGTTCAAGCATTACTTTGGCTAGTTTTTCTTTTTCCGAGTTAATCCACTGATTCCATTCTGTCTCACTTCTTGAACCGCCTTCAAATCCCTGTTCTTTTAATGCGCCTTTGAGCGACACTCTCGTTTCTAGTCCTCGCTTGCTGTTCATTGTAAACGGAACAAAATCAATATGAAGATGTGGTGTTGCTTCATCCATATGCAGATGCGCTGAAAAAACATGTAGATTGAAATTGCGCTCTTGAAATCCATTCATAAATTGATCTAATATTGTTTTGGCTATTTCAGCTTCATCAGTTCCAATCGCCGTATCAGTGGTGTTTCCTACTTGAAATATCACCTCATAAAATAGTTTTTCTTGTTTGCTCACCCGAATATGATCGTAGTAATTTTCAATCGTTCGATCCTTGCGCTTTTGTTTATCATTGTAGTTTTGAAGTGCTTCTCCAAATAAATTCTTGTAGACTTGCTTCAAACTTTCATTGCAGTAATGAACGTTATTCTGGCTCAAGTCCGAATTTACATTCTCTGCAAAGAAGGCGCGATTATTGTGTCCTTGTGATCCCTTGCCCATCATGCCACTAATCGTCTTTTCTATATAAATTCTCCTCTCGCGTTTTGTTACTTTTTGCCAAAAGTAACGCAAAAGCACTTTTGACACTCCGTATCAAAAATGCCTTGCGCTCTCCGAGGGTTCGTACCCGATCATCGAAACGTGTTCACGTATAACTATCGTTAAATGCGTACACCAATCTTTCCTCTAAAAGAAAAAAATCACTATATTTTATATCAAGCGCGTCGATATGTGACGATGCGTCGATGTTTTTGACACCAGCCCTTCGATTCAAAACATCGTCACAGCTTCTTATTCTGTTTATAGTTTTCTGATAAACGTCTGATATCATCTAGCTTTCAATAGAAATCGACTCGATGAAAATCTTTGAAACACTGTGACGGTATTTTGAAAATACCCCCTATCCCTAAAACATCGTCATAATCGACGCAACCGTCACAGTTCCTGTTTTTCCTTTGTAAATTGGATGATTCGTTCTCGATGTGTTCGTACATTTTCATAACGAATATGGTACTCATTCCATAGTTTTGCGATATTAATGTTCAACTTACGCGTTAGAACATTTGCCTGTATTTCTAATTCTAACTGCGCAATGAGCATTGATGCTGTTCCTGCCCAGCTTGGCGATTCATCTGAAACGATACTCGTAACTTTTTCAATCATTGGATCAATGCTTTCCTTCCATAACTCTGTATCGACCCCTGTCAATTGCCAAATGCATTGTTCTCTTTCAAAGTAAATGTGTAGACGTTGGTCTTGCTGATCTCGCCCCACAATGTCCAGTGTCGCTTGATTGTCCGTCCTGCTTTCTTTTTGCATAATAAAGGCACCGTCCGATGCGCCAAGCAATCCGTTTGTTCCAGAGATTGTATCAAATCGATCATCTGCTCCTTGTTTTCTTGTATGATGTACTAACAAGATACAAATATTATGCTGATCGCTGAACGCTTTGAGCTTTGTGACAATCTCATAATCACTTGAATAGCTGTATTGCTCTCCACCCGCTTCACGAATCTTTTGCAACGTATCAATGATAATTACTTTGGTTTCAGGATGCTTCCTCATGAAAAATTGTAATTGTTCATCCAATCCATCGCCCAGATGCTTGGCATCCGTAGCAAAAAACAGATGGTCGCAATTATCTGTGCCAAACATCCGTGACAAGCGCTGTTGCAATCTTGAATAATCATCTTCAAGTGCTAGATATAAAACCGTTCCCTGATGTGTTTCATACGTCCATAATTTGTTGCCGTTGCTAATATGATAGGCAAGCTGTGCCATAAAGAATGACTTCCCTACCTTTGGCGCACCGACAAACAGATAGGTTCCTGCACAAAGCAGTCCATCAATGATTTGTATTCTTGGCTTGTATGTTGTGTCATATAACTCACTGAGCGACACCGTTTCAATATACTCTGGTAAAAATGTTTCCATCGTATCAATATTGCCAATGCCTATGCTTTCGTCTATAATATAAGTTGAATCCTTTGAAAAGGTCTGATTGTTATCTGCTCCAACAGGTAACGTTATATCAGTCCTTTTTTCTTGTTCATTGTTCATGTCGTTCCTCCTTGAATCCGTTGAGAATATCTGCGATGTAGTACATGAGCGCAATCAATTCACTGTTTTCTGCGCTAATACTGCTTAACTCCTGTAAGAGTTGAATACATCAAACAGCTGATTGCGTAGTGCCTTGTAGGTTCTAGGACTTCCATAGATCACCACCTTTCGATCCAATACTTTTTTGATTAAGTAATCTTGTTTGCTTAAACCAGATAAGCGCACAAATATATTGAGTTGCTCTGCTTCTTCAGGTGACATGCGAAAAGCAACGACCTTATTTCGCCACCGATTCTTATCATCACAACGCTTTTTCATTTATAAGTTCCTTTCTAAGTCTAATTTGTCGGCGATTTCTGACTTCTTTGACGGAAATAAATGAGCATATTGATACGTAATCTCAATGCTTTTATGCCCTACTCGATTCGCAATTTCGACGGCAGATAAACCCATTTCAATCAATAACGATACATGTGAATGTCGTAAATCATGAACGCGAATTCTTTTTATTCCTGTTTCTTGGCATCCGCGCGTCATTTCCTTGTGAAAATAATGCTTTGTATAGGGGAAAATTCGCGCATGATCTTGATAGCCATAATGCAGTCCGAAGTATTCCTGCATTTCATCACATAGAAACTGTGGCATACTCACTGTTCGCTTGCTTCCTAATGTTTTTGGATCTGTTATCACATCCTTTCTATTGATACGCTGATATGATTTGTCAACGTTGACAAGCTTTTGTTCAAAATCAAAATCTGCTGGTGTAAGCGCCAATAGCTCTCCCACTCGCAAACCACACCAATACAGCATTTCAAAGCCGTAAAACGAAATAGGCTTATCCATCATGGCATCTGAGAAAGTAAGATATTCTTCTTTTGTCCAAAACAACATTTCTTCTACTTGATCTTTGCCCATATTGCCTGCTTTAGAAGCTGGATTCGTTGGAAGTTCATAATATCGAACAGCATGATTGAAGATAGCACTCAATTGAATATGTATTGTTTTTAAATAGCTTTGTGCATACGCCTCGCCCTTCTTATTTTTTGCGTTCATCATCTGATTTTGCCATGCAATAATATCCGATGCTTTAATTTTACTCATTTGCTTTGATAATAGTATCTTTTGTTTGCCAGGTATGCTCTCGAAGTCTACTAGCCATGTCTTGTCTGTAAATCTGAACGAAACTTTCAAAGTTCATATCCATCTTTGATTCGGTTTTTTGTATTTGTTCGCGCTCCCAAGCAAGCGCTTCTTTTTTTGTTTCAAAGGCCCTTTTACTTGTTTGCTTTCTTTCTCCTTGCCACGTTGTATAACGATAAACAACACGCCAACGTCCGTTCTTTTCTTTTGAAACTGGCAACTTACTCACTCCTTTGTTCTATGTTGTTCCCATAAATCTTTTGCTCGTAATACTTGCGATTTGTACGTCCTGCAATGGTTAGATATCCTTGTGCTTTGAGTTCTGCATTGAGCTTTTGCACTACTTTGTAGGCATATCCTTTCGATACTTGAGTTCCTGTGCTACTTCTTCGACACGAATAAATACCTGTTTGTTCAAATTCATCAGTCCTTTTGATTGTTTTGTTTTAAGATTCTCGTTTGTTTTGCCAATCTGCCCATCATAGCTTCCTAGCAAGCCACCTTGTTTGGCGCTTTGCCGTATGCTCATTCTTGGCAGGCTCATATCATTGCCTGCTTCCCTGAATTCGTTGCTATGTGGTTGGTCATTCAATTGCATTATAAGCTTTTTTGTTTAGCTATTTCATTATACTAAACAAATACGTATAGTGCAACCCTGTTCATGGATTATTTAAACTTTTATGCTTAGCGTGTTGTGTTTTGATTGAAAATACGCTATACTATCCTTAAAACATAATTGTTTAGAATGAGGTGAATATATGGCCATTGGCATTAAAATAAAACGTATTCGCAATTTGCGAGGTTTAACACTCAAAGAACTAGGCATGGCTGTTGGCTTTGATGAGAAAACAGCCGACATTCGCATTGCGCAATACGAATCGGGTACACGTACCCCAAAAGAAGAACTTCTTCGGAAGATATCTGAAGCACTCAATGTCAACTATCGGGCGCTTTACGATCCATCTCAATACGCGGCTGAAGATATTATGTTCACGCTTTTTGAGCTTGATGAACAGTACGCTCGCATGCAGATATATGACGTTGTAGATGAATCTGATCCTGTTTTCCCCACCGAACACAAAGCCATTGGCTTTCATAGCAATCTCCTTGATGAATTCTTGTCCGAATGGCAAATCCGCAAGCAAGAATTAGCCGATGGGCTCATCACTCGTGAAGAATATATGGAATGGAAGATCAACTGGCCTGATACTTGTGATGACTGTGGGGAGCATATGCCTAGTATGCAATGGCGTAAGGAGTGATTATGAATAAAATCGAATCGAAACAAAATAATTTTTTAGGGCGCTCCATCTTATCTCCTTTTTTGGTATAACTGTTTCCCATTGAGATTTGAAAGGAATGCTTATTTTGAATTCATCAATCATTTCGAACTAAATAGTATAAATTGAAAGGGATTGGACATTCGGTAGACATCGTGTATAATAAGTGCAGGAGGCACTTACTATGAATAAAAAAGAAAATTTAGAGAGAAACCGCAAAGATCCCCCTTTTGATGAAAAAACAAAAAAAATGGATGACCGATCTTATTTGGTGTCAGCGCTTGTTACCGCCCTTGGGTTATTTGCTATACTGTTATATAGTATTGTGAAAGGTCTAGAGTGGCAAGGATTAGGATCAGTCAGTTTTCTTTTTCTTGGCACACAGAGCATATATTATTTTTTAAAAGTAAAAAGAAAATGGTTATTTTTGCTTTTCGGTATTTTATGTTTAATTGTTTTTTGTCTCTTACTCATCGATTTCATTATAAAAACTTGGTAATGAATATGGATAAATAGGAATATATAGAACTGAGCATAGCTATTCACAAAAAAGCCCTACCGATTTTAAAAATCAGTAGGGCTTTTAAATACAAATTATTTTCTTGTTGCCTATTTTACTGCCATTCAAGATAAATTTCATCTTGAATGGCAGTAAAATAGGCGTTTTATCAAGTTGGACGACTACTCCCACTCAGTAGTACAATAGCGAGGTATTAGAGGATATAAGCGGATATAGATGGATATAAAGAGATATTAGGCTGTATTAACGGATAAAAATGGATATAAAATATGCAATCGATATGCAATTTTGCATTGATTTAACAACAAATAATATTACATAAATATTTCAATACTATTGTTTTTCCTTTACGATACAAAAAAACCGCCACAATATAGGGCAGTTGACGTTGATTAAAAATTACAGTACAATGAGGACATAAAAAAATAGTGGAGCGTTAAGAGTGTATCTAGCACCCTTAACTGCTTAACGGATAGGTAGACAGACTACCACACCGCAAGGACTGATATTCGATGAAATCTTATTTTCAGCCCATCCACATTTCGTCATTATTATAGCATAGTTGAGGTGAGAAGATCAACCCTCTCTTATTTCTGTATTCGTTATTTTAGTGATTGATTTGGATTATTCAGCGTGTAGTAGGTAATACCTACTGCACGCTTTTTTTTATTTCATAAACCAACATAATACAACATACAACGTGAGAAAGGAAATAACAATATGCATATAATCGGAATTGATCATGGCTTTTCGCAAATGAAAACGGTCAATCATGTTTTCACAAGCGGATTAAATGAAAGCAAAATCGACCTTGATATCTTTAGCGAGATTTTAACAATCCATGATAAGAGCTACCAAGTAGGCGGAAAAAGGAAAAAGCACAATAAAGATAAAACAGCGAACGATGATTATTATTACTTAACCCTTGCTTCTATTGCCAAAGAAATTCAAAGCAGAGAGCTAAACACAGATATCGAAGTCCACCTTGCGGTTGGCTTGCCCCTTATGGATTATAAACGTAACAGCGCCGATTTTATTCGCTATCTCCAAAGAGATAACGAGCCTGTTTACTTTGATTTTAATACTATCAATTACCGCATTCACATTCGAAAAGTGAATTGTTATGTACAAGGCTTTTCAGCAATTTGTAACGAATGGATTGAAGAACGTTTGGATGATGAAGAACCATTTTGTACTGTGATTGATGTTGGTGGTTGGACAACGGATACCTTTGATATGATTGAGGGTACGCCACAAACCAATACCATGATGAGCCAAGAATTTGGTATGATTGAACTTTTCAAACAAAATTCATCGTCGTTTACAAAGTGAAACAGGATCAACGCTTGCAGACGCACAAATCCAATACCAACTCATGGGGAAGCCTGTGCGCTTGTCACAAAGCATTAAAGCTCTGATCGATGACGAGTGTCAACGATACGCACAAAGTTTGATAAACGAATTATCTGAAACCAAGATTGATATCCAAAACACGCCTTTAATCTTTTTAGGTGGCGGTTCAGTGTTAATGAAAACGCATTTATCAAAACTAATCGATCCAGATATGCTTTATTTTATCGATGATATTCATGCCAATGCTAAAGGCTATGAGGTGCTTACAAATGAGTAAACGCACATTTTTTAGTATGGCACTCAATACAGACAAACAATTGGATCAAAAAGTGCTGGATATTCTCCAAAATTGCACAGAATACAACAAATGCGATTATGTAAAAAATGCCATTATTGCTTATGCACAAAAAGAAGAACTCCAAAGCGCTTTACGTGATGTTTTATCTGAATTTGGGATAACCGATATCGTAAAAGATAGCAAGACTGAAAAAGATAACAATGCCGAAAAAAAGGACACAGAAAAGGACAGAGCCTTGAGCGAATTAGAGAAGCGCAAGCGCAAGAGCCCAAAAAAAGCAAATGATTTTATAACTAGTATATAAACCGATCAAGGAAAGGGCAATATGATAAAAGCAAGCAATGAAATCAAACCATTCACAATCATGCCCAATGAAATGATTGACGATCCAGAGCTCGATATCTATATGCTATCGATCTTACTCGTTCTCTATCGTTTTCGCAATCCAGTGAACAACACCTGTTCTCCCTCCTATAGTGATTTAGCAAAGTATGCAAAATGTTGTGTACGTCAAGCGCAAGACAGTATCAAACAGCTTGAAAAAATGGGCTTCATCCAAGTGTGCAGACATGAAAGTGATTGTCTGCACAGCTACGCTAGCGATGTTTATCGTTTGCCATCGATGAAAAACCCTGATTGCCTAGAAAGGACATGAATATGGAAGCAACCTATGAAACTAAACCATTCACAATGATTCCCAATGAAATTATGAATAATCCAGAGATTGATATTTACATGCAATCAATCTTACTGGTTCTCTATCGTTTTCGCAATCAAAATAACAACACCTGTTTTCCGTCTTATAGCGTTTTAGCAAAGTATGCAAAATGCTGTGTACGTAAAGCGCAAAACAGTATCAAACAGCTTGAAAAAATGGGCTTGATTGCCGTATCAAGACATAGCAAAGATCGTTTACATGCCCATGCAAGTAATGTTTATATGTTGCCATCGATGAAAACAATTCTTGAGCCGAGCCAAGAATCACACCATACAGTTGTAGATGACCGTTTCTGCCATACGCAAATAAGCGCAGATGAACCTGTTCAAGAAATGAATACCAGCATGGACAACTGTTCCTACGATACGGCAACGAGCGCAGATGAGCTTGTCCAAGAGATGGACAATGTATGGCTATTCGAAAACAAAATAGCTGATACGGACAATTGTTTCTCCGATAGGCAAAATTTAAACGAAGCTATCCAAGAAATAGACGAGTCGTTTTTAGCATCAAGCATCATGCAAAGTAAAGAAAAACAAGCCGAACTGTATCGTGCATCTCATGCGCACCCTTATGCATATGATGCACCCCCCTATGCACACGATGCATCCCCATGCGCACCACATGCCACCTATAAAGAACTATATACTAAAAACATATATTCAAAACAATCTATCGATCATTCTTTCTTGAACGAGCGAAAGGATCGAATGATGACGGATAGAAATAGTCAAAATCATTTTTTAGGGCAACAGCAAAGTCAAGAACAAAAGCGCTCATGGCAAAAGCCATGCCCCATTGATTTGAAAACACGACAGGGTTTAAGCAACATTCTTGACGAGCACTTTGACTATATCGAAAATTTTTCGATGGAAGAAAACAACGTTCGCACGCTCTATCAATCCCTACGAACCTACATGATCGAAATGCTCACCGACCAAACAACGGTTATCGATAATTGCACTGAAAGTCGAGAAGATTTATCGCAATTGATTTTTTCTGTTGATAGCATGACCCTATCTGATTTTCTCAATCACATCTATCGAAATGGCAGTAAAGAAACAATCATACACCCCAGAGCATATCTCAAAAAATGCTGGATTAACTATATTCGTTCCCATGCTATTCATTATCGCAAAGATTGCCAAAGGGACGATTGGAACGTTCTTTTGGAGAACTACGCCAAAGATCAGAACTGTGGCGTAGATAAGGATTGTCTCAAAATGGATCAGAGTTTATATCAATATCACTGTGCTTTTCCAGGCTAATGGGTGGATTTTCCCATAAAGCTGTAAAAACACTAAAAGTTTAGTGGTTCTTTTCTCATAACGCCGTAAAAGCACTAAAAATTTAATTATCCTTTTTTAGCCAACCCATGATGTTGGCTATTTTCATGAAAAAAATGAAAAGGAGGTGATAGCAATGCAGTATAAACTTGAACTTATCCGCCGAAATCGTCCGAACAATCGATTGGGATTGCCGCTCACGATTGAACTAGACATGGAACAATACATTAACGCCTATCAAAGCGTATTTGATGACGATGAAATCAATGAATTACTGGCAAAACTACATGAAGATTTTATTATGATTGCGTCCGAATGCTTGGACATTTGCAATGTCGAAGAAGCTCAACGATTATTATATTTTGCAAGAGAATGCCCTTCTTAATGCAAAAACCCTTTTAATGAAAAGTTATTTAAAGACCGATATACATTCCTTATACTAGCATTCTAACACAAAAAAAGTAGTTTGTACGCAGAATTTGTGTGAAAATCCCGAAAGGTGCTATCAGCTTCCCAAAATACAAATCATGATTTTAGAAGATTTGAAAATTATATTTTACAGGAGAATTGTTCGAAAACACTTAGGCTTGAAGGCATCGTTTTGTATGTTTTTATAGAGGCTAACGATATAGCCGGGCATTTTATCGACAAATGTTTTATTATGTATTATAAAAATATACATATATTGATAAAATGACTATGAAACTATCGAACATTCGCTTTATGAAAAGTGAGGTGACTATGACTGGAACAGATCGTAGCAGCGGCAATTCTTCGCAACTAATGGAAAAAGTCAGCATTCTCTTCGATGGCAACGAAATGAAAATGGAAAATATTCGTGTCAAAATCCATAGTAAAGCCAATGAGCATAGCGCTGCACAGCTTACTGGCATGGTCGAGGCTGGGGTGTATGATGATTATGTCAAAACAGCCAATAGCGCAAAGGGTATTCGCATCAAACATACAATCGAGGGAAGCAAACTCTTCTATATGAAGGCCTGATTGTATTGATTCGAGCAAGAGCGGAAGGTGCTGCCAAAGAAAATGCGGTGTATTGGATCGAAATCGAAGCGCTTTCTTATACACATCTGCTGGATATCGAATTCAAAAATCGCTCATTTCAAGATATTACCATGCTTTACGATGATCTGACAAAAGAAGTGATTGCCGACTATGATGGCGCCGATTGCATGCTCCATGCGCCCCAGGGCATCGCGCAACAGCTCTTTGTTTTGCAATACCGCGATACAGATTGGGGATTTTTGATTCGGGAAATATCTAAGTTTGAAGAGGGATTATATGTGGATGCAACAATGGCCAAGCCGCGCTTTCATATGGGCACGCCAAAAGGCACAAGCCGGGGCACATTAGAAGAATACGACTATACGATATCCAAAAATCTTGAAAAATATCGCGAACAAAATCAAAACATATTTGCTCATGAAATCAGCGAATTTGATTTCATGGACTATCAAATATTTGATGCGTATGCCGAAGATACCTTTCAACTTTGCGATTCGGTCTGTTACCAAGGCAACAATCTTTTTATCAGCGAAGTTTTTAGTGAAATCAAAGACCACAAACTTTACAATACGTATAAATTAGCTACAAAAAACGGATTGAAAATGCCACGATTGGCCAATGATGATATCCAGGGACTTTCAATTCCTGGCAAGGTCATCGCGGTGGAAGATAACCGTTTGAAGCTCCATCTAGAAATCGATCAAGAGCAGGCTGTGGAAACGGCGTATTGGTTTGACTATGCCGCTTTTTATGCAACATGGTATTGCATGCCAGAGCTGACCGATATTGTCAACCTGCACTTCCCCACTTCACTCGAGCAAGAAGCGATTGGATTAAACTCTTTCAAACAAAACCCCATGGGCGGCTATACGCGAAACAATCAAGCAGCCATAGCTCCCAATACTTCCGCAGCAGGAAAACCAGGTCCGATCGATTTTGAAAAATCTGCTCGTGATCCAGATGTCAAAATTCTTACGACCAAGGCAGGCAGAATGATCCAGCTTGGTCCCGATAATATAACGATTCACTTCGATGAAGGAACGTTCTTAGTTTTGCATGATACGGATGGCATTGTGTTGGAAACCGATCAGGATATTTCGCTCCATGCAGCAGGGAAAATCATGGCGCATGCTGAAGAAAACATCGAGATGGAAGCAGGCGAGAAAATCACCCTGCGTAACAAAGCAAGCTCAATCGAAATTGAGCCTGGCAGCATTAAGATTCAATCTGCCGATACAAAAATGAACTAAAAAGCCGTTCTTAACTAAAAAGCCATTCTTTAGGGAGAACAAAATATGACAGAAAAGGAATTTCGTGCGCTATTTTCTATACCAGGGAAAAAGGGCTTTCAGCAGACCCGAAACCAACGTAAAGTTGCTGCTTATTATAAAATGACCGGCAGGTATTATAAAACTTTGCAAGAGATTGACGCCATGCAAAGAGAGAATTTAGGAGAAAGTGATTTTGGAGACAACACAACATTTTTACACTAAAGAATGCCCTCTATGGATAGAGAAGGTATCCACTCAATTGTGGGAAAATAGAGAGAGGTTTGTCCGCGAATTTTCCCTTTCTTGGCAGCTTTTTCACAACTCACTCCACGAAGTGAATGGGCTCGCTTGCGATATAGAAATCTCCTTATTGCGACAGAGTTTGTTGGAGACGCAAACGCCCCAATTCTACATGGAGGCTTTTCATGAACTGGGAATGTTTGGTGGGCTGCTATGGCAATTTGACTTTGAGGTTCCAATTTTTAGTGACATTTGGAATACAAAACAAAGTGGAAATACTCACAGTCGCCAAAAAATACGCAGGGAAGCTCCCGGCGCCCGTTGCAGATAAAATGCTCCTAGAATTTATCGTGCAGGTGGATGAGATTTTGGCCAAAATTCTCAAGCATGGCTTAGCCACAGATAGCTATTTGAAGGATGTAGAGTATCGTATAGGAGAATACAGACGATTTCAGTTTGATATCATTTGAGGTGAGCATGAAGTACTATCTTTTGCGGCAAGATCATCGTCTTGATGTGTATCCAAAATTGCAGCACCCGCCTTCTCCAGAATCTATTTGGGCCGATGATGCAGCGCTATACTGTCCAGCAAAATTGTATCAAGAAAGGACGGGCTTCTTTCCGTTGCCTTTTATCAGTACTTCTTGTTTCATTATATCAGAGGAAATGAGCGAATTTTCGATGCATACCAAATGGGATCGAAAAAGAGGCTATTTGCAACAGATGCCCCTAACAATGAGATTGTCTTCTATTATTTCTACCAACCACCGGTACTAGATTGCTTAGATAAAACAAGTCAATTTAACCCTGCTGGAACAATAAAAAAACTCGTGCTGAGCAAAGAAAAACTTGGACCACACAAGGTATTTCAACCTGCCTGGTTATTAGAGAACTTCTTGATAATAGATATGGAAATATTGGAACTATTGCTCAGTGCTGCTGTTTTTCCTTTTTTGTTAAGAGTTGGAGCTTAAATAATATAATGGAAAGGAG
>JAWNMY010000052.1:0-11841 GCA_035043505.1 Drosophila setosimentum | reverse complement strand
AAACCGACTTAGTTTGAGAAATGGATATTGTCGTACCTGGTGTTCCTCTTGTTTCAGCAATAGAAGTGCTCCCTGTATAATTTGAGCTTAATCTAACATTTTTTATTACAGTCTCAGTATACATAGTAGACCTTGAAGAATTAGAAGTAACAGGTTCTGTTTCAATTGGAGTGTTTAGATTGGTTAAATTAGGGTCTAATACAATAACTTCTTGGATGGATGGATCATTTAACAATTCATTTACTTCATTTAAGCAATTGGGATCATTTAAATTTCCTTCAACAACAACAGTTCTTTCTGAATTAGTAGAGGCAGACACAGAAAAAGGCAGAAAAGAAATTAACAAAAAAGAAATCATAAACACAGTACAAAATTTTTTCATAACAATCCTCCTAATATTTAAATAAATAATGTTTGCCGTTGGGCAAATTATACCAATTTAAATGTAAGAATTTCAAGGTAAATTTATCATGTTTTAGTCATTTTTAAAATATTTGTATGTTTACATAAAAGTAATAAAATATTTTGTGTAAATTGTAACTATGCTTTAATTATCCAAAAATATTTTTTAAATAATTAAAGCAATGAATAATAATATAAAATCAGATTTAAGCAAGTTTTTATTGGGTATCTTAGATATTTTAAAAACAATAAAAGAAGAGTTATCTATTACGCTTATAAATTAAAAAATTAATACCACAAAAAAAGCAGGCTTAACGCTTGCTTTTTTTATGCTTGTAAATTGCTTTAATATAGTATATAATTCCTAATAGGAATTAACAGGAATTAACAGGCTTTAATATACACTCTAATAGAATAAACAGGAACATAAAAAACGTTGTGTATAGGATTTAATAGGAATTAAAAAGAAATAAAAACTAAGAAAATGAATAGTTTACAGGTGCCAAATAATAAAAAAAAATTAAAATAAAAAATACATATACATATTTAATATGTATATGTAAGAAGATCAATTATTGTTAAAAATATGATAAATTAAAAATAGTAAAGAAATTGTATTTAATATAATAATCAATGGTATAAATGTAATTGTAATATCAAAACCACAAACAAAAAAAATGATGTTTGCAATAAAAAGAGAAATTGGAAAAGAAATAATAGAAAAAATAATTGAAATAATTAAATATTTTTTTTTCATGATAGATATCCCTTATACATAGCTATAAGTCATTATTAAAATACTTTTGAAGTACCAGACGCGTAAAATTCAACATAGTACGTATAGTTGTAATATCTAAAATCACCAGAAGCCACTTTTACTCCAACTGTTAAACTGTAATTAACAGCTAATGTTCTTGACCCATCAATTTTCGCATATTTAGAGTGATTAATAGAAATACTGGTGGAAGAATCGTATGGAAAAGCATTAACATTGTAAACAGAACCAATTGTTTTTACCTTAGTATTCTTATTAGTAATTAAATCATATGTAGAACTAAAAAGCATTTCTGCAAATTTACCACAAGGAGTTTTTTGCGAATACATATTTTTAGAAGTATTGCTTGTGTAGATTCTAGGACTGGGGCCAACAGCAGGAATTGAATTTTCTGGTTTTAGCGATTCTTGATATGCTTTTTCCCATAATGCTTCAGCTTCTTTATTGTGTTGTTCAATTTCATTGTTTACAGCAATGTATTCTGCTTCTGAATAAACAGTAATTACAATATCTGGATTTGGTTCAACATTCTTTTTTTCTGCCGCAAAAATAGGTGTTGCAAAAGACAATAACAGCACTAGACTAAAAAAAACAGATACTAATGATTTAATTTTCATGAAAGTAACTCCTTCTTTAATATAAATATTATTTCTACGATATATATATAATAAATTTTAAATATATCTTTTGTCTATTGATAGATTATACAAGAAAAATAAAGTTTATATATTCAAAATGCTAACATATGAAAAGATTACTACGAAGTTTAATTTTTTTTAAAAAATCTAATTAATATATAAACTCTGCTTAGTTGTTTTTTATTCTTGTAAAATTTAATAATACAGTATATTATAGGAAACAAAAGGAATCTGTAGGAATTATTAAACAATGTATGGGAAAAAGTAAACAAACATAGATGTTGATTTTATGAGAATTAATAGGAATTAACAAGAAAGGAAAACCAAGAGAATGAATAGCTTACAAGTATTAAATAATAAAAAAGAATTTCAAAATATATCGTTAAAATCAGATTACTATAAAATGTTTATCGACTACTTAGATGTTGCACCGAAAACAGTAGAAACATATAGCAGAGCATTAAAGCAACTATTAAATTATTTTGCTATTAACGGTATAACGCAACCGCATAGAACGGATATACTCGCCTTTAAAGAAGAATTGAAACAAAGCGGAAAGAAACCCGCAACCATACAAAGCTATATAGTAGCAACACGCTTATTTTTTAGTTGGACGGCACAAGAGGGGCTATACCCAAACATAGCGGAAAAGTTAAAGGGTGCTAAGTTAGACAAAGGGCATAAAAAAGATTATTTAACTAGTAGACAAGTACAAACCATTTTAAACACTATAGAAAAAGACACAGTAAAAGGGGCAAGAGATTACGCTATACTTTCTTTAATGGTTACTTGTGGGCTACGTGATATAGAGGTAGAAAGGGCTAACATAGGCGATATAAGGACGCTAAGCGAAGATACAGTACTATATATACAGGGCAAAGGAAAAGAAGAAAAAAGCGAGTACGTAAAAATATCTATGCCCGTAGAAATTGCCTTGCGAAAGTACTTACAAATACGGGGCGATAATAACGAAGATAGTCCATTATTTACAAGTGTAAGCAATAATAGCGAGGGCGATCGATTAACAACTCGTTCTATTAGCCGAATAGTAAAAAATAGAATGAAAAAGGCAGGGTTTGACAGTGATAGGCTCACAGCTCACAGCCTTAGACATACAGCGGTTACATTATCATTATTAGCAGGCAAAGACATTACAGAAGTACAACAGTTCGCTAGGCATGCAAATATAGCTACTACAATGATATACAACCACAGTCTAGACAAAGCAAAAAATAGTTGCGGGCTTGCTGTTAGTGACGCTATATTTAAAAATTAAAATAAAAGGGGCTATTTATGAATACTATTGCAATAATAAACCAAAAAGGCGGAGTATCTAAAAGCACAAACGCCCTTAACATAGGGGCAGGGCTTACTCTTAAAGGATACAAAGTTTTATTTATAGATCTAGACGCACAAGGGAGCTTGTCTTTTTCCTTAAGGGCAGATACAACGCAAAGCGGTAACGCTATGACTGTACTAGAAAATCAAAGGGTTACAAGCGACGATATACAGCACACAGATAGCGGGGATATAATAGCAAGCTCTCCGTTACTTTCAACGGCTGACATTGTTATAACACAGGTAGGCAAAGAGTATAGGCTAAAAAAAGCCTTAGCGAATTTGCCGTACAATTATGATTATTGCATTATAGACACACCGCCCGCTTTAGGAATACTAACTATAAACGCATTAACCGCTTGCAATGGTGCAATTATCCCCGCACAAACAGACATTTTTAGCTTGCAGGGCATTACACAGCTTAACGTTACCATTGAAGCAGTAAAAGAATATTGCAACCCAGATATTTACATTATGGGCATTATATTAAATCGCTATAATTCAAGAACTGTTCTAAGCAAAGAAGTAGAAAAACAAGCGGACAAACTAGCCGAAGTACTAAACACAAAAGTTTTTAATACTAAAATAAGGGAATGTATCGCCATTAAAGAAGCACAAGCGACGCAACAAAATATATTTATTTATGCACCTAAGAGCAACGCCGTTGCTGACTACTCCGCTTTGTGTGATGAAATAATAAAAGACACCGCTATATTATAAAGGGGGCACAACATGGCAAAGAAAGACTTAGGGGAAGCCTTAAACAGTTCTGTAATGGGCTTTATAAATACAGACAATAAAAAGGCTAAATACAGCAACAACGAGCCACCAGAAAAGAAAATAACAAGCCAGAGCGAACAAAAAGAAAAACCAAAAACAACACCGAAAAAGAAAGAGAGTAAAAAAATGACACAGACAACAGAATTAAAAGCGTATACACTTGACGAAGTAGCAGAGATTGCAAACCTTAACAGGCGGACACTGTTTAACTATATAAAAGCGGGAAAGCTCAAAGCGGTAAAGTTTGGCAGGGTTTGGAGAATTAGCTCCGAAAACCTAAGAGATTTTTTAAATAACGGGGCAGAGTAAAAGACTTGTGCTATAATGTTTTACGTCCGTAAAGAAGTATTAGCGGACATTAAAACACATGAATAGAGGTGTAACAATGGCAACAGATATACAAGCCATTTTGATGAATGAAACGTTAACAGGGGAGCAAGCGGGGCAACTCTCTTTGCTTACCGCTGTAAATATGGTTGTAGATAAGGAACTAATAACCGAAGAAGATACAAAGCAAGTAAATGAAAAACTTTTGTTTACTTCTGAAGATATGGGCACATTTTTAAACTACAACGCTTATACTGATATGTTGCTACGAGTATGCTTATATACTGACGGGCTACAACAACAATTTAATAAAGGAACTATTTTTTTAATTAAAACTTTAAGGTATGCAATCTTTGCCGAATTAGAACAACACAGACTACAGCAATACCCGTATATAATGACCCCGCAGGAATACCAAAGCTTTACAGATAATAAACCTTTAAAGGATTACCCAAAACAAGACATAGCTAGGATAGAACAAAGCGGGGTTGCCGTTGTACAGTCTTTCAATTCTAAAGATTTAGACAAGCACAAGTGCTTTATAAATAAAGAGCTTAACACTTTAAAAAATGAAAAGATTGAAGCATTGTATTGCGACAGCGAAGAAGTTAGCAATATTAAAATAGCTATAAACGATTTGCTTATAAATACAATAAAGTACTTATATTCGTTTAATAATATTATAGGTAATTTAGCAGAAATGACCGACGTTGAAGAACTAAACTTTTTTAGGGTAGATATGGAAGCAATAGAAGACTCAATGCAACAGTACAATAAGCTTGTTGTAAAGTTTAAAAAAAATATGTTTGGAACTGACAAAAAGGCACAATATAAAATTAAAATGGTTGAGGAACTTTTCCCACCTATAAAGATTAACGAATTAAAGCCCTTAGCGAATAAAAGGAAAATCAAAGCGGAATTAAAAAAGTATTTAGGGCAGACCCGCAATGCAATAGACTTAGGAACATTTAACAAAATTGTGAGGGAATACCAGCGAGGCGGTGCGAATGGAAAACAAACAAAAGAAGAATAGTAGTGCAATTATCCCTATTTTAGAGGAAACACAAAAGCAGAAAAGCATAGAACTAAAAGAAAATTTAACCGCTATTGTCCCTATGCTTAATAGTGTAGCTACAAATAAGTTAACTATGTATCATACATATGACACGCCTAGTATAGACAATATCGCTAATACTGCAACAATATCTAGTGCAAAAGGCGACTTTACTATTTCTATAAACGGTTACAAAGAGTTAACAACAGGACTTAGAACAAGCACGTGTAAGCTTTTAGACTATTGTGCCTTAATACTTACAGAACAAAACCGTTTTAAAAGTGATAAAAAAAATATTGCCCCGCTTGTTACTTTTCATACTAACGATTATTTTACTGCTTGCGGAATAAAAGACAACAAACCTAGCCGAGATAAAGCACGCAAACGGCTTAAAGAAGATATAAATATGTTGTATAGTATGTCGCTTGATTGGGCAGAAACTGTACACGGCAAAAAAGAATATTTTAAAAGAGTTAGAATTTTTCAATATTACAACGAAGAAAAAAGAGGACAAATATCTTTGTTATTTACGGATTTTTTTGCTGAGTATCTTATAAATTCTTATGTTACAATGTACCCGTTAAGTATTTTAAAAGTAGACGAACGCAACAAAAACGTATATCCTTTAGCTAAAAAGTTTTACTACCATTGGTATTTAAAAAAGAATGTAAAAAATGGTACAAACAGTATTATCAGTGTTAAAAAACTTTTAGAATGTTGCCCAGATATACCGCCTTATAGTTCAGTTATAGAAAAAGACGGGGCGGTCGATAGAAAAATCATACAACCATTTATTAACGCACTTGAAAAGCTAGAAAATTTTATCACATGGGAGTTTTCAAATTCTAAAGGCATACCCTTAACAGATGAGCAGAACGATAATTTTAGTTATATTTATTTTTCAAAGTTATATATAAAATTTACGGTATTAAGTGGCGACTTACCAGAAAAATAAAGCCTATAAAGTAAAGCACTTTTGCATTTTGCAAGGGTGCTTTTTTGATACTTAAATGCAAATAAGCATACCTTTGCTACAGGTAAAGCATACCTTTACTACAGGTAAAGCATACCTTTACTACAGGTAGCATTTTTGTAAAACCGCTTGTACACTAGCTTTAAGAGGGGTGCTTTTTCCTAATACGTTTAATACGTTTAACTAAACACACCCGCCCTTATTACAAAAGGGCGGTATGTTATTATTTACAGGTAATCAGATAAATAAAAAATATATGACAAGACATAAAAAAAGGCGTAACAAAACGTTACCCCATAATATAAATTTTAGATAATGGACACGACACACGCACGTAAAGGCTAGTAGTTTATTGACACGCTATACAGGCGAGCATGCACCCAATTGGGAAAAGCCCGACTATACGTTGTTTTATATGCTAATTGCTTAAAGGCTTATAGTATAGAGTACCAAAACGGTACTGGAGATATAACAAACAACAAAAAGTGCAAAGGATAAGCAAAGGTAAATACTAAGTTTTGTGCAAATTATATGTAATGGTTTTCTACTGGTTGGTATTCTGTACCTTTTAATGTTTCAAATCCTATTTCTTTGTTTTTTTCCAACCAATATCCAAGCACTTTAGGCGTTATAAAATAATATATTGTTGGGTCTCCATTATCAGATTGCAACGCTTTCTTCATTGCCTCAAATATGTATATATCATCTTCAACATACTCAAACAACTCATCTGTTGCAGTTAGTAGTTTTTGTGTAAAAAACATTTTTTTTGCTGGTGTTTCTACTTTGTGTTGTATGCCTGTAAAAGACGGGTAGCCTGTTTCAATATACCAACTTACATTTTCATACATTTTTTTTGTTCTATCTTCTCCAAATTGTTTTATTGTTTCTATAAAAATACTGTTTTTTTTATTTTTGCAGTATTCATGCTCTTTTATTATTTTATTACTGTTAATCTCTGTTATAGTCTCTGGTATTGGTTGGGTCATATTGTCCCTATGCATTGGGTCAATTTGGGCTAATGTTATATTATCAAGCTTTACGTGATTTATTCTATACCACTTTGTACGGTCAAACCCTGCTTTGTTGTAATTCGCAGTAATTAAAAGCTTGTCATTTTCTAACTTTGTAAAAATACGTTTTACTGTTTTTACACTCCAAAAAGGAAACTGCTCAGCCCATGCCTCTATAGCGTTATAAGTCCAGTAATAGCCGTCTTTATAGTTTTTACTAGCCTTTGTATTTAGCTCTATCCAGTAATGTATTTGTTGCAATACAATAGACTCATTAAGTCCTATTTTACAGGCTAACTCTGGTATTACAACGAGAGGTTGAGTATCTAGTAATAGCTTATTTTTCATTGTTTCCTTTCTGCTTACATCATGTAAACATTAATCGCAAAAATGTATACATTTTGCTAGCATTTGCTAGGTTTGCTTAATAGAACTACTTTAAAACTAATTTTAACCGCATTAAAAGTACTTTTAAATATAACGATTATCTCGATAGCGTTTTGCTATTGAGTGTAATCATGTGAAAGTTATTTTTTATTATCTTCTATACACTCAAGCACATAATCTTTTAAAACGGTGTTAGATGTTTTGCCCTGCTCTTTGGCATACTCTTTAAAGGCGACCGCCTGCTCTTTTTTCACTTTACTTTAGTCTGTATTTTTTTCATATTCAATAATATCCCCCGGCTGACAACTCAATAAATCGCATATTGTTGCTATATTATCCCAAGAAATTCCTTGACCGTTGCGTAATTTTTGCAATGTAGATTGTGATAATAATTTTTCTTGTCTTATTTTATATGTTGTATATCCTTTTTCTTTAAGCTTAGCTAGTATATCAATCTTATATTTTATTGGCATTATTTGCCTCCCTTCGTATAACAATATTGTAACACATAATAAGCACGATAACAAGTGCACAATATGTACAAATAATTATATTTTTATATACTAATATTCGTGCATATCGTCTATTGAATGTAAACGAATAATAGTGCATAATATATACATGTTAACGTTAACAAACAAAAGTTTATAACTAAGTTTACTAACTACCTATAAATAAAAAGGGGGAACAATGGAATATATAGACGAAGTGCAAAACAGTATTACCGCTTTGCAAGACTTGAAAAATACACTAATCGAATGTACCCAAAAAACAAACATATTACACGATATACAAAAAGAACAAGCCTATATAAATATAATTTATTGTATGATACAAGACCTTGAAAATATGTTTTAAAATCAAAAAAAGAACGGTAAAAGCCGAGAAAAGCCGAACATAAAAAAACAATTATTTAAAGGGGGCAAACTTAATGCATAAATCACTATATAAATACGGGGTCGACATAAACGACATACATACAGAGGTTACATACTTAAGGCAAATACTTTTACCAGTAGCAAACTTTTTTGAAGATTGTTACAAAGCAACGCCGACAACGATTGCATATTATGTTGATACGGTCAACTTATTGCCAGTACTAGCTTTAGGGCATATAAATGACATTATTGAAATGATAGAAGAATACGAAAAAAAAGAAGAAGAGAAAGCAGGGGGAAAATGAAAGCAGAAGATTATAAGAGCTATTTAACCGACTATGTAAACGGAATAACAACGAAAAGCAAGAACGGCATGTATATATGCCCGCTTTGTGGAAGCGGAACAGGGAAGAACAAAACAGGAGCATTTAGCATAGAGGACAACGGCGAGCGGTGGCACTGTTTCGCTTGTGCACGTGGTGGCGATATATTCGACCTAGTGCAAGCACATGAGGGCATAAATGAATATAGCAAGCAATTAGATAGGGTAAAAGAATTATACGGCAACGAAAGCAATCAAATATCGCCAGTAAAAAGAACTAATGCAAAGCCATATGCGTACCCCGCAGAACAGCAAGAAGATTACACAGATTTTTTTATACAGGCACAAAAAAACATAGGTAACACAGACTACCCCACTAAAAGAGGGCTAAGCGGTAGCACGGTAAAGCGGTTTGGCTTAGGATATGTAGAAAACTGGAAACATAGCAAAACGCCTAAAGAAATAAGCGGAACACCTAGGCTTATTATACCAACAAGCAAGTATAGCTATTTGGCAAGAGATACAAGGGAAAACGTCCCAGAGGGGCAAAAGAACTATACAAAACAAAAACAAGGCAAGACACATATTTTTAATATAAAAGTATTAACCGAAACGCAAGACCCTATTTTTATTTTAGAGGGAGAAATTGACGCACTAAGCATATACGAAGCAGGGGGCGAGGCAATCGCCCTAGGCTCTACAAGTATGGTAAATAGTTTTATCGAGATAGTAAAAGAAATTAAGCCAGTAGCCCCGCTTATTATATGCCTTGATAACGACAAAAGCGGAGAAGAAGCAAGCGAAAAGCTACGCAATGAGCTAGAACGGCTAAAAATCCCTTATATTAAGGCTAATATGCCTTTAGGTTATAAAGACGCTAACGAAGCATTAAAAGCCAATAGAACGCAATTTTGCCGCTTTGTAGATGAAGCTAAACAAGAAGCATATAATTTTAAGACCGAAGAAGAACAAAAAAAAGAAGCTGAAAAAGAAGAATACTTGCAAAATTCTACAGCAAACTATCTAAAAGACTTTTTAAACGGCATAACAAGCACAAGCACGGAAGTTATAAAAACAGGGTTTGAAAGTCTAGACGAAGCACTCGACGGCGGATTATATGAGGGTTTGTACTTTATCGGAGCTATAAGCTCTTTAGGTAAAACAACAATGGCGTTACAGATGTTCGACCAGATAGCCCAAAGAGGGCAAGATGTTTTAGTCTTTTCTCTTGAAATGGCACGCAATGAGCTAATAGCAAAAAGTATAAGCAGGCACACGCTAGATATATCATTAAAGACCGTAGGTACTGCCACAAACGCAAAAACAAGCCGAGGAATAACAGCGTATAAACGTTATGCAAACTATAGCGACATAGAAAAGAAAACAATAACGGACGCTATAACAGAATACTCTAAGTATGCCCAAAATATTTATATCAGCGAGGGCATGGGCGATATTGGAGTAAATGAAATACGTGAAAAAATAGAGCAACATATATTCTATACAGGGAATACCCCCGTTGTTTTAATAGACTATGTACAAATACTCGCCCCGTATAATGAGCGTAGCACAGACAAGCAAAATACAGACAAAGCGGTACTAGAATTAAAAAGAATAAGCCGAGATTTTAAAACGCCAGTAGTTGCAATTAGCTCGCTAAACCGTGCAAATTATAAAACAGCAATATCAATGGAAGCATTTAAAGAAAGCGGTGGCATAGAATATTCAAGCGATGTTTTAATCGGCTTACAGCTACAGGGAGCAGGGGAAAACAATTTTGACCCGACAGAAGCTAAACAGGCAGACCCTAGAAAGGTAGAACTCGTTATACTAAAAAATAGGAATGCTAAAGTTGGAGAAAAAACCTTTTTTAATTATTACCCGTATTTTAATTTTTTTGAAGAAGAATAAACAAAGGGCGTAGCAAAACACGACACCTTTTAAAACAGTAAGGGGGTATTTATTGATAGATATAAGCCAAGAACTAAAAAAACTTGTTGGAGATACTAACGATATAGTACTGCCAATAAGACCAGACAAAGAAGAAACAGACAAAGAAAGAGCAAAAGAAGTATATAAAAAATATCAAGATAATATAAAAGCAATAGCACAATTACAAGCGGAAATATTAAAAGGCACAAAGCAAGGCGACAATATTTATATATTATTTTTACAGGCTATTAAAGCTATAAGTTTAATGACTGACAACTCACACTATTATGAACATATAAAAGCGGACATAATAGCAGTATATGGCTTAGGGTTAGACGAGATACAGGCAAATAACATAGCGTTAGAGAGTATATAAAGAAAAATAGTAAAGTAACATTCGTTAAAATTGAAGTGCTGTGGGTTGTTTTTTAAACACACTAAAAAACAGAGTATCTTAAAAGACGCTCTGTTTTTTAATAAGTAACAGTTTTTATTTCTTTTTTAAATTTGAAATTAATCTATAAATAACATAATATAAAAACCCTATCCAAACTAAAGTTTTACTAGCATATAGTACTGCATACAGCAATATTGTATCTGAAAAATAAAATTTTGTTATACTATTAAAAATTAAATCGGGTAATTGTGTGGTAATAAAAGCTAATATCAAGGCAATAAATTCAATAATATATTCTTTTTTAAAATTCATAAAACTCTTTCCTAATAACTATAACTGCGTGTAAATGAACATCCTACAGCACGGGTAGCTGTCCCCGACCCATACTCTGTTCTAATAATACCTGGTATACCGTATCGACGATAAGTTATTTCACTAGAAAAAGTGTATTTATTATAAAGGGGTTTTGCAATCAATGTACAACTTTTAACTTTACGGCCATTATAGGTAGTGGGAATAGCATAAGTACCAGAAACCGAAATAGACTCAGACGTTGTAACAGTAAACCCTACTGAGTTTGAAATATCTTTATGGGAAATCGATAAAGTAGATGTATAAGAATTAG
>JAWNMY010000048.1:0-10154 GCA_035043505.1 Drosophila setosimentum | reverse complement strand
CAACAACAACAACAAACACGACAATGACGTCATATAAAAATAAAAAACGATCTCTTTGCGGTTCTTTTATTACGAGCTTGTCCGTTCGAAGCGATCGCTCAATGTCTTTGTGATCAGCCAGAACAGGTCAGTGGCATATTCATTACTCAGTAGAGAGATTGAAATACCCGCGCAAAATTTCATTCATTATTTTGCTCGTAGTAAACTTTTGTAATTTACCAAAGTTCGCTTTTGTCTTTAAAGTTTGGTGGTTACCCGAATTAAACATTTGTTGCTGACATTCTTATTAGAGCGACTAATTGGGAGAGTGCGGAAATACCTAGATTTTTGGCTTAAAGTGTTATTCGTCATTGCTTTGTTTCGGCATTAGTCTTACCTTACACAAATTTTGCATCAATACTTAGTTTATTCCATAATAAAAATGTATCTGGTATAATAAGTCACAAGTTTCCGACATTTGATAACAAAATATCTGAACTAACGCAAATATATCATTTACTATTTGCACAAAACTATTTAAATTTGGAAGGCCTGATTCTTGGCATAATTAACCATGCTCACCATACACCATATTCATCTCGTGTGCTTTTTTGCCAGACAAAATCCCCCAATGCATTCATGAAAGCCACATTAAAACCTTATCAGCATGCTGCTTACCGACGGCAGCTTGATGCTTGGATTAATCGGCATATAAAAGAGGCACTCTCTGGCTACACAAATCATCAGTCGCTCAGCTCCAGCAGCCACAGTAACAGCTCAGATCTTAACCCTCTACACTCCAAGGAATTTTAAATACCACATCTCAACATGAACTTCTACAAGATCTTCATCTTTGTTGCCCTCATCCTTGCCATCAGCATAGGTCAATCGGAGGCTGGTTGGTTGAAGAAGCTTGGCAAGAGAATTGTAAGTGTTTTGAAGGTGCATACAATATAAACCAATACTTATGATATATTTTTATCTTATTACAGGAACGCATTGGCCAACACACTCGAGATGCCACCATCCAGGGATTGGGTATCGCCCAACAAGCCGCCAATGTTGCAGCCACTGCCAGGGGCTAATGTCAATAGCCTCTGGCTGTGCTTATAAGTTATTTATTAAATATATTTATTCATTAAATTTAAGTGATTACATAGAATAAAAAACAAATAAACAATTTAAATATATCAAAGCAAAACCTGAATAAAAGCTAAAATAAAATTGTATACAGATGAGAATCATGACTTGCAGAGGATTATATAATGTTGTTTTGATGTTTGTATTGCAGAGACTGTAAGAGCTAGAGACTTCAAATATGGAATATAGATTCTCGTATACCAGGCGCAGATCAAGTTTGCGTTATTTGATCGATAACTGCCTCCTTTTATCGAATATCGATATATTCAATTTAATATAGCAATAAATACCATAAGGCATAATCTTCTAATTAAAGCATAATATGCATATGCATATTGTTGATCACCTGCCCAAATTTCATCTACATGGGATAAAACTCACCCAAGTTATAGTCGAAAATATATTCTCATATTGATCTCATTTCTATCAGCAGCCGCAAGCATTTTCTGTATGCATAAATATACGAGCGCATGTGTGAGAAAGAGATGACATGATAAACGACGCGAGCGTCAATATGTTTTTGTGTGTATTGTGTATTTGACGTATTTGTCGGCAGAGGGCGCTTCCAGAGCTGCTCGCATTTTAATGCAAATCTTTTTAAAGGGGAATTTGCCAATAATAATTGAATATATTTAATAACTGTGTTTAGGGTATATCGTAGTCGAGTCACTCGACTATAGCACTCTTACTTGTTTATTTTTATTTGTCGTCATCGTCGTGTTTGTTGTTGTTGTTGCTGTGTTCGCCTGTTGCATGGCTCTTTATCAGCAATTCTTTCTAGTAATCAGTTGGCTGCGCTTACTAATCTGCTCTGCTCTGTATTTTTTCGAAAAAGGAAGATGTACGAAAATAAGTGTAGGATGTTAATATATTTACCCATATAATGAAAGGAGCACAGTAACCAGTATGTTTGGTCTGGACTGGGATGAGTGAACAAGAGAAATTATTACTAAAAATCACACAACATTTACAAAAATTAAGGGCTCAATGTTATTTATTAATTGATACAAGCTACTTATTTTACTTAAGAACAAGAACAATCATATATATCCTGTATCTTAGACTTCATACCCATATAGATTAAAATGAAGCTGTAGTTGTTTAAAATGTACTATAAGTCTATTAAGCCAACATAGGAGCAATAAGAAAGCTGTATGACACAGTCTACGTCTATGTGATAAAGTAGTTCAATTTCACTGATTTCTGTGTCCAATTGTGAACAACAAAAATTGGTTCAACAAAAATTTGTTATTACAAAAGATTCCCTCAATTTAAAACTCTTACACAACCAGGTTGAGAAAATTCCAACATCTGTTCAAACCGTATCAGAGTCGGTGACGTTCTCGACGGCTGTTTTGCGGTATATAAGCACTATCAGCTGGGTACACAAATCATCAGTCGCTCAGCTCCAGCAGCCACAGTAAAAGTTCGGATCTTAGCTCTCTACACCCCAGGGAATTTTAAATACCACATCTCAACATGAACTTCTACAAGATCTTCATCTTTGTTGCCCTCATCCTTGCCATCAGCATAGGTCAATCGGAGGCTGGTTGGTTGAAGAAGCTTGGCCAGGGAATTGTAAGTGTTTTGAAGGTATATACAATATAAGCCAATACTTATGATACCTTTTTGTTTTATGAACGCATTGGCCAACTCACTCGGGATGCCACCATCCAGGGAGTGGGTCTCGCCAAACAAGCCACTTCCAGGGGCAAACGCCAATAGCCTCTGTCTGCTCTTAAGTTATTTGTTAAATATATTTATTCATTAAATTAAGTGTTTACGTATATTAAAATAAAATTAACAATTTAAATTTCGAAGCAAAACCTTTTGTGTCCTTCAAAAGAAATAATATAAAATTGTATACAGATTAAAATTATAACTTGAATGATCCTATTACTGCAGAGGATTTTATAATTTTGTTACGATTCTTGTAACGCATTGAAGAAGACTTGAAGATAATTAGCAGATAATATTTTTGGAGAAGAGTTCCTGACAACTAGCTTGTAACTTATATCATATAATTTTTAACTTATATGGTATAACATTGTATTTAAAAGCATGGAATATTATGATATTGTTGGAAATAATTGTATTTTCCTTTGTACACCGCAGCTTGTCTTGCATTTCTTGTTTTCTTTTCTTACCTGCGTGCATCGGTAATTGTAAGTTTTTTATGTTCAAGACCTTCTCCGATGGTCTGTTCAACTCGCACAAAGCGGACCTATTTGCTATATTAAACACGAGCTCTGAATAAATATAAACCCCAAGTTATAATAGATATAAACAATAAAACAAAATAAACAAAAAGTTTAAATGATAAATTCCACATTCTTACACAATATTGTAGCTTCAGTATTCTGATTGCTGATAATTATTAGCATATTCATTACCTAAGTTCACAATACTGAAACAGATTAAAACAAATTTGAGATTTGTTCAGGCTTCTTCAAAATTAAGCATATATGCCGACCAGTTTGGACAGACTGCGTTAGATAAGGAAACAGATGTATTTAGTTTTAAGATTTGTCAATAAAATGAAGACTTGCTCGTCAGAGAATCTGGAAATATAGTTTTACACTATACGTAATCTATATAAATTGAATTTTGCGCCATGTCCAGAGATCGAAACTAATCGTCGAATCTGGAAATATAGTTTTACACTATACGTAATCTATATAAATTGAATTTCGCGCCGTGTCCAGAGATCGAAACTAATCGTCGAATCTGGAAATATAGTTTTACACTATACGTAATCTATATAAATTGAATTTCGCGCCGTGTTCAGAGTTCGAATTTATTCGTCGAATCTAAAAATTTAAAACCTAAAGAGAAGATGGTTTTAACTACAACGGAACCCCTTAACGTCGCAGAAAGCAATGGATGGAGGATCGCAGCGCACCCTGATATCAGAAGAAGCAGCGCAGCTTCTAAGGCTGAAGAAAAACAAGGAGAAAGTGGAAATACAGGGAATAGTTTCAAACGGCGTGGAACTGGCAAAACACAGTGTGACACTTGAAAAAAAATCCTAGATTTTCAAGTAACTTCAAGAGGAAAACTACAGCGCTAGTATTTTCCAAGTTACAAAGAGCACTCCCCAGCAAGAGGATTGATATGGATATCAATACAGACTGGAAGAATTGCACTTTAGCTGATCCAAACTTTAACATGCCTAGTAGAGTAGACATGGTCATTGGTGTGGACTGTTTTCCCTTAATAATGATGGGTCAAGTCAGAACTATTAATGGAGCGCTTGGACAAAAAACACGACTCGGATGGATAGTTTCCGAAAATATTGCCCTGACCACAACTGTAAACATTGATGATCTGGAGCGCTTCTGGGAACTAGAAAAAGAAGATACCGATGTAACTGAAGAAAATCTGCATTGCGAAAATGATTACCAACAAACTACATCAGTAGATAAAGATGGACGACTGATAGTCTCAATTCCATTTCATAGCTCCATTGAATTGGGAGACTCTCGTAAGCAAGCAGTAGCAAGACTACTGCAAAAGGAGAAAAAATTTAAAAAGAACCAAATGCTCTACCAGGAATACAACAACTTCATGAAAGAGTACCTGCAGCTCGGGCATATGGTGCCAGTAAACACAACAGGCAAAGGCAAATACTATCTGCCGCACCAGGCGGTGATAAAGCAAGACAGCCTAACCACAAAATGATGGGTTGTTTTTGATGCATCAGCAAAAGCCACATGTGGTCGTAGCCTGAACGACGCAATGTCAATCGGTCCCAAAATTCAAAGGGAAATTTTTGACATTCTATGTAGCTGGCGCATGTGGCGATATGTGATGACAGCAGATGTGGAAAAAATGTATCGTCAAATCAAAATAACGCCAATTGATCAGGAGTATCAATATATAGTTTGGAGAGAAAATCCAAAGGAGTCAATCAAAGAATTTAAATTGACGACCGTAACGTATGGGACATCAGCCGCACCATATCTAGCAGTGCGTTCATTGCATCATCTGGCGGACTTGTACTGCAAAGATGATGAAAAGTTAACGCACATTATAAAAAAAGATTTCTACATGGATGATTTAATGACTGGAGCCAACACGATAAAAGACTGCACTGCGATCCAACAGAAGATAAGAGCTGTCTTGAGCAAAGGAGGAATGCATCTACGCAAATGGGTCTCCAACGATAAGAAGATAATTCCATCCATAACAAACACAAATAAGTCGGAAAAAATCGCAATAACAAAACGACGAGTCAATAAAAACATTGGGTTTGCTTTGGGACCCGGCCAGAGACGATTTTACATTCAGCGTAAAAGTGCCGCAGTTGGGTCATATTTCAAAGCGTTCGGTGCTTTCTCAACTAGCAAGGATATTTGACCCATTAGGATGGCTGACTCCGGTAACATTACAAGGAAAATGTTTCATGCAGGAACTATGGAGAATGTCCCTCAAGTGGGACGAAGAACTGGAAAAGTGTTTGGCAGACATTTGGCGCAACTTTGCAAACTACCAGCCTTAACAAGTATACGGATTCCGCGGTGGATTGGAAGCAAGGGTCTCACAGCCACTGAGCTTCATGGATTTTGTGACGCCTCAGAGAAAGCATATGCTGCCGTAGTATACGCAAAAATAGGTAGCCAAGTCACCTTGCTTGCTTCAATACAAATACAAAGTTCGCTTTTGTCTTTAAAGTTTGGTGGTTACCCGAATTAAACATTTGTTGCTGACATTCTTATTAGAGCGACTAATTGGGAGAGTGCGGAAATACCTAGATTTTTGGCATAAAGTGTTATTCGTTATTGCTTTGTTTCGGCATTAGTCTTAGCTTACACAAATTTTGCATCAATACTTAGTTTATTCCATAATAAAAATGTATCTGGTATAATCAGTCACAAGTTTCCGACATTTGATAACAAAATATCTGAACTAACGCAAATATATCATTTACTATTTGCACAAAACTATTTAAATTTGGAAGGCCTGATTCATGGCATAATTAACCATGCTCACCATACACCATATTCATCTCGTGTGCTTTTTTGCCAGACAAAATCCCCCAATGCATTCATGAAAGCCACATTAAAACCTTATCAGCACGCTGCTTACCGACGGCAGCTTGATGCTTGGATTAATCGGCATATAAAAGAGGCACTCTCTGGCTACACAAATCATCAGTCGCTCAGCTCCAGCAGCCACAGTAACAGCTCAGATCTTAGCCCTCTACACTCCAAGGAATTTTAAATACCACATCTCAACATGAACTTCTACAAGATCTTCATCTTTGTTGCCCTCATCCTTGCCATCAGCATAGGTCAATCGGAGGCTGGTTGGTTGAAGAAGCTTGGCAAGAGAATTGTAAGTGTTTTGAAGGTGCATACAATATAAACCAATACTTATGATATATTTTTATCTTATTACAGGAACGCATTGGCCAACACACTCGAGATGCCACCATCCAGGGATTGGGTATCGCCCAACAAGCCGCCAATGTTGCAGCCACTGCCAGGGGCTAACGTCAATAGCCTCTGGCTGTGCTCATAAGTTATTTATTAAATATATTTATTAATTACAATTAAGTGTTCATAGATAATAAAATAAAATTAACAATTAAAATATATCAAAGCAAAACCTGAATAAAAGCTAAAATAAAATTGTATACAGATGAGAATCATGACTTGCAGAGAATTATATAATGTTGTTTTGATGTTTGTATTGCATTGAAGAAGACGTCTTCGATCCCACAAAGTATATTTATATATTCTTTATCAGCATCACTAGCATATTTGCTTCATTTTGCAGAAGGAAGATCAAATGTCAAATTTGTTTTAAGTGTCAAATTTATTGTGAACTCAACTAATAAATATGCTAATAATTATCAGCAATCAGAATACTGAAGCTACAATATTGTGTTATAATGTGTATTTATTATTTATGAGCAGACCAAATTTAAAATACAAATTAAATACTCAAATATAAACTTTTACATTAAAAATACATTTGACGGGCTGTTATTTATAATGTAAAAACTTATATTTATTACGCACAATATTGCAAGTGCTAAAAAGGTAACAAATGAAAATTCGTGGCTACATGTTAGAGTCTCTTAAGCGGATGTATTTTTATTAAATATACAGTATTCGGGATGCATTTTATTGCTTGTATCAAAACAATCCATGCTATTCATTTATATATGTCAAATGTGTTCTCATAAGTTACAAGATATGCGTCAGGTACTCTTTTCCAAAAAATATTATCTGTTTATTATATTGTTGTTTTAACATATAAAGATTAATTTAAAAATGTATGTAGCAAAATGACCAAACTGTTGTCAATAAACGACTTTAATAGTAACTTCTATCACTAAGTAATACCGTTAAACAATACATTATATTGTCAAACGGTGTTGAAAATAACTGGAGAAAATTATAAGACATTAAAAAAGTAAATTGCGATCTTCGAGCGTTGTTCGCCAGTATTACTTTTATATAGTGGCTTACATCTAATTAAGAAAGAGTCTTCAGCATATCGAATATTACTGCTCCTTCCTGATCTTTGGCAATTCGAGTGTACGAGTCTTCATTGATTATAAATATAATTGAAACTAGAAATATAATTTTTAAACGTATATATATATATATATATATATATATATATATATATATATATATATATATATATATATGTTGCACAATAAGTTAATAACAAATAGTAAAATAAATATGCATTCTACAGATGCTCATCCTCTGTTATAAAATGGCAGACTAATGAACTTTAACCGAATCCCAATCTCTGGATGATGTCATCCCAAGTGTGTTGACAATTGCTTAAAATCCAAATAATCATATGTAAATATTTATACTTGCCAATCTTCTTCAACCAATCGAATTGACCCATGCTGACCAGAACGGCCAGAATGAAGCCAACACAGATGAATATCTCGTAGAAGTTCATGTTGAGATGTGATACTTACTTACTATAATCAACGAACTTGCAGCTAATTTATGAATCTCTTTGACTAGCTCTTACAGTATTTTTCGACCAGTTGAGTCGTGGATTCATAATTTATATTTTCTTTTCTCAGTCAATATATAATTTTTTGCAAGTGTATCAACATTTGCTACAAAGTATATAATAAACTAAACCAGCACAACACAAGATTATAAAAGATTCAACTTAAACTGGATTTTGTCAATTTTATTTAAATATATAGCTTAACTTATAATACTAAAATAAATTACTAATTTACCTTAAACTCCTATTTTGATAAACGTGTGTTACAATTTTGGCTTTTTAATTTGGATGTGTTCTAATTTTTTATCTCTTAAATTTAAAATACAATAATAACGTTTCCTCCGTTGCTTTCTGCAATACCGACCAAACAACTAGTTAATATGCTCCTAAAACTGTGGGTAAAGATATTAAATAAATGCAAATGGAAATCGTATATCCTTATTGCCAGAGTATGCAATTTCAGACGCATTTAAAACAGAGTTTTTATTTTTATTAGAAATATATACTTTCACGATTTTATATTATTATTGAAAATAAGTAAACTAAAAATTAATTTATTTAGCTAGTTAGCTGCTCTTCCTCTGGAAGTGGCTGCAACATTGGGCGATACCCAATCCCTGGGTATGCATTTTACGCGAAGCAATTCAACATTAATTTTCAACTTATGCCAAAGAAATAAAAGAATCATTTTTAAGAATTAAATTATGTAAAAATAAAATGAATTCATACATTAAGTATTTATATTGTAAATTAAATATGTGAATTTTTAACCTACTTTTATGAATGTTTATATGTTGAGAAGGTCTGTGCAAATTTCAAACGAACGTGAAATCGAAAACAACTGTTTCACTGAGCGTTAAGAATCATATCGTGTGGTAGGCATAGCCAACGGAGAGTGTGGCACAGTACGAACCACCAAATGCCTGACGTAAAACAAAAAAAAAAAAAAACAACAATAGTCTTTCAATGAGAAGAGCAAAGACAACAACCGAATTTAAATTAACAGAAACACAAGTTATGCCATAGAAGTATATGCGCACTGTCAGGATATGCCACTAATTTCCTTAACAAGTAAAAACGCTTTACGATTCTGGGTCTTGACTTCGGGCAGTGCCAAATCAAAATTCAAAAGCGTTATCAATCATACGTCTCACCCCCATCCGTCCCAGATTTCTGATAGCTGGAATGATTAGCATATATATTAGTTGTTTTAAGAAAGCTGACAACAATTATAGCAACTTCAATAATATATGAAAGACACCTATACCGACTCGGATGATGATAAAGAATATATATATACTATTGTATAAATTTTTTTCACTTCTAAATATTTTAATTGTTTATTTGTTTTTTATTCTATGTAATCACTTAAATTTAATGAATAAATATGTTTAATAAATAACTTATAAGCATAGCCAGAGGCTATTGACGTTAGCCCCTGGCAGTGGCTGCAACATTGGCGGCTTGTTGGGCGATACCCAATCCCTGGATGGTGGCATCTCGAGTGTGTTGGCCAATGCGTTCCTGTAATAAGATAAAAATATATCATAAGTATTGGTTTATATTGTATGCACCTTCAAAACACTTACAATTCTCTTGCCAAGCTTCTTCAACCAACCAGCCTCCGATTGACCTATGCTGATGGCAAGGATGAGGGCAACAAAGATGAAGATCTTGTAGAAGTTCATGTTGAGATGTGGTATTTAAAATTCCTTGGAGTGTAGAGGGCTAAGATCTGAGCTGTTACTGTGGCTGCTGGAGCTGAGCGACTGATGATTTGTGTAGCCAGAGAGTGCCTCTTTTATATGCCGATTAATCCAAGCATCAAGCTGCCGTCGGTAAGCAGCATGCTGATAAGGTTTTAATGTGGCTTTCATGAATGCATTGGGGGATTTTGTCTGGCAAAAAAGCACACGAGATGAATATGGTGTAAGGTGAGCATGGTTAATTATGCCATGAATCAGGCCTTCCAAATTTAAATAGTTTTGTGCAAATAGTAAATGATATATTTGCGTTAATTCAGATATTTTGTTATCAAATGT
>JAWNMY010000041.1:0-23071 GCA_035043505.1 Drosophila setosimentum | reverse complement strand
TCGCCTCGAATGACAAGATTTTCAAGTGACATATCTGCGTCCACTTTGTAACCTACATCAACAGGCGTATTTGAGTTATGATAACCATCAATATTTCCTGTGATTGTAATAGTTGGTGGAAATAATTGTCTCCATTGAGCATAAACTTCTGTAATACCTGTTAAGCCTTGGTTTGGATTAAAAGCTTGTAAACCATTAACATCATAGCTCCATCCAGTAAATAAATAGCCTTCACGAACTGGTGTTGCTGGCAATTCGTATGGATTTCCGTTTGAATCCACGCCTTTTGCAGCTTTCATATCGTTCAAGGATTTATTTTTATCAAATCGTGTTAGCGTAGAAATTTTCTCAGCACGTGGGTTGCTTGAATCTTCATTTTTATAAAAATTCATATCATAGCCAACGGCTAATTTCATGTTGCTGTATTGCACAAATGAGTTAGAAGAACATCCATGCGATAAAAAACCAACCATAGGACTAAATGCTGTTCCGCCATCGAGTGGTGTTAAAGCAACGCTTTGATTAATCGTATAAGGTGCTAAAGTTCCATCAGCATTGTAATAAGCGACTTTGATACCAAGACTAGTGTCTTCGATATCCAAATCGAGATGAAAATCTTTACCAGCTGTTAATCGACCAACAACAGGTGCTGAACTTACTTTATTTCGAAAAACATTTCCCATGTACCCATCACCTTGATCTTTGGTCATATTAAAGCCGCTTGTTAAATCAACCAAACGAAGATTTCCAGATGTATCTACGGCAAGGTAATATCCGTAAAACATATTCGTTCCGCCAGTATTAACCACTTTCGCATTTAACGCAATCCCATAACTATGAATCGTATGTGAATCAATACTTTTTGGGCTAATATCAAAGGCAGTCGCTTTGAGGTCAGTCTCAGTAACATTGGCTAATGCAAAATTAACAAAGTCTATAACCCCATAGCCAGCAAATGTTAGGGTCACATCATTATCATTACCACTAACAATAACATGGTGATTGGAAGTACGCACTCGACGATTCCTAAAAATATCAGATAAAAATGCATCGTTAGCAGAGCTAGGTGTCTAAGTTAAGTTTGTATATACAGTATCCTTGGCTTCGTCATCCTTATGAGCGAAAAATGGATGTAGTCCATTTGCATTAAGACCTGATTCCCAAGCAGCTTGATTTTTACCAGCGTAGTTTGTATCTGAAACAAACTAATCATTTAGATTCGCTGCATTGACTTTGTTCGCATTAGCTAGGCTATTGCTTGGAAATTGCGGAATCATATTCGCATTCACTAAGGCATCGGCCGAAATCGCCATTGGCTCAACTATATCACCATCACTAGCACCTAATGTTAGCATATTTCCATCAATACTACTTGTAACGCCTGGTACAACTGTTGGATTAGCAGTGATCTCAGCTCTACGTTGAGCAGCATTGCTGACAGCGATGCTGCAAGAATTTTTTGTGCAAATTTCTTTTTTAACATCTATCCAATCCTCCTGTTATATTGTTCAAATTTATAATAATCTAGTTTATTTTTTGTAAGTAGCAAGACAGTTTATATTGATCTGTTTTGCCCTTGTGATACTATTATAGTTTCATATGAAAAAAGAGACTTTAGTATGAATAATATGATTTATCATATTAAAAATCGCTGTGAATCATAAAAAAATGAAAAAACCTCTTATTTTATATGAATAGTATGATGATTTCATATCTAAAACAATATTTTTGTACGAATAGTATGATTTGTCATACTATTCATTGAGAATACATTTTCAGTTTCTAGAAATAGGATTGATGGCTTTTAATGATCACATGAGTTTTTAGATGAGCATTTTCATGCGTAAATAGTTGTAAAGAATATAAATATTCCTGTTTTTCCGTATCAGATTTAGGATCATCTATTTTGATTAGTATATCAGGAGTATTTATCCTATTTTATAATTGTTGACAAAAAACATATTTAACAGCTATAATAATTACAAGTGTTTCAGCTTGTAAAAAATCACCGCTGTTATATTTTGTGATTATAATTGGAACACAGATCTCGTTATTAATATGTATCGCACATATTTTATTATAATTTGTTTTAAATCATAATGATGATGGGGGGAAACATCCGATTTACAAAGGTTATCAATGAATTAAAGAGAAGGTTCTATGTATGGTTATAATTGACTAAGTTTACGGAGGTTATTTTTATGTCAAAACGTACCATAGCAAAACGTCTTATGGCATCATCACTTGCTTTAACGATGATGATAAGCGCATTTGCTCCTACTGCTTTTGCAGAAGAAGGGTATATACCCACGCCAAATACTTCGCAAGAAGCAACAAACAATGATAACACAACAGTTGTCGCATCACCTACTACAGAAGCAACAGAGGCTAATGTTGCTACAATATCTCTAAATGGAGATAAACCTATAGGCGTAGGTAGTGAACATACACCAGTAGCACCAACGGTTTATTCTGAACGTATGGTGGCAAATAGTGTTATTCCAAAATTCCCAAGTGCTAGTTTAGCTGTTGTAGATGATATTAATCCAGCAAATTTAACGAACTGGTTTGTTCTGGATACAACCAATAACACCAATGAGGCTAATTATAATAGCACTGTAAACGCTAATAAACTACACCCTTATTGGTTATGGCAAGAAGTAGAGGCTATCAATGTTTCTTATTATGACGATAAAACTCCTTATACAAATCTAACTTATACAGATAGTTCTCAAAATAGCTCGTTTGTAAATAATTTTTTAACTACTAATTTTTATTATGATGGAGCTGTTACAAATCGAGACTCAAATCAACATATCATTGTTGAGGGTTCCAAAGAAAATGCAAAATTAACATTTACAGGTTATGGTTCTCCTGCATATATTAATTTTGCGTTAGCAAATGTAACAACACCTAAATTAAAATCAACCACATTTGATATTTATCCAAAACAAGTTGTTCCCCATGCGATGTGGTCTTATGGTATTGCATTAAATGCACGTGTAGAAACTACTCCTGCTGGAGTTAGCACATTCTATGGTTATTATTTAATGTTTCATTTTAAGGGCACGGATAGCAATATTGCTAATAAAACGAGTGTTTATTTAGTTGATTATACCGATGGACATGTAATGGATAGAACACCTACACATCAATATCCACATATCAGTGGTCCACTGAGACCATATAAAGCAGGCACTGGCGAAGCGTTTACTGATAAAGCTGCTAATTCCAAAAATATAGAATCAATGTTTTCTCCATCTGCTTTTAGTAAAGATCTGACTCCAGCTGCTGGTCCGCTTAAATCGGATAACTTCCGTCTTAATTTAGATATTGAAAATGATAAAGTACATATTAAAATTAATGTTCTTAATGCAGATGGTTCATTAAATCCAGTTTCTGTTATTGATACAACAGAAACTTTGAAAAACAAATTTGCAGAAGGAAATACAGCATTTGGACCTATGGCTGTGTTTAGAAGTGATATACATAACTGTCCAAGATCATCTGTTGTACAGTTTAATAAATTACAAGCAGCAATTGGCTACACATTAAACTTTTTCCGAAACGATGATAGCGCAGTTCAAACACTTGAATCCTTCAAAGGATTTGATCCAGGTCAATCTTTAAATGATAAGATAGCAGCAAGTCCTGGTGATTATAGGATGCCAGCAACACCAACACGTAGTGGATATGTTTGTGAAGGTTGGTATTATGAACCAACATGCATTAATAAATTTAATCCAGCGGCTGGTTTAAATGAAATTACCAATGTATACGCAAAATGGGTGCCAATCACTCCGCCAACCATTGACATTAAAAGCGATAACACTAACTGGACAAACAAAGATGTTACGCTTACGTATGATGTAAAGTCAACAAGTGGCATCGGTGCTGTATCCTCACAAAAAAATACAGACGCTGTAGTGGCTCATAATGCAGGTGGAGCTTTGATATTTTCACCAGCAGGTATTGTCTTTAACACGAACGGTAAATTACTTGTTAAGGCAACAGGAACTTATCAAGATAAAGATAATCCTCTTACCAATTTAGCCACAGATAGCTCGTTTATCGTTAATAATATCGATAAAGCAGCTCCAGTACTTGATACAACAGGTGTACCAATTGGTCAAGTACTTACAGGTATGAGTGATGTTGCTAATAATGTTAAGTATGGAGATGTTGGTGATAAAAACAAATCACAAACCAAAACACCTATACAAAGCACTAATCCCGACGATAGTATCTCAGGGGTTGATTTTTCAAAATCTATCTTTGTTTTGTATGATAGCAAGGGCAATGAAGTTATTAAAGTACCTATAGATAAAATAAATACGATTAATGTAAGTACATTTAAAGGAGCATATTATTTTGATGCTGTTATTGTTGATAACGCAGGAAATATGACCGATAGTTTTGGTCATAAATATGATACATCTGGCGATCCAGGAACTCAAGATCCTGGCATGAAAACACCAGAAGATATTATCAAGAATAATCCAAAAGATGATCCAGGTCATCAACTTGTCTTTAATGCAGTAGCTCCTGTTATTACCTTTAGTGGTAATGCGACAAACTGGACCAATAAAGATGTCAAAATTAACTATGTTGCATCATCAACAGATGGAACGATTATTGGCGAAGTTGATGAAGCGTATAGCTATCCTATGTCTAGCACTTCAGATGGTGGGCAACTAATACCAAATACAACTACTATTTATAGTGGAAGTAAGGTGTTTAGCGAAAATGGTGTTTTATCTATTACAGCAACCAGCTCAATTTCAAAACTTTCTGCCAAAGCGCAAGAACTTATATATTTCATTGATAAAACAGCTCCAGAATTAGATGCAACAGCTTTGAAAACAGCAGCAACAAATAATACAATTATTACGAGTGCTAGTGAGCTTGCTGGTATGTTTACTTATATTGATATCGGAGATAACGGTGGACGTGGAACAAAATCGTCTGCAGGTGAATACTCAGGTGTTGATTATGGCAAATCTATTTTTGTTATTAAAGATGAAAATGGAGTGATCAAAAAAAGCGCTAAAGTAGACCAAGTATCTAGCTTAAATGTCAGTGATCTAGTCGGCGTATTCTATTATGACATTGTGATTATTGACAACGCAGGAAATATGACCGATAGTTTTGGTAATAAATATGATACATCTGGCAAACCAGGAACTAAAGATCCTGGCACGAAAACACCAGAAGATATTATCAAAGATAATCCAAAAGATCAGCCAGATCATAAGGTTGTCTTTAATGCAAAAGTTCCTGTTATTACCTTTAATGGTAATGTGACAAAGTGGACCAATAAAGATGTTAAAGTTAACTATGTTGCATCATCAACAGATGGAACGATTATTGGCGAAGTTAATGAAACATATAGCTATTTGATTGCTAGTAGTATAGGTGGCTCGAAACTAATACCAAATACAACTACTGCTTATAGTGGAAGTAAGGTGTTTAGCGAAAATGGTGCTTTATCTATTACAGCAACCAGCTCAATTTCAAAACTTTCTGCCAATGGTCAAGAAGCTGTACAGTTCATTGATAAAACAGCCCCAGAATTAGATGCAACAGCTTTGAAAACAGCAGCAACAAATAATACAATTATTACGAGTGCTAGTGAGCTTGCTGGTATGTTTACTTATATTGATATCGGAGATAACGGTGGACGTGGAACAAAATCGTCTGCGGGTGAATACTCAGGTGTTGATTATGGCAAATCTATTTTTGTTATTAAAGATGAAAATGGAGTGATCAAAAAAAGCGCTAAAGTAGACCAAGTATCTAGCTTAAATGTCAGTGATCTAGTCGGCGTATTCTCTTATGACATTGTGATTATTGACAACGCAGGAAATATGACCGATAGTTTTGGTAATAAATATGATACATCTGGCAAACCAGGAACTCAAGATCCTGGTACAAAAACACCAGAAGATATTATCAAGGATAATCCAAAAGATGATCCAGATCATAAGCTTGTCTTTAATGCAAAAGTTCCTGTTATTACCTTCAATGGTAATGTGACAAAGTGGACCAATAAAGATGTTAAAGTTAACTATGTTGCATCATCAACAGATGGAACGATTATTGGCGAAGTTAATGAAACATATAGCTATCTGATTGCTAGTAGTGTAGGTGGTTCGAAACTAATACCAAATACAACTACTATTTATAGTGGAAGTAAGGTATTTAGCGAAAATGGTGTTTTATCTATTACAGCAACAAGCTCAATTTCAAAACTTTCTGCCAAAGGACAAGAAGCTGTACAGTTCATTGATAAAACAGCCCCAGAATTAGATGCAACAGCTTTGAAAACAGCAGCAACAAGCAATAAAGTTATTGCAAGTGCTAACGAGCTTGCTGGTATGTTTACTTATATTGATATCGGAGATAACAGTGGACGTGGAACAAAATCGTCTCTAGGTGAATACTCAGGTGTTGATTACGACAAATCTATTTTTGTTATCAAAGATGCAAGTGGAGCGATTGTAAAAAGCGCTAAAGTACACGAAGTATCTAGCTTAAATGTCAGTGATCTAATCGGAGCATTCTATTATGACATTGTGATTATTGACAATGCAGGAAATATGACAGATAGTTTTGGTCATAAATATGATACATCTGGCAAACCAGGAACTGAAGATCCTGGCATGAGAACACCAGAAGATATTATCAAGAACAATCCTAAAGAAGATCCAGATCATAAGCTTGTCTTTAATGCAGGCGAACCTGTTATGACATTGACAGCTCCAACACCAGCAAGTAATGCAAATGGATATTTCAACGCAGATACCTATTTGACTGTTAATTATAGAGCAGAATCAGATGTACCATTGGTTGATTTAAGCATCACAGGTAGTGATGGTGTAAGCGTGAAACTATCAGGTGCCGCTTTAAAGGCAATCGAAACAAAAACTAGCAAAAAGTACATATATGAAGGCACGTTTGTAACAAAACAAGCCAAAGGAATCAACAGTACCGTTACCTATAATGGAACTGTTAAAGATCAGATAGCTGGTGTAGCAAACAGCTCAGCAAGCATTCAGTTTGATGGAGTTGGACCAAACATAACGATTCCAAGTGATATCACGAGTGGTGTTATCACAATAACAGATGCTGAATCAGGCGTAGCTTCTTCTGTTGTTGTTATGACGAAAAAAGGAACTTCTACTCCGCAAACAATTATAGTAAGTGGTAGTGCTATTGATGCCGCTATTAAAGCACAACTAGATATAATGGGTTCAGGCATCTATGAAATTAAAATTACTTCAACAGATAATGTGGGAAATGTGAGCACCAAAACAGCTGAAACATATTATGAAAGCGCAATAGCTGCTTCAGACGTAAACATTAGCTTCTCACAAGCACCGCTTGTAAGTGTTATGACAAATAAAGATGTTATGGTTACATATACCATTACAAGTGATGTTCGTTTAGGGAAAATTGCAATTGACAATAATGCAGCACAAGATGTATCAAGTGTTAGCGCAAATGCAAGCGGTAAATACATTTATACAGGAATAGTGTCTGTTGAACACAATCGTAATGTTGATGTGAAATATGTTACATATGCTTTAAAAGTTGAAGCAACTAGAAGTTATGCTGTTCCTAATATTGACAAACAAAAACCAGAGCTAGACCCAGCTAATAACAAATTTAAAGATGGTGGGAACTTGTCAACGGCAACACCAACGACTGCACGAGATATTGTCGATACGACATACCCCAATGATGCCATTAGTGGTATCAAAAGCATTACAGTAAGTGCTGTTCCAAGTGTTGGTGGTGGTGCCATTTCAGCGACATCAACAGCATCTACAACGGGTGCAGCATCTACAACATTCGATGATGCTATTACGAAAGTTATTGGAAAGAAAAGCCCACTGGTCAATGAGTACAATGTCACCGTTACCATTGTAGATAATGCTGGAAACAGTACTTCAACTACTTATAATAATATGACAATGGATGGCAATGGAGGCATGAAAGATCCGACTGCAAGTGGATCTGATGCAATATGGCATATCGATTTGGAACCAGATGGCATAAAAAATTATATCCAAGTGAGATTAAAGAGTACATCAGGTGCTCCAAAACCACAACAAGTAGTTGTAGAGCAGTTTTATAATGGTAGTTCTCTTGGCTCTGAATCTGTAGCAATTGTTAAAACCTATCAAGGAACTTATTACGCTCAAACGATTGTACGTAATCCGCTAGCAACTGAAGTGAGAGTTAAAGTCGATGGTGGTGGAGTAGTTTCACTGGAATTAGAGACTCTAACAGGAGTATCGCCAATTGAGGGTTTACCAGCAACAGACTCTTCGTATACTGGAGCAAATTTTCTTCCTGCATATAATAATATAAAATCATCGGATTCTAGTGTAAGAATTATTAAAAAAGAGATTAGACAATACACTACTCAAGGTTTAGCTGACGCTGATACTGCAGGTGCAGGTGGTACAGTAAAAAATATTATAAACTGTAAACTTAACCCTACTACAGAAAAATTCACGCGTGTCATTGTTACATATACTCAAAATGGTCTTACGGGTCGAGAGGTTTCTCCTGTATTTTCCATCAAAGGTTAGAAAATCATTTGACATAGTAAATGTGTTCTGTTTTAATTATTCTCGAATAATAAAAGACTATCTATAAATTATAGATAGTCTTTTAGATTATTATAAGATATTCAATTGTTTTATTTAAAGAGAAAGCTCGATCTATTTATAAAGGTTTAAGCATTATCTTTATTTTTTATTGTTTATATACAATTAAAGAAGAGCTCATGATATCATGAGCTCTTCTTGCTTTTAGATATTCATGTTATTTTAATCTTTAAAAGATAGAAAATACATCTAAAACCTCTCGATACGTAAGACCATTTTGAGTATATGTAACAATGACACGCGTGAATTTTTCTGTAGTAGGGTTAAGTTTACAGTTTATAATATTTTTTACTGTACCACCTGCACCTGCAGTATCAGCGTCAGCTAAACCTTGAGTAGTGTATTGTCTAATCTCTTTTTTAATAATTCTTACACTAGGATCTGTTGCCTGTATATTATTATATGCAGGAACAAACTGCGCTCCAGACATAGTGCCTACTGTCGGTAAACCACTAATTGGCGATGTTCCCGTTCGAGTCTCTAATACCAGTGAAACTACTCCACCACCATCGACTTTAACTCTCACTTCAGTTGCTAGCGAATTACGTACAATCGTTTGAGCGTAATAAGTTCCTTGATAGGTTTTAACAATTTCTACAGATTCAGTAGCAATAAGAGTATTTCCAGCCCACTGCTCAACCAATACTTGCTTTGGTTTTGGAGCACCTGATATACTCTTTAATCTCACTTGGATATAATTATTTATGCCATCTGGCTCCAAATCGATATTCCAGTTTACATCAGATCCACTTGGAATCGAATCTACGATATCTACTTTACCATCCATTGTCATATTTTTATAAGTAGTTGAAGTACTGTTTCCAGCATTATCTACAATGGTAACGGTGACATTGTACTCATTGACCAGTGGGCTTTTCTTTGTAATAACTTTCGTAATAGCATCATCGAATGTTGTAGATGCTGCACCCGTTGTAGATGCTGTTGATGTCGCTGAAATGGCACTACCACCAACACTTGGAACAGCACTCACCGTAATACTTTTGATACCACTAATGGCATCATTTCCACGTGCTCGATTGACCACATCATGAACAGTGGAACCTTTTGCGGCTGTTAAAGAACCACCATCTGCAAATTTATTAGTATCAAATTCTGGCGCTGTTTTATCAATATTCGTAACGGCATGTTCTTCGGTTACAACTTTACCACGTGATGCCGTCGTATAGGTCACTGCGACATGTTCATTACTAGTTTTAGGAGCTTGACCTGTATAGATGTATTTACCTTCAGCATTTGGTTGAACTGATGATACATCTTTTCTAACGCCATCGACGACAATTTCGCTTAAATGAATCTCACTAGTAATGGTGTAATCAACTAATACATCTTTATTAGTGAAAATGCTATTATCAGGATTTTGTTTAAACTCTATTTTAACAACGCTATCATTAGCTGGTTTATTACCAGATGGATTAGTTCGGTCTGGTACAATATCCTTTTCTGCTTCATAATAGACTTCTTTTGGACCTTCTGTTTTGCTATTCCCTACTTTATCTGTAGGGGTAATTGTAATTTCATAGGTACCTGAACCATTGCCATTTTTCTCAAGCTCTGTTTTGATTGCTTTATCAATATCACCATTGCCTGGAACGGTGATCGGTATTTCTTTGCCGGTTACTTTGTCTTTGATGATAACTTCTGTTTTTGCTATGCCCGATTCAGAATCATCTACTTTGATACCATCGTTTGTGATATCTTTATCTGGAATCTTCACGTTAGGAGCTTCACCATCAAATTGAATAAGGGTATCTTTTTGATCTTTTCCACCCACTTCATCCGTAACGGTTATAGTATATTTGGGCGTACTGCTTTTACCAGCTTCTTGTTGTGTTTTGAAACTACCTTCATAGACATATTTACCATTTTCTTCTTTTACAATTTTGGATAATTCTTCTTTTCCAATGGTAATATCAACGCCATCGTCACCTTGAATGACAAGATTTTCAAGTGGCATATCTGCTTCCACTTTGTAACCTACATCAACAGGCGTATTCGAGTTATGATAACCATCAATATTTCCTGTGATTGTAATAGTTGGTGGAAATAATTGTCTCCATTGAGCATAAACTTCCGTAATACCTGTAAGTCCTTGTGCTGGATTAAATACTGATGTACCATTGGCATCATAGCTCCATCCCGTAAATAAATAACCTTCACGAACTGGTGTTGCTGGTACTGCATATGCGTTACCGTTTGAATCAATACCTTTTTCATTTTTCATCTGATCTAAAGATTTATTTTTGCCAAAACGTGTTAGTGTTAAAAGTTTTTGAGCACGTGGATCGCTACTATCTTCATTTTGATAAAAATTCATTTCATAGCCAACTGATAATTTCATGTTGCTAAATTGAACAAATGAGTTAGATGGGCAATAATGATCAATGAAGCCAACCATAGGACCAAACGCTGTACCACCTGATACAGGCTTTAAAGGTGCTGATTTGTTAATTGTATAAGCACCTAATGTATCGTTTGCATCATAATAAGCAACTTTAATACCTAAACTGGTATCCTCGATATCTAAATCTAAGTGGAACTTTTTACCAGCAGTTAGAGAGCCAACAACTGGTGCAGATGTCACTTTAGTTCGAAGTTGATTGCCCATTTGATAAACACTTTGATCCTTCGTCACATTGAAACCGCCTGTTAAATCAACTAAGCGAAGATTCCCTGACACATCAGCTGCTAAGTAATAGCCATAAAATGTGCTAGTGCCGCCAGAACTAATTATTTTTGCATTAAGTGCAATACCATAGTTATTGATTGTATGTGAATCGATAGCTTTTGGATCAATATCAAAGGCCGCTGCCTTTAAATCTGTTTCTGTAACATTCGCAAGTGCAAAGCTAACAAAGTCTGTTACACCATAACCCGCGAATGTCAACTTAGCATCATTTTCATTACCAGAAACTATGACATGATGATTAGAGTTACGAACCTGACTATGTGCAAAAATATCCGTCAGGAATGCATCGTTTGCAGCACTAGGTGTGTATGTTAAGTTTGTGTATACAGTACCAGATGCTTCAAGATCATCATGTTTAAAAAACGGGTGTAATCCACTAGCATTAATTCCTGATTCCCAAGATGCTTGGTCTTCGCCATCATAATTAGTATCTGAAACAAACCAATCATTTAAGTTTGCTGCATTTATAGTATTAGCATTAGGAAGAGCACTACTTGGAAATTGTCCAATGATATTCGTACTAGTTAAAGCACGTGTAGAAAAAGTTTGTGGTTGTGCTGGAATTTCACCATCGCTAGCACCAGTTATAATGACATTGTCATCAACATATGTGGTCGTTCCTTCAACACGACCGGGATTGGTAGTAGGTGTTGCTACATCAGCGCTAGTAGCTTCATCGGTGTTGTTGGTATCTGTTGTTTGTTCAGAAGAATTAACAACAGGAATATAGCCTTCTTCTGCAAAAGCAGTGGGAGCAAAAGCGCTTACCATCATTGTTAGTGCTAATGATGATGCAATGATGCGCTTTGCCATAATTTTTTTCGACATGCATGTACCTCCATAAGTAAAAAAATTCTTAGTCTGTTTTTTCTTTCCTCACCTAATTATAAGATAAAAAGTCGAATTTTGTCAAAAAAAGCAAATCAGATCAAACGCCCCTATTCATATAGAAAAAATGGCTATTCGAAGTTAATAAATACAATATTCATATTCTGTTTATAGAGAATATGAAGAGTCTCTTAAAATGAGCACCATTAATTAAACAATCTTTTGATGTTAGGAGAAATAAAAAGAACAATGTATCTTTCTAGATACATTGTTCTTAATTTAATGAGATTGATTAATTAAATGCCTGTTTGCTAGTTTTATTTGCTAGAAGCAGATGCAGTATCTGTCGAACTTGCAGCTTTAGCTGGCGCTGCAGTAACAGTTGGTGTTGTGCTTTTCGTTACTTGTTTAGCATCTTTTTTAGAAATATAACCAAGTGATGCTTTGGTAGCATCTTTTTTCATATATTGTATTTTGTAATAGCTATCATCTTCACTCAAAACAGTAAATGTAGTACCTTGTTTCACAGAAGCAATTGCTTTATATTTACCAGATTTTGTCTTCTGATATATTTTAGCATTATCAGAAGTAATAATAATTTGCTTATTGCTTGATTCGTATGTTTGCAGATCAACACCAGTACCACTGACACCTATCAGAGTGATTGAATTTGTTGGTGTTGTGCCTGTTGTGCCTGTTGTGCCTGTATTCGATGAACCAATAGATCCAGTACCTTTTAGCGTAGCATCATCTGTCGTGCTCGCTGTTCCAGAACCATCAGGGCCATTGGGATTGATGGTCGTTGCACCACCCTGATTTTGGAAGATATCCGCATTCGAACCTGTGCCAACGCCATTGTTTTTAATAGCATTATCGCTTGGGCTCACGTGAACCATTGGAAATGATTTGGTTACATTGGTTGGTACAGCAACACCATTCTTGAAGAAGTTTTGTTCGTCAATATAGCTAATGCTTAGACCATTCAGCACACTATAATACAAGCCGTCTGTATACGAACCTGGTTTTACTTGCACATACAATTTGATGCGATTTGCACCGTTGCGGGGGATACCATCCATTTTCCATGAAATTTGACCACCGTTGATCGTTACCTTTTGAGAAGCGCCAAGCACTTTATATCCTTGTGGTGCATCTGAAAACCCGGTGTAGAGATCAAATTGATTTGTGTTCAAGCTAGTGGTTGTTTCTACATTTTTACCAAATTGAACGATACGACGTGCAATGTCTTCAAATGTATTCTTTAATTCACTAGCTGTATCAGCCATGTAGAAGTTTGGCTCTCTTCCGTCCCATGTGTCTTTGTTGTAAAAAGTAATGACCTGATTATCGTTTGGAACGCCATTGTATCCAAGTCCTCCTCCTGATAGAAATGTTATAGGTCCAGCAACACCTATGCCAACCATATTTGAGGTTGAGGTGCTTGCTGCATTTAGTTTGTAAAGAACAGAATCAGGATTTTGGATTGGCATTGTTGTCACTAGTCCAGCTGATATTGCTTGGTGAAAGATGTAGGGATCAAAGGGGCTGGCTATAAACTCTCCAGGGCTTGAACTTTGCAAATCGCCTGAAGGACCACCCACAGTAGCTGGAGTATAATTGCTTATCGTTGGTTTATTCCAATCAAGACCCATAGCAGTGTAGATCAAGGTTTGTGCTGGGTCAGTGTTATCTGGGCCAAATCCTCGGAGCGCTGCGAATGCTGGAATATAGTCATTCATTGATCCGGCACTATGGTATCGAGGATATTGATCTCCTGGTATATCAAAGTATCCTGTAGTGAATAACTCTCCTACTGTTGTTGCTGTGCTCGGGACATCAGCCATAGCACCATACATCCATTTATTTGATTCTGCTGGAATCATAATATATCCACTGCCTTGTAATTCAGTAGTATAATCTGGATAATTTTCTAATGGATTAATATTGCCATAAACATTCCATTTTGAATAAGCACCTGAACCCTTTATCGTTGTTTCTGTATTTTTAGATGAACGCTCACTGCCTAAAGCAAGACCAATGCTGTGAAATGTAACTGCTGCTTGACTTGGCGTTGACGTAGCAGGCATTTTCATGGTTGTCACATAATCAATCATTGAAGCGCCAGTAGGAGAGGTATCTGCTCCATCTGTGAGGAAAATGACATGTTTTTTAACTTTTTCGTTGTATTTACCAATTGGATTAATAACCATACCTTGTGATAAATCGGGATGATTGGGGAGTGTATGGTTTGTAATAGCATTGTTAAATAATGCTTGGGCTGTCTTCATAGCATCACTCATATTTGTCTGACCCTGAGTTAGCCCCCAACTAGAAATAGTTTGTTGTAAAGATTTTTGATTTTCTAAACCAACAAATCCATCTGGACTCATGATAACTGTGCTATGACCTGGAATTATATTAGTAGCAAATCCAAAAACAGCAACACGTGTCATATCATTGCCTATATTGATATTAGGATCAAAAAATGTATCGATTGCTAAATTAGCACCTTCTTTGGCGATATCCCAACGAGTACCTGAACCCAAAGTTGCGGTCATACTACCAGATTCATCTAGTATAATCATAACATCAACAGGTTGAGGTGTTAGGTTAGCGCCAACAGCAAGTGTTATTTCGTATACACCTGGAACTGTCGTTGGTGTAACATATTGATCCAAAGAAACAAATCCATCCTGTGATGGACTACCAATTACGTTTTGTTCTGCTGCACTAGCAGGTGCAATCATGAGACTCAGTGCTAATAAACTCGACAAAGCACAACTTGTAACAGATTTGATTATTTTTTTCATCTTTTCGAAGACTCCTTGACTAAATAAAATTGCATATAATTTTCTCTTGCAGACAGATGTTTTGCCTTATTATAGCACATAATATCTTTGAAAACAATTCACAATTTTAAATTAGTTATATTTCGACAATTTTTTGATTTTTACAGTTCCCTTTTGAAGAAAGAATTTTAAAGACCTTTTAAAGACCTTTTAAAGACCTTTTAGGCCGCCTGTATCGCCTATGTACACTGGGCTAGAGGGTCCTTATGGGGTACTTTTTGTATGTTTATGGGGTACTTTTTGTATGTTTATGGGGTACTTTTTGTATGTTTATGGGGTACTTTTTGTATGTTTATGGGGTACTTTTTGTATGTTTTTAGAGGGTGCTTTTGATTTGCAAGTCACCTCTAAAATGTTATACTAATTATCAAAACAAATAAACAGTTAGGAGAATGCAGATATGAATGAAATTGTTAGATATCACAATGAAATGAATACAGTTAACTTTTATGGATTTAATGCTGTAGAATTGGATTTATTATTTTCTATTTGCTCAAAGTTACAGGCTGAAGAAGTTCAAACAATTACCTATAGTTTTGATGATTTACGTGCATTAAGCAAATATAAATTTACAGGTAATAATCGATTTATTAAAGATTTAGAAAACACATATGATAAAATTTTAGCCTTAAAGCTAAAAATAGGTGATCAAAATAACTTTACTAAATTTATTCTTTTTACAAAATACACCGTATCAGCAGAAAAAAAGCAAGTTATCATTACGGTTAACGAAGAATTTAGTTATCTATTTAACGAATTAGCTTCTAATTTTACACGCTTTGAATTAAAAGAATTTGTTAATTTAGAGAGTAAATATACTAAAAATATTTATCGATTGCTTAAGCAATATCGTACAACGGGCAAAGTATATTTTACACTCGAAGATTTTAGAAACAAGTTAGACATTCCCAAAAGTTATCGAATGTCTGAAATCAACAAAAAGGTTTTAACTCCCATTGAAAGGGAACTTATGTTTCTGTTTAAAGATTTTCGAATTGAAAAAATAAAGAATCATGAAAAACGTGGACATCCTATTACTAATATTAATTTTTATTTTACACCGCAAAAAGCAGCTAATGGCCGTTTTTTTGATAGGAATACTTTAGAATATTTGCATGAGGAATATCTTGATGATTTTACTTTGGATGAAATTCAAGATTTGTTAAAATACGGGACACAAGAAAGTTTAAAATTAGCTGGTAAAGAGTATAGAAATTATAAAGAATTTGCCAAGATTGATAATAAAATGGGTTTTATGATTAATATTTTACAAACAATAAAAGCAATCGAAAAAAAGGATAATCTTTTAGATGAATTAGAAAAAGAAATTTTTTCAAGAGGATAAAATACATTGTTTTGCTTAACTAGTATTATCAATGGGAAAATTCCACAATTATGCTTATCACGTCGATGGTTTCTATGAGATTGACAATCTTAGCAATCCGATTGATAGATGAATGCGAAATTGCATATTTTTCGAAATAATATCATGAATTTTTTCATGTTTTCACTCACGCTGTGAGATGCAACAAGGGTATTAGGGGAGATTTCCCCTAACAAGCATCTCATTTGTACGTACAAATGAGATGCTTGCCATTCCTAAAGGAGTGCATATCGGTCTTTGAATGATATTTCGTTTCTTGGTTTTTGCGTAACAAAGGAGAACAAACAATCGGCTTTTTTGGCAGCGCAAATATTCAAGAATTCGTACATAACAACGATAAAATTTTTATGGAGTTTTGTGAGAAATTTCTTGATTTCATATTATATTATTTTGTTTTACATAACCCAATCATCGTAATCTAGTTTGTTTTTTGCAAGTAGTGAGAGAAGCTAGAAGGAAACGACAAAATATGTATAAAAAGTATGAAATGTATGATAAAACCATACAAGGAAACGACAAAATATGTATAAAAAGTATGAAATGTATGATAAAACCATACAAGGAAACGACAAAATATGTATGAAAAGTATGAAATGTATGATAAAACCATACAAGGAAACGACAAAATATGTATGAAAAGTATGAAATGTATGATAAAACCATACAAGGAAACGACAATATATGTATGAAAAGTATGATAAATCATAATATTTAAGTTTATTCATAAATTAGTCACAGTTTTAGGTTTGTTGTAAAAAATATATGTATCTAAAAATAAAAATACAATTTTATAAGCTAATTAACAAAAAATAGACTTTTTTGCATTTGTTGACAAAAAACATATTTAACAGCTATAATAATTACAAGTGTTTCAGCTTGTAAAAAATCACCGCTGTTATATTTTGTGATTATAATTGGAACACAGATCTCGTTATTAATATGTATCGCACATATTTTATTATAATTTGTTTTAAATCATAATGATGATGGGGGGAAACATCCGATTTACAAAGGTTATCAATGAATTAAAGAGAAGGTTCTATGTATGGATTATAATTGACTAAGTTTACGGAGGTTATTTTTATGTCAAAACGTACCATAGCAAAACGTCTTATGGCATCATCACTTGCTTTAACGATGATGATAAGCGCATTTGCTCCTACTGCTTTTGCAGAAGAAGGGTATATACCCACGCCAAATACTTCGCAAGAAGCAACAAACAGTGATGATACGACTGTCGTGGCATCACCTACTACAGAAGCAACAGAGGCTAATGTTGATCCACTTACAGGAAAACTACCAGATGGTTCTGATCCTGGAAGCGACGAACCCGTACAAAATATGGCGCCGAGTCCTTATGCCTCTCGTGTGGCGATACCTAATAGCGTCATTGCTAAATTTCCTGATAGTACTTTGCCCGTTGTCGATAATATCAACCCAGCTGATTTAACGGATTGGTTTGTTATGGACACAACAAATAACACCAGTGAAGCCAACTGGAATAGTACTGTTAATGCCAATAGATTACACCCTTATTGGCCATGGCAAGAGCAATATAGTTATATGGTGGATAGAACAGTATATAATAACCTCACCTATGAAGCCAGTGCTGTAAATAGTGATTTTATCCATAAGTTTAAAACACAAGATTTTCATTATAATTATCCTAATGTGGTTACAAACCGAAATTCAAATCAGCATGTTCTTGTTACAGGCGAACCAAGCGATGCAACCATCACCTTTACTGGATATGGAGCTCCTGCATTTATTAACTTTGCTTTAGCCAACGTAACAACTAGTAAATTAAAATCAACTACCTTCGATATCGATCCATTGAAAGTTGTTCCTCATGCGATGTGGTCTTATGGTATTGCATTAAATGCTCGGGTGGAGACTACTTCTGCTGGCATTAGTACATTTTATGGCTATTATTTGATGTTTTATTTTAATAATGCGAATACCAATCAAGCTGATGCTACTTATGTTTATTTAGTGGATTATACCGATGGCTATCAGCTAGATAGAACACCTAGTACTTCATTGGAAGATGGGCGTGATTTTACTTATTTAGCCACTCAAGGTATGGGTTCTCGAGCAATAGATCTCACCAACAATCAATCGCTTGGAATAGGTCGTTTCCGTCTTAATTTAGATATTGAAAATGATAAAGTGGCCATTAGGATTAATAGATTTAACAGCGATGGTTCCTTGGAAACAACAGATGCGATCAATACAGTGCAGCCTCTGAAAGATCAATCTGCTAAGGGAAATACTGCTTTCGGACCCATGGCTGTTTTCAAAAAATCTGGGCATGGTTGTCCGCGATCATCCCTAATAGAATTTAGAAAATTGCAATTAGCGATTGGTTACAATCTCAATTTTTTCCGAAACGATGATACCGCAGTTCAAACCCTTGCAACATTCAAAGGATTTGATCCAGGTGAATCTTTAAATGATAAAATCGCTAGCGATCCAACACAATACGCTATGCCCGCAACGCCAACACGATCAGGGTATGTTTTTAATGGATGGTTCCTCGAACCCGAATCAGTTACACCTTTTGATCCTGGCAAAGGGTTAACAGCGATTACCAATGTATACGCAAAATGGGTGCCCATCACTCCACCAACCATTACCATTAACAGCGACAACACTAACTGGACAAACAAAGATGTTACGCTTACATATGATGTAGAGTCAACGAGCATCATTGGTACTGTTTCTGATCATAAGAATAATGATCCATCAGTTGCTTATCCAGTAAATGCTTCATCCTATTCTTCTTCGTCTGTCTTTGCTCAAAATGGTATTTTACATGTTGATGCATACGGAAATTATAGTGATATTGATAATCCATTGAGTAATTTAGCCTCTAACAAGAGCTTTTTAGTGGATAATATTGATAAAACAGCGCCAGAATTTTCATTTACACCTGTTCCTACAGGAACGATCGTAAAAAACATTAATGAAATCACAAGCAGAGCTTCTTATACGGATGTTGGTGATACTGGCAAGCGCTCTAAAACACCACTGCGTGATGGGGTTACTGTAGATACAGTTTCAGGAATCGACGAAGCAAAATCAATCTTTGTTTTATTTGATTCAAAAGGAAATCTTGTTAAGAAATCTAGCATGAACGATGTTTCGAAACTCAATCTCAGTGATCTTAAAGGTGCGTATTACTTTGATTATGTTATTGTCGATAATGCTGGGAATATGACAGACAGTTATGGCAATAAATATGATCCAAATCATATAAATCCTGATGGTAAAACACCGGAGGATATTGTCAAAGAAAATGTCAAGAAAAATGATCCCACAAAACCTGATCATAAAGTCGTCATTAATGCTGGAGATCCTGGAATCACGATTATTCCACCAGCGCATGATCAAAACGGCTATTTTAACTCGAATACGCCTGTTGATGTAGGTTACAAAGTGGAAGCAGATATGCCGCTTGAAAATCTTGTCATTCAAGGTGACGATGGCGTTGATATTACCATTGGAAAAGAAGACTTATCCAAAATTGCAAAAGAAGAAAATGGTAAATACGTCTATGAAGGTAGTTTTAAAACACAACAAGAAGCTGGTAAAAGTAGTAAGCCTAAATACACAATAACCGCTACAGATGAAGCTGGCGGAAAAGATCAAAAAGATACCATTATTAAATTTGATGGTGAAGCTCCTAACGTAACGATTCCCGATAAAGATATTACAAACGGTGGTATTAAAGTAGATGACTCTGAATCGGGCATGGAAAAAACAGAAGTTATCATCAAAGACAAAGTAACTGGTAAAGAAACACCAATAACCGTTCCAGGTACAGATGATATTGACAAAGCAATCAACACAGAGCTTGAGAAAAACGGCTCAGGTACCTATGAAATTACAATTACCCCTACAGATAAAGTAGGTAATAAAAAAACAGAAGGTCCAAAAGAAGTCTATTATGAAGCAGATAAAGATTTTATTCAAAACCCTGGAAGTCCATCTGAAGATAGACCTGCTAATGATGGCGTTGTCAAAATCGAGTTTAAACAAAATCCTGATAATAGTATTTTCACCAATAAAGATGTGTTGGTCGACTACACTATCACTACTAAAGTTCATTTAAGCGAAATTATCGTCGATGGTGTTAGAAAAGATGTATCATCAGTTCAACCAAATGCTGCAGGTAAATACATCTATACAGGTCAGGCTCCTAAAACCAGTAATGACAATGTCACAGTGACCTATACAACGACATCACGTGGTAAAGTTGTAACTGAAAAACATGCGGTCATCAATATTGATAAAACGGCGCCAGAATTTGATACTAATAACTTTATAAAGGGTGGTTCTTTAACCGCGGCAAAAGGTTCCACTGTTCATGATGTGGTCAATTCAGCACGTAGCAATGATGCCATTAGTGGTATCAAAAGCATTACAGTAAGTGCTGTTCCAAGTGTTGGTGGTGGTGCCATTTCAGCGACATCAACAGCATCTACAACGGGTGCAGCATCTACAACATTCGATGATGCTATTACGAAAGTTATTGGAAAGAAAAGCCCACTGGTCAATGAGTACAATGTCACCGTTACCATTGTAGATAATGCTGGAAACAGTACTTCAACTACTTATAATAATATGACAATGGATGGCAATGGAGGCATGAAAGATCCGACTGCAAGTGGATCTGATGCAATATGGCATATCGATTTGGAACCAGATGGCATAAAAAATTATATCCAAGTGAGATTAAAGAGTACATCAGGTGCTCCAAAACCACAACAAGTAGTTGTAGAGCAGTTTTATAATGGTAGTTCTCTTGGCTCTGAATCTGTAGCAATTGTTAAAACCTATCAAGGAACTTATTACGCTCAAACGATTGTACGTAATCCGCTAGCAACTGAAGTGAGAGTTAAAGTCGATGGTGGTGGAGTAGTTTCACTGGAATTAGAGACTCTAACAGGAGTATCGCCAATTGAGGATTTACCAACAGCAGGCTCTTCGTATACTGGAGCGCAGTTTGTTCCTGCATATAATAATATAAAATCATCGGATTCTAGTGTAAGAATTATTAAAAAAGAGATTAGACAATACACTACTCAAGGTTTAGCTGACGCTGATACTGCAGGTGCAGGTGGTACAGTAAAAAATATTATAAACTGTAAACTTAACCTTACTACAGAAAAATTCACGCGTGTTATTGTTACATATACTCAAAATGGTCTTACGGGTCGAGAGGTTTCTCCTGTATTTTCCATCAAAGGTTAGAAAATCATTTGACATAGTAAATGTGTTCTGTTTTAATTATTCTCGAATAATAAAAGACTATCTATAAATTATAGATAGTCTTTTAGATTATTATAAGATATTCAATTGTTTTATTTAAAGAGAAAGCTCGATCTATTTATAAAGGTTTAAGCATTATCTTTATTTTTTATTGTTTATATACAATTAAAGAAGAGCTCATGATATCATGAGCTCTTCTTGCTTTTAGATATTCATGTTATTTTAATCTTTAAAAGATAGAAAATACATCTAAAACCTCTCGATACGTAAGACCATTTTGAGTATATGTAACAATGACACGCGTGAATTTTTCTGTAGTAGGGTTAAGTTTACAGTTTATAATATTTTTTACTGTACCACCTGCACCTGCAGTATCAGCGTCAGCTAAACCTTGAGTAGTGTATTGTCTAATCTCTTTTTTAATAATTCTTACACTAGGATCTGTTGCCTGTATATTATTATATGCAGGAACAAACTGCGCTCCAGACATAGTGCCTACTGTCGGTAAACCACTAATTGGCGATGTTCCCGTTCGAGTCTCTAATACCAGTGAAACTACTCCACCACCATCGACTTTAACTCTCACTTCAGTTGCTAGCGAATTACGTACAATCGTTTGAGCGTAATAAGTTCCTTGATAGGTTTTAACAATTTCTACAGATTCAGTAGCAATAAGAGTATTTCCAGCCCACTGCTCAACCAATACTTGCTTTGGTTTTGGAGCACCTGATATACTCTTTAATCTCACTTGGATATAATTATTTATGCCATCTGGCTCCAAATCGATATTCCAGTTTACATCAGATCCACTTGGAATCGAATCTACGATATCTACTTTACCATCCATTGTCATATTTTTATAAGTAGTTGAAGTACTGTTTCCAGCATTATCTACAATGGTAACGGTGACATTGTACTCATTGACCAGTGGGCTTTTCTTTGTAATAACTTTCGTAATAGCATCATCGAATGTTGTAGATGCTGCACCCGTTGTAGATGCTGTTGATGTCGCTGAAATGGCACTACCACCAACACTTGGAACAGCACTCACCGTAATACTTTTGATACCACTAATGGCATCATTTCCACGTGCTCGATTGACCACATCATGAACAGTGGAACCTTTTGCGGCTGTTAAAGAACCACCATCTGCAAATTTATTAGTATCAAATTCTGGCGCTGTTTTATCAATATTCGTAACGGCATGTTCTTCGGTTACAACTTTACCACGTGATGCCGTCGTATAGGTCACTGCGACATGTTCATTACTAGTTTTAGGAGCTTGACCTGTATAGATGTATTTACCTTCAGCATTTGGTTGAACTGATGATACATCTTTTCTAACGCCATC